>QXDT01000028.1:0-328934 GCA_003717175.1 Protomyces macrosporus | reverse complement strand
GACCCTAACCCTAACCCTAACCCTAACCCTAACCCTAACCCTAACCCTAACCCTAACCCTAACCCTAACCCTAACCCTAAAACCGCAGCTTGGCCGATCTTGAGGGTTTGCAAGGGTAGGGTGTCTTACCGGTGCGCGCTACGGTGCGGGAAGACGACGCGGCACACGACGCTGTCTGAGATAGATAGAGATAGAATGATTCAGTGTGGGTACGAGAAAGAGCGTGAGCGAGTATCCAAGCGCCTGTGAGCGTAAGAGAGAGTGTGTAAGAAAATGGATGCGTAGGTGCAGGACTGCGTCGAGGATGTCATATCCATGGCTTTATCCTCGCAAAGGGTGGCTGAGCGGCACACCACGTTTGCAATACTCTGAGGCATACTGACAGCGTGCCTAGCTGCTGCTGGTGCTCAGACATCTAGGTTCTATGGTCATTAGAGGCGGCCTATGTGTCAAAAGAACACTATGCTATGCAAAGGTCGCAAGGCACACCAGGCTCCTTCCTTGCATCTAGTCTCTGTTTGGTGACTGCACGACGACTGTCAGTCTCAAACGCTCCAGACCATGTGCCGTATGGCCCAGTTTCAGATACGCATCGAGTCACCGTCTTCGCCACTTGACGTCTGCAAAAGTAACGTGTCTTGTTTTTATAGATAGAACCCGAGTTCCGTTGAGCTTGCTTGTGACAATTCTGATTGGCGATGTGATAATCTAGAGACGGCTACCCGGGATCGCGTCGGAGACCGAGGCCTCGGAACTGACGGACTCTCGTTGTCGTTGTGTAGCGGTGCTCGTGCGTCTTGGAACCACGGCATCAACGGAGAGAGCATCATTGCTGCAGTTGCGGTCGCGCAAGGGATGCGCGATCGAATTCATGCGAAGCTTACCGATCCTAAACAGCAGCAGACAAAGCCCACCAATTCTTAGAAGATGCGGCAGACAATATCCTGCCAAAAAGCAACGGTAACAGCAAGAGTCGTGCGCGATCTAGTACTCCTGCCACCAGCACAGCTGCGTCCGTCTGGTTAAAACAGTACCACCAATAAAGCTGCTGCCATAATTTTCGCCAAGGCCTCGTCCTGTCAGGGCAACCAGCTGGGTTCGTCCTTATGGCATGCTGTTGCAGACGCGTCAATCTCTTGATGGGCCAGATGTTCTGACAGCAGTTGATGTGGACTAAAGTGAAGAAATGTTGAATTGGCAAGCTGCAAAGCCAGCTCAGGCCTACTGATGAACTCGCTGCAGCGATAGTGGGTCCAGCCCGCTCGATTGTAGCTTCCTAACGCTGAAGCCTATCCTCTTTTGAGTTGTAGGTCTGCTAGACGCATTGCAGCCAGCTTAACAGCTGCAGGAAGCTGAACGTCCTAGCGCAGCATCAATCAGCCATCCGGTGAAGCTGCTTCGCAATAGACTCCATTCAAGAAGGGGTTCCCACACACGCTTGAGAGCTATAGCGGACACCAGAGAAAGGCAGTGAGCCGCGACGAGAAGTGGCGCGAACCAAAGTCAAGCGCATTTTGATGCATTTTGGAAGATGGCAAAGCTGAGCCCTGACCCCTCAATACTTCAGCTCTCGCATCAATGAAGGCCTGCAGCCTGTCGCACAGGTGCAGAGATCGATTGTCTAAGCTATAGATTGATGTTGGTTGGATTTTTGATTTGTCGCCGGGACATGACGACGTATGACCTACAACAATTGCAACACAGATTGCCACTTGAGTCATGAAACATCATGTGCCAACTCCCGCTTGTGGCTTGACACTGCTGATTGCTACAATAGTCACAGCTCTATGCTGGCTGCCACTAGACTAAAATTTCTTTGTTCACGCAAAAGCTGTCTGGGCAAACCCTTCGCTTGTCCTCGCTGCGCGACCCGTGACGACAACCTCCACAGACGAGCCACATTCTCCTGCAGCAGCAGCTGCTGCCGCGGGGATGGCTTCAGCAGCGCTGATAACTGCTGCAACTTGTGCCGCAAATGGTGCTGCTTCATCTGCGAGCAATTCCGTCATTTTCCCGCTCCGATGCCGTGCCGATCTCTCATCTGAGCTGGCACCAGGTTCGACATTCTGCGGCTTTGAGGTTCATCAGATGCCGCGTTCGCATGCAACCCTCTCGCTCGAGTCTCTTGACTTTGAAAAGGCCCCGGGCGGTTGGCGCGTGTGCATGGGCAGGTTGAAAGCCCAAATCATCTGCTTGGCACCGAAACCACCCTTCAAAGCGTTAAAGATTCTCCTCCGCTTGCGGCCCATCTTCCGACCGGGACGACTCTGCCAAAAAGGCGTCTGGGATAATCTCTCACCGATGCCAGACAGGAATCTTACTCAAGAACCTCGCCGCAGCAACTCTACTATCGGAAGACGCGGTGAGCCGATGGCCGAATGTCAGTGGTTCATGTCTACTGATGTCGCAGAAATTATTTCCCCAATCGCGCAGAATCTCCAAATGCCGAGATGATACTTCCTAAGCTTGGCATGCACTTGAATGGTTGTCATTGCTGCATCATCGGGTTCACTCTAGGGATTGAGTATCATTATGCGCGCAACAAGCGCTTCAGAGGTCTGCGAGGCCAGCTGGTGCACCTCGGCTTTGCTTTAACGACCCCGGCCGCTCGAGCCTTGTGCAAAGAATACTCGAGATCGCAGCAGCTCAACGCGATGAGACGTGCTGCAGCTTATGAAAATGTACCCACGCGGTCTGGTCCCTTGCCGTCGCAATTGAGGAAGCTTGAAGACAGTCCAGTTGAAGAAGCTTATCCTGGTGCAAGGGGCTCACTTCTGTGCGCCGTACGATCCCTCGGCGGTCGATTGTCCGTGGCGTATGGAGACGCGTGTCTATTGCAGGCCTTTGCCAAGATTCGGTATGGCTATTTTAGATTCAGGAAGCCAAAACTGACGGGAGAGATCAAGGCTCCGGATGCGCAATATGGTGGACAGCAGATGCGTGTACCTTGATCAAGCACTCCAATCGATATGTACAGGCTGCCAAAAAAAGTAAATGGAGAAGTTGCATCAGCAGCGGTGTTTGTTGGCGAAACACAAGATGCAGGCACTGGAGGTTGATACGGTTTGACCAGGTGCGTCGTAGCTAGATGGACTCAAACATATTATCGTGATGTATCAACAGTTGCACAGACACGCATCACCATTACATAGATCCAAGCCTTTAAGTGGCGACTGCTCCTTGCATCCAGCCCAAGTATGCTCGTCTTGTCAGGTGTGGAACACTGGAATGGCTACTAAGAATGATTATTCAATGTCGGCCGGACAAGCCTTATCGACCAGCGCATTGGCTTTGTTTTCAGCTGCACGCGCCTCGCTAAACTCCTTGAGTGCCGCCTTGATGCCTTCATCCGTGTTGGACGACAAATCGCGAATCAACGGCGCCACATCATCGGTACCATGCTGTGCCTCATGCAACGCCTTTTTGTCGTCGTCCGATATGGGCGCCGCCAAGTTGGCATCCACCTTTTTGAGGATATCCTGATACGTCTGAAGCGCCTGGCCAGCCTTGACTGCGCGAGCTTGAAGCTCCGGCGGCTGCGTGACGAGCTTGACAAGATTCATATACTTGGCAGTACGCGTGAGTTCTGGCTCAAAGGCATCCTTGTAAGCCTTGGCACAGCCATCAGAGACGTCCTTGCCGTGAATCTGCTCGGCGGCGACACTTGCAATTAGAAGGTAGAGGAGCTGCATGCCGATAGATTGCCGATCCAAGCCTTTTATGAGCGGCTGAGACGAAACCTGTCTTGCAGCAGGCTGAAACGAGGAGGATGGTTATAACGTCGCCTCCTGTCAACGGAGTCAGCATGGCGAAAGGCAAAGAGCTCGAGTCTTCGTCCTTTTCCATTACAAGTAGGCGGAGGAAGCGGTCTCGCTGTGCAACATGCTGCTGCGTTGCATTCATCATCATTGCGGTGCTTATTCTCGCCTTGATTGCCGCGATTCTTGCCGTCGAGTTGACATCGAAACCGGGTTACGACAAGCTCGCCCAGGATACACACTCGCTCGAGACAATGCAGCAGCTGCAGACCTTTCGCACGACGGTGCCAGAGATTGTACGCAAGCAACAGCAGAATGTGCCGCTCTCCAAAGAACAACTTGTCGGCTGGGTGCGTCGCGCGGCGGCCATGGTTTCAGCTTCTTACACGGCCACGTTTGATGCACATCATGTCTGCGCAACACCTGTGGGTGCGAATTTGACGCGCACGTTTGCCGGCAGCAATGTTCGCGCCATGCTCGTCCGTGACGATGTGGCTCAGCAGAATATCCTCGCCTTTAAAGGGCCAAGCAGCATGTTTGAGATTATGCCCATGCTCCATGGCAAGCTTGTTGGCGTCCAGGGCAAAGGTCAAATTCATGAAGCATACCAAAAGTCCTTCTTGTCGATTCAACAGCCGATTTTGGATGCCTTGCAGGCGGCTCAGCCATATCCGCTGTTGGTGACGGGCCATTCCTCGGGAGCAGCCGTGGCAGTCCTCATGGCACTGGCCATCAAGGAGGCGTCGAATGTCACTGTGTCGGTTGTGACGTTGGGCGAGCCGATGGTGGGTGATGACGCGTTTGCGACCTTTGTTGAAGGTGTCTTTCCACCAAGCTCGATGCAAATGATCCGTGCAGTTCACTCGCTGGATGGCGTGCCGCATGCACCTGTCTTTGGCGGCTCTGGCTTCGTGCATCATGCCGGCGAAGTATGGCAGTTTCGGGATCCCGCGATGGCCGACAACTTGGTCATATGCGCCGGTAGAGCAGACAGTAATTGCTCAGCGAGCATCAAAGCACCCAGTGTACAGCTCACGCCGCCTAGTCTGGCCATGAATGCCGAACACTGGCACTATGCTGATATTGAGCTTGGCAGTCGCCAGAGCAAGCAGTGTGGCATGGGTGGCGGTCAACCTTGGTATGTGCTCATGATGCCAAGCCGAACACACAAGAATCTTGTGCCGGCGCCGTCTGAGCAGTCCAAGGCGCGTCTGACATTTGTATAGCTCCATGTAAGTTGTTGGTCCTGTAGATGCGCTGTAGCGTCCGACGATGGCCACGTCATTGCCCGAATCAAGTGCAGGCGCCTCCACGGCTACTTTGTCACTCGCGGATGCTTTGGATGAGAGGCTGAACAAGGCAAGCTATGATGAGCTGAAGCATATTGAAACGATCATGGCCATGGAGCTGCAGCTGTGTGGGATGAGACCAAGCTCAGTCCGTCAAACTACAAGAACATGTACAGCAACTACCCGCGCAAATGAAGCTCTTTCTTCCTACAGTCATCTGGCACGGCCTGGGCGACTATGGCGCAAGCGAGGGCATCCAGTCATTCGTCAGTGATATTAGCAACTACACAAGCGCTTTTGCATATGCCGTCGATAATGGCGGCCGCGACAGCAGCTTCTTTGGCAACGTCAATGATCAAGTCGATAAGCTCTGCCAGGCGCTGCCGCAGATCCCAGAACTTGCAGGTGGCTTCAATGCCATGGGCTTCAGTCAAGGGGGCCAATTTCTACGTGCCTATGTCGAGCGCTGCAACAACCCGCCGGTGCGCAACCTGATGACGTGGGGCAGCCAGCACAGCGGTATCCAGGAGGTGCCCTGTCAGCAAGACTCGGCAGTCTGCAAGTCAGTACGGGCGCTTGTACGTGGTAATGCGTTTGGCATGTTTGTACAAAGCCGCATCATTCCTGCGCAGTACTACAAGGGCTTTGATTATGATGCCTACCTAGCCGGCAGTCTCTTCCTAGCCGACATCAACAATGAGCGGGCAGTCAAGAATGCCACGTACAAGGCTAATCTCGCGTCACTCGATAACTTTGTCATGCTGCAATTTGACGAGGATGAGACGGTCATTCCCAAGGCCTCAAGCTGGTTTGAGGATGTAGAAGACGGCAAGAGCGTGCCGGTCGATAATACGCCCTACTATACGGCGCTCGGCCTCGATGAACTCGCGGCGCACAATGGTCTGCATCAGCACAAAGTCCCAGGCAAGCACATGCAGATTCGCGATAAGGATCTCTACAAGTATATCGACCGCTATTTCTGCCTACAAGATGCCAAGCATGACCTCAAATAATGATTTCCGGCCCAAGTCCACGTCTTGCATACCTTGGCGCTTTCGTCGAACGTCTTTTGCCGCTTGCAAGAATGGCGGATGCCGCTGCCGTCGAGATGAAGAGCAGCGTGGCGGCGACATGAAACGAAAAGAGCGCTTTGGAAATCTGCTGTTAGCGACGCTCACAAGACAAGGTCTTACCTGGCACGAGTCGTACACTTGCTGTGCCAAGGTTCTGCCGCCGCCAAAGCCAAAGAAGCCAGTAAAGCCGCCGACACCCGTCAACGAAAAGGCCAGCGTCTCGCAGCTGAAGCGCAAAGTCTGATTGAGCGACACGCCAAGAATAATGGTGGCGGCGAACCAGCCGACGAAAAAGACCGTATCGAGCACGAGCACAAGAATAGGCACAGCAACGCAGCAAATGCTCGTCACGCTGTAGACCAATGACAAGGCACCCATAACTTCGGAAAAGATGAGCGCAGGTGGTGGCGAGGCATCGGCGACAGAAAAGCCGCCTACGGTGGTGAAGCGCTGAATGAGCACGCTCGAGATGGCAAGGTTGATGCCAACAATCGTGATGGCCAACAACTTGACCAGAATTGTGCAGCAAGCGCCTGCATAGCGCCGTAGTCCTCGGAAAACATCCATTGCAAATCGAGCAAACCATTCTATCTTCACATCTATATACCTGAAGCGCCCTCTCGACGTGCAACTGTTTGTTGCTTATTGTTGTTGTTTGTTAGACGACACTTGCTCCACTACTGACGCGTCGCGGATCCGCAGCCGCGTCAAAACCACCTGAAACCGCACGGACGCCCATGACGATACTCATCCCTGGAGGGACAAATGAAACATTGTGCCCCTTTGCTGCCATGGTTTTGACGGTGCTGTTGTCAAAGGTATACTCAAAGGTCGTCACGGCAGGCGAGACTTGGTCGTGGAGTCGTGGCGCCTTGAGTGCTTCGGCAACGCCCGTATTCAGATCCAAAACATGCCAGAGTGCTTGGACGACGGCAGAGATGATACGTGAGCCGCCTGCAGCACCCGTGACAAAGTAGAATTCGCCATTGCGTTCCACAATGGTTGGGCTAATGCTCGACAACGGCCGCTTAAAGGGGCGAATAAAGTTGGCGGTCGTCGGAATGAAGCCAAACGCGTTGCGAACACCAGGAATCGAAAAGTCATTCATTTCGTTGTTGAGCACAACGCCCGTCTCGGGCACCATGATGGTTGAGCCAAAGTAGGTATTGACGGTCGTCGTCAGTGAGACGACAAGGCCGTCTCGATCTGCAGCCACCATCTGGCTTGTGCCGCTGTCGGACAAAATCTCAAAGTTGTCCGGATTGTAAACACTCGCCTGCTGTGTGCGTTCCACATCAAGCTTTTCCCGAATCTGTTTGGCAACACGCTTAGTCAGAATGGCGCGCTCAAAGGTGGTGGCATTCTTAATAAAGGTTGGATCGCCTAGGGCCGTGCGCAGACCATAAGCAAACTTGAGACTCTCGGTCAAAATATGTGTAGATGCGTTGCTGTCGAGTGAGGCCATGTCGTAGCCGTCGAGAATATTGAGGGCAGCGAGTGTGATGGCGCCACAAGCAGGTGCAGCCGAGGCATGAACTGTGTGATTACCGTACTTCACGCTGACAGACTTTTGACTGACCGCTTTGAAACGCTTGAGATCTTTGAGCGACAGAACGCCTCGTGATTTACGCACAGCATCCACCGTATATTGCGCGAGTTTGCCAGTGTAAAACGCGTCGGCACCATGGTTGGCAACGGATTCGAGCGTGTTTGCATACGTCGGCCGATAGATGGTCGAATTGATGGCAGCAAGCTTGCCATTCGGCGCATAGACAGCCGCCCAAGCTGGATCCTCGACGATAAAGGCATAGTCTGGATTCGCATTCGAATAGCTTTCATCGCCAATGACGCGCTGTGTTTCGGGAATCACTCGGAAACCATTTCTCGCCAAATCGATCGCTGGCGCAAAGAGTGTCTTCCAAGGCAGGCTGCCATAGTGCTTGTGAAGATATTCCAACCCTCGCAGTTCACCCGGCACGCCAACAGCCAGACCGCCGTGCAGCGAACGTAGCGGGTCGCTGACAAACATCGTCTCATTCGCCAATGCCGGTGCCGCCTCGCGAAAGTTGATGGTTTCGTACTTGCCATGCTTCGATCGCACCAGCGCAAAGCCGCCGCCGCCGGCACCGCAATGCCATGGAACCATGACACCGACGCACAAGACACTGGCAATCATGGCATCTGCCGCATTACCTCCCTGCTTCAGCATCGCTGTGCCGATATCTGAACACTCTTGCACTTCTGTAGCGACTGCGCCATGTGATTTGTGTTGCAAGGGCGGAACTGTCGCTGTGAGCGGGATATTCAAGATATACTGTAAAAGTCGCATAAATGTGCTGATGCTCAGCAATACGAGCAATGGCGACAACAGCTTGGCAGTCTATGCAGTTATAAGCAAGATTTTTGAACGAATGACAGCGATGACTAATTCTTGATTGGATTGTGCTACTTTGAGAAGCGTGGTGTTGTCTTACCTCGAGCTTTTCCCACGCCAGGTCGAATAACGCTACTCCCAGGCCGCACAACACTCGACGGTCTCGCGAGCTTCATGCCAGGCGTCGCCAGCCGCGTCGTCTCTCGCTTGATCTCAGGTGTAGGCAGTGCCTGCTGCCGGTCACGCTCGATACTTGCTTCCAACTCCATCTGCTTGGCCATCACGTGCTCCGTCTCGCGCTTCGACTGCCCCTTTTCCTTGATGCTGTAAAAAACACCGCCAAGTTCAGCGAGCCAGTACGGATCGATTGAGGTAACGGTCGACATGAAGGTCTTACTCGTCAGCATGATGTGATGGTAGACGACAAACTCTGGCAAATAGCCGAGTCCGTACAGGGCTGATGTGGGATGGACGGCGCTGACCATGCCAGAGCGTAGATTCGAATACTCGGCCACACCACGCAACCGCGACGCTTGATGAAAGTAGCCCGAGCAGATGCATTTGCGAATCAGATCCCAGTCTGAGCCCGCGGTACTCTGTCGCATGCGTTGCTTTTGACAGATATCCTGCAGCTGCATGCGAATCTCGCGCGCGCGCCTCAGTGACTTGCTGTGTAGAAAGTGTTTGGTGCACCAGGCATCAGAGTACTTTTGTGCCTTCCACTGCTGAAAAATGTAGAGCAGCGTCAAATGATCGGATTCAGGCACGCTAAACTTTTCGCGTGCGGCATCCGACTCTTCGGCCCGTTCTTTCGGTCTGTAAAAGACGCTTGGAATCGAGAGCATCGAGACAATCGTCAAAATCTCATCCATGCAGCCATATTTTTCAGACACGATGATGAGCTTGGACATGCTCGGCTCCATTGGAAAGGCTGCCATGCGCGAGCCAAGCTGTGTCAAGTCACCCGTATTGGACAATGCACCGAGCGCCCAGAGATCAAAGAGCGAGGTCATCATTGTCTCTTGTGGCGGCGGATCCATAAAGTCAAACGTCATGAGATCCTTGACATCGAGCGATTTGAGCAAGAGCACTGTGTTGGCCAGGTTGGTGCGCTGGATCTCTGGGATGGTTTGCATGTACATTTCACGCTCGTAGGCACTTTCAGTGTACAAGCGGTAGGCTGTGCCAGGTCCTGTGCGTCCAGCTCGACCAGAGCGCTGATTTGCGTTTGCTTGTGAGATGGGTGTGATCTGAAGCGAGTCCATTTGCATGCCGGCATTATACACTTTGAGCTTACTGAAGCCACAGTCAATGACATACATGATGCCGTCGACCGTCAACGATGTTTCAGCAATGTTGGTAGCCACAATGACTTTGCGCACACCCTTTTCCGCAGCATCGAAAATCTTGGCTTGCAAGTCGGCCGGCATTGATGAGTAGATGGGTAGGATCGAGAGCTTGGGCGGACTGTCAAGCAAAGCGAGCCGCTCGGCCGTCACTTCACATGTGATTTCAATATCTTCTTGACCAGTCATGAAGACAAGAATGTCACCGCTTGGTTGCGAGAGATGAATGCTGAGAATCTGCTTGACGGCGGCATCGACGTAGTCATCGCAGGGACTCTTGCTAAACAAGACATCGACCGGAAAAGTGCGACCCGGGATGGTGAATTGCGGTGCCCCGCCGAAGAATATCGAAAATCGATCGGCATTCATCGTGGCAGACGTGACAATGAGCTTGAGGTCACGTCGTCGAGCGAGAATCTTTTTGAGCAATCCCATGAGCACATCTGTATTGAGCGCCCGCTCATGTGCCTCGTCCATGATGATGCAAGAATACTTGTCTAGATCTGCATCAACGAGCGACTCGCGCAGCAAAACACCGTCTGTCATGTACTTGATTTGCGTCTGTGCAGAAGTACAGTCTTCAAAACGGATGGCGTAGCCCACTGCCTTGCCAAGCTCGACGCCCATTTCTTCAGACACGCGCTTGGCAACCGACATGGCAGCCACACGCCGAGGTTGCGTACAGCCAATCATGCCCCAAGAGGCATAGCCATCTTCCCGCAAAAATTGGGTCAGTTGGGTTGTTTTGCCAGAACCCGTCTCGCCGATGCAAATGACGACTTGATTTTCGCGAATGACGCTGAGGAGCGGCTCGCGCACGGCAAAGGCAGGCAGATATTCACGCTGTTGCGCCAGAGTTTTTGTTCTCGCAAACTCTGAAGAGCCGGCATCCTTTTTGAGATGAGAGGCAAATTTGGATTCGTTGCCGGTCGATGTTGCTTCGTCTTGCTCTTCAGTGTCACGAACGCCCGTCAGATTGCCCAGTGTGGTGCCAGAGATCGAGGCCGCCTTGGCAGCTGCCTTTTCGCGTTCTTTGCGTTCACGCCGATCCTTGACCAGCGCCGAGCCTTTACGTGCAATGACGGCTAAATCGCTCTGCGGATCCAACACGGCAGAGACACCTTCCTTGCGGGCCGTAAACTGCTGCTGCCCATCAAGAAACGGCGGTCGCAAGTCATGAACAAGCAAATGCACGCGATTCTCATGTTCATCGTCAAAGTCGAGATCAACGAGGCCTTGTTTTTGTTGGCCTGATTGGCGCATCTGCTGCATCTCCCAGCGATCGTCTTCTTGCCGACGCGCGCGCTGTCGCACGGTCAGTCGCCGTTCTTGACGTGCAACAAGCGCCGCCTCACGCTCATGTTCTTCTGCAGCGGTTGTATTGAATGGATTGTAGCCTTCATCCACGGCATTGTCCTCGACGGTATAGAATTGCCGATCGAGTCGATTCGTTTCTTCATCTTGCGGTTGTTCATAATCGTCTTCTTGCAAATGACGTGGCGTCGCTTGCCACGCAACGGGTGTCTCGCGCTTGCTCATCAAGGGCGTCTTGGCCTCACGCCAGCGATCCCGGTCAGGCTCGCGATGTGCGCGGCGATCACGAAGGCGTTGCTTGGCTGCCTCGGAGAGACCGGTCCCGACAGAGGGTGTTTCTGCACGAACCGGACGCTGAATCTTGCTAGGCACTTTAAAGACGGGCTGCTCGTCTTGTTCATTTGCGTCTGTGATGCTGCGCTTCTTGTCAAGGCCAAGGATAGAGGCTCGCGGCGCTAGCGTCTGTTTGACTGGCTTCTTGATGAGTCCGCCTTGAGCAGATATCCCAGTAGAAGACTGCTCGGCTACCGTTTCTGCCGCTTGATAGACGTGCGTGCACTGCTCTTGCGAGAAGCGGCCAAACATTTGCAGCGCGCTCGAAAAGTGAGCGAGCCCGGGCTGTGACTTGTAGAGCTTGATGACATTGTCAGCGAGTGTCGCACTTGGCGCAGCATCTAGAAAGCTTGCAAGGAGCTGTGTGAGGTCTTCAGTCATTTCATGTCTCTCGTTCAGCTTGCACTTGTAATGTAGTTGGTATCCTCGTGTTTCTTGTGGTGTTGCAGTCTTACTTTCAGAGGCAGCGGAACCGGCGCCGTGGATTTCTCCTTCCGTCCGTCCAACGGGTTGAAGAGATCGACTGCAGAAACAGACTTGCGAATTTGTCCATCCGAGCATCATCGCATAGTGACATCAACGCAAAACAATCTATAGCTACAGGCCTATGACAGCTGCTAAGTGAATAGAGGCAAATGGGAAGACAGAGAGACGAGCGCAGGTCAGCTGGCGAAGAAAATAGGCCAGAGCCAGGCACACTAACCCGTCATGCGACCTTTGATTCAGTCTCGACGTCACCGCGCTCACAGTTTGCCTACGACGCAGACACAGCAGGTCATCCAGCCACAGCCCGATCAAAACATGGAGGCAAGAAACATCGCGTCTTTGTTGTTGGTTCGGTCTTCGTAGACACGATTCTGACACTACCGGCGTTGCCAAGCTTGGATCAAAAGTTGCGCGCGACTGATTCAAGGGTGCGCATAGGCGGGAATGCCTTCAACACGGCGGCCGTCTTGGCACAGGATCAATCGATGGAGGTTTATCTCGTTGCAGCAGTCCCAGATCAGCAGCATTATGACGGCCAACGCATCCGTGCTGCCTGTGAACGCCATGGTATTCGGCCACTCTTCTTTTCAACACGCAATACAACAGCGTGTGCCGCTTACATCATGGAGACAGACTCACATCGTACAGTCATCTCACACGATCCTGGCTCCACGTTTTCTTTTACAGCCTTTCATGAAATGATCATCAGTCGCGCCAAACTCGGCGAGCTCGATCATGTCCATTTCGAAACGCGCGTGTTGAGTGGCTTGGCAGACTGCATTGGAGCCGCCTGTCAAGCAGGCGCCCTCGTCTCCGTCGAGTACGAAAAGTGTGATGCCGCCCATCGCAAGCTACGTTATGAAATCTCTAAGCACGACGTCGTCTCTTTTCATTCATGTGCTTGGGAGGATGAGAATATGGATGAGGTCCAGAAGGACGAGGATGGCAAACCGGCTGGCATGGGTATTGCACATATCATGCTTGGCGAGCGCGGTGTTCTTGTACGGCGCTATTCTTCAAAAAATAGCAGAACCTATCGCACTTTTGGGTTGCGGCCATTGCAACCTGTCATGCACCCTGTCGAGAATACCGGCGCAGGCGACACCTATGTCGCAGGCGTCATTCTGGGCAACTTGAGAATCCGCAGCAAGAGCCTTGTACCCATCAACAACATTGATGTCGTGCTACGCCTCAGTGCTCAGTATGCGTGCATCCTGGCGATGCGCAAGATTCAGCAAGTCGGATTTGAAGGGGTTGTGTCGGGAAAACAGCATGCCACAATCAATCAGGCGGTGACGGAGTTTCAATGGAGCGACCACCGTTAACTTGGAGCATCTTGCTTTGTCTTTTTCATCGTTCTAGCCTTTGCATCTGTAGGAATCGCGTGCTTATGCGTTTTAGAGCCATCTATAGGCTTTTGCGTGAGGAAATTTCGAGATTCTTAGTATATGATTAATCAAGAACCTCTGCTGTTTCGATAGGCCCTCGTAGCTTAGTCGTTAAAGTGCCGCTTTCCGATGAGGATTGCAGGCGGAGATCGTGGTTTCAATTACCACCGGGGGCTCGGCATTTTTTGTTTTGGCCCAATACCACCGCATTCTTTTGTTTTTGGATAACGACCACTTCGATAAGATAGAGTAGCTATTGCATAGAGCATGGAGGACCCGCTTGGGTTGCTGGCAGAAGCCATCGCAGCAGGCCATGCTCTTCATTTGGTCTCTGATTCTGGCGAACCTGTCGAGGACATTCGCGAGGCAGAGGCACTCCAGATACAAGGCAAAGACACCAAGCTCTCTTTGAGCGACAAGACGCGCTTCCAACGCGGCGACGAGACACTTGACCTGCGGACCATTTACTTCGCCTGGCTGCACAAGGATGCCGGATCGGCAGACTACATTGAAGCCTGTTCATCACGCAATATCCCAAATTTGTCATTTCTCGAAAAGCAAGACTTGGTCGCCTTGCTCACCGACCCGGCGCACACCTCTCAATTCGTACAGGGCGAGAAACGGCCTGCAGAAGAGGAGCAATCCAATGGCGAAACCAAAAAACAAGCGACCGACAAGGTTATCTTGTCCGAGACGGTGGCAGCCATGTACAAACTTGAACACCACAGTAAACCCTTTTCGAGTGTGCTTCACGGTCGGAAACCAGTTGATTTCTCCAGTGTCCAGCGTGAGGCGCGCGAATTCTTCTTGCTCAAGCCAAAGACTGAGCCGGCGGGTGCAGCGGCGGCGGCGACCAAGCCAGCTAAATCACGACTACGCGATCCCATCATTTTGCTGTCGCCCTCGGCCTCCTCACTCATCACGATGCACAATGTCAAGAAATTCCTCGAAGATGGCGTGTTTGTGCCACCGGAGCAGGCGGCGCGTGAAACAGGTGGACCAGCGCCAGAACTTCTATCGCTCGCCTACAAGTCAAAATTGCGGCCAGGATATACACTGCGTTTCGTTGTTGTTGAATCAACCGACAAGTTCAAGCCCGAGTACTGGGATCGATTGCTTGTCGTGTTTACCACGGGACAAGCTTGGCAATTCAAGCCGTATGCACAACATTATTCGGATCCGCGGTCTCTTTTCCAAAAGTGCAAGGGTATTCTCGTCAAGTACAGCGATGAGGCAGCTGTCCCGGCAGAGCGCGAGTGGAATATTCAGAGCATCAAGGTGGACCGCGCACGGCGGTACAACGACCGCGTCACAGTGTCTGGCTTTTGGCACTCGGTCGAAAAGTGGATGGAGGAAAAGGGTAAGAGGGATTTCTATCGACATGAGCGTAGATAGCACTGTTTGCTCCTAGAAGCCTTTGACAGGCCCTGCATAGCTAGAAGGTTGACTCAGATTCAAAGGCAAAAGCATCGCAACCTAGATTGCTCATACGGCACTTCCTATTTTTTTTGCTTCGTCTCATCATAGTATACCCATATGCACAAGTCTATGATTCTAGTAGCGGCCAGGCCTTGGATATACATACATACAAGCGAGGCCACCACGCAATCATCTGCTTGTTCGTTGCAGTCAACGGTGCGCCGCGTCTTGCGAAAAATCTTTTTGAAGCAGCCAGACAATTTAGCAGTCACCAACACCTTAACCAAATGACATGGTGATTTCTTCTTCCGGCGCCGTCGAAGCTCTAGAGCTACTCCTCTCAGGCTGTGCCGTCACTCTAGGTGGATCAAGCTCTTTGCCAAATGACATTGTGATTTTCTCTTCAGGCGCCGTCGACGTTCGCGAGTTGTTCAACGGAGGCCGCTCTACATTCGCAGGCCCATCCGCAGACTTGCTTCGGTCAAGCGTCTGTCGCATTGCACCAACAGCAAACGTCTTGTTGGCCTCGTTGCGAATCTTGTCCACGTCAAATTGCTCCACCGGTGGCTCCTTGGCCGTTGGCAATGCCTCGGGTGTCACCAAGTTTTTGGACCGCCAAGAAAACAAGGACCGTTTCGGCTTTGGGTTTGGATTCTTGGCTCGGGCAGCTTCAATGTCTTCAAGCAATTCTCGCGCCCGCTCGCGCGTCTTGTCTGGATCCGGGTCTTCAATCTCTTCAAACTCTTCGCTCGTGATTTCAAAGCCAACCATCTTCATGAGTCGCGGGATTGCCTCGCGATAGCCCATGTGGCCCGTGACGTGCTCGGTAACATCGAGATTCTCAATCGTCGCAATGCCTTCCACAGGACGTAGGCCAGCAACACGGCCAATGCCGCCCGAGGTAGCTCGAAAGAGATAGCCAAGGATCCAATCATTCTGCACATAACCGTTGATGAATCGTCCAGCAACGACTGTCCGCGCATTGCGCCAATCACTGCTTGATACAACGACCGGTGCACCAAACAGGTAGACATTCTCGACGATCCCATACGCCTTGACACGCGCAAGCTCAAGCAACGCATAGTGAATCACGCGCGCACCGAGTGAGTAGCCTACCAAGCTGATGGGCCGCTGGCCAAGAACGCGCGACACGAGTGAATCTGCCAAAATCAAGCCGGCCGCTTTGGCACGGTCGAGGGAGTTTGACCAGGGATTGTCAATGAGATAGGAGAGTTTTGTCAAGACGAGCGGCCATTGCAGAGCACTCATCAAGGCAGTCAGGACGGTCTGTCCAAGCACCTGCTGCAAAGACTGCGTTAGGACTTCTGTCGCAAGAATGTTGCCGGTCGCTTGAAAGGTGCGCAAAAGCTCAGGCTCCCATAGAATACTGCAAATGTCGCCCACGACAGGGTCAATTGTGCTAAAGGGAAGCCGGACGTCGTCTTCAGAACCAGCAAGCCATCCAGGGACCGTCAGTAGTAGATTGACGCGTTTGTTGTCATAAAGCGGTTTAAACTCAAAAGTCTTGACGCTGCTTGTACGTTTGCCAGCCGATTTTGTGGCAATGGCTGAGCCGGTGACGACGCCACCTGTGGTGATGAGTGCCGCACCAGCTCCACCCGCCAGAAAGGACGTTGCACCAGAAACGCCGACTGTCGTAAAAGCCGCACCGAGACCGGCGCCGATGACGGGCGCCAGGAGGCCAGCAGACAGGCCAATCACAAGACCGCCGCCGAGGGTAGCAAGTCCCATCATTGCATAACGTCGCTTGCGACTCGTCTTCTCTCGTGCGCTGACAAGGGTACCTTCCTCTGCTAAGCTCGGCTGACCTGCATTTTCTTGTACTTCGAGCGCGTCCGTTACCTTTTTCTCAAATTTGACGAGCTCGAGATAGCTGACCCCGAGCACTTGTGAGACGGCAATGAAAAAGACGCGGGATCGCGCATCGTAAACGCTGTCGCTGAGCAGCAACAAGAACAAGTCAAAAAGGACTGTCCATCGTATGTCAAGATCAAGACTTTCTGCTTTGGCTGCATCGAATGTATCGGTCGTGCATTCCGGCGCCTGTGTTGATGTCTTTTCGTCAAGTTGTGTCTTTTCGACTGGCCCGCGCATCGGATTTGAAACACGCGTCGCCGTCGTCAGAGCTGGCGCCAAGTCTTCTGGCAGAATATGGTGCTCGCTCAGCTGCTCCATCATGAGTTGCTCCTCGGGGCTGATTTCGAGATGCAGGTACAGAGCAACCGTGACCTTTTGCGACCAGAGAATCAAGCCTTCCAGACCAAAGCGGCCTTCGCCTCTGCCTGAAGAATTGAAGATGGTCATCTCCTTGAGCATCGATACAATGACGAGCTTGCAAATACCGATGTACGCTATCCGCTGGCCTTCCGTAAGTAGATTCTTTGTATAGCTGAGCTGCGAATCGACCGTTGCCTCGTCATCATGATCGGCATTCGCGTTGAACAGATGATTGGTTTGTTCGTCGACCGAGTCGACACTCTTGGCATCGTCGTCGCCTTGGACTCTTGAATAGCCTTTTGTCTTTGTAACAATCTCCGCCTCTGTCAGCGCATGCGCAATCACCTTGCCAGACTCGTCGTCGTAGATATCATGCTGCGCAAACGCGGGCATCGTCTGCCATTCCTCTTCCTCCTCGACCGGGGCCGCTTCGGGCACATCCTCAATCACGGCCTGGTGAGACCATTCACTGAAAGCATGCACCTGGTCTTTCGGCGAGCGCTTCGAGTGACGCTGTTCAATCGCAGGCAGGTCCTCCATGCATATGGCCTGGCCTGTTAGGTGTGGTACAAGGCGCGCGCGATGATGCCAAAACAATTGCAATGCGGTGCCGTAGTTGATCAACCACCAGAAGAGACGCTCGAGCAACGACATGCATGCTCAAACTACCGCGGCTTGCCAGAGGCTATGCCAAACGAGTCACGAGGGCAGCATTGTCTCAGGGGCTGCAGTCACTCGAGCCACTACCGTCTCTGCCCCTTGAGGCCCCCAAACCGCCGGCCTATCCGACGGTGCTGCAACAGGCGCTTGACAATATCCATGCTTACCCACACTGTGTCCTCTTGACACGCGTCGGCGGCTTCTATGAGCTCTATTTTGATCATGCAGAGTCGTATCACCAAGATCTTGGCTTGAAACGCTCCTTTAAAGACACAAAAGTCGGGCCTGTTGCCATGGCTGGCTTTCCATTCTTCCAGCTTGACCGTTTCCTCAAGATGCTCGTTCAAGACATGGGCAAGTTTGTGGCCATCAGTGAAGAAGTCGAACGGGATCCAGCGGATCTAACAAGCAAAAACATTTTTGACCGCAAGGTGCTGAGAGTCATTACACCTGGCACGCTGGTCGATGAAAAGTTTTTGGAGCAGGAAAGCAACAACTTCTTGCTGTCTGTGCATATTGGGAGTCAAGTTGCTGGCTTGGCCTGGATGGACCTGAGCACTGGTGATTTTTTGACGCAAGAAGTTGGCCTTGCTGGGCTCGCTTCATGTATACAGCGATTGCAGCCAAAGGAAATTATTGGCGCGGCCCTGGATGGCTTTGCCTTTACAAAGGTCGACCGCCTCGATCAGGTTTCGCAGAGCTGGAAGGATCTAGTCACGGACGAATTTACCGACGCAGAGGCACTGGCCGGCTCGACGCTGTTGGCGTATATTGATGCCAATCTACAAACAAGTGTCGTCACGCCGCCGAAGCGTCTGTCGGAAACAGAGGTGATGCGACTCGATTTTAGTGCCATTCAGTCTCTCGAACTGCGTCGTTCAATGATGGAACAAGGTTCAGGCTATCGTGGATCGCTTATTCACGCACTACGAGGCACCATCACCAAGTCGGGCAGCCGGCTGCTATCCACATGGCTCGTCAACCCCATTACCAATGTCGACAAGCTCAACCAACGTCTCGACCTCGTCGCACTGCTGCTAGAGAATGAAGACTTGCGTCAGCAGGTGCAACGATTCCTCAAGACATCCGGCGACGCTGTGCGGGTCTTGCAGCGCTTTGGTTTTGGTCGCGGCGAAGTCGAAGACTTGTTGACCATTAGCGCTAGTATCAGCGCCACCGAGTCGCTCTTGACGCTACTATCGCGGTATCCGCGGGCTGACAGCCTCAGCACACGCATGACTGTGCTCGACAGGCTTCGGAAAAAGATTGCCGCTGCCGTCGATGAAGAAGGACTTTCGAAACGCAATCGCGAGGATGCCGAGACTGCGGTGCGTGTCATGCAAGAAATGATGGCAGTCATGACGACGGCGCCAGAGCGTCGACGCAAGGCGATTGAGCGCGATGTTTCTTATACGATGCGCAGCACTGCTTCAGCAACGCTGAAGCAGCTTCATCAATCTCTTGCAGAAATGTATATTGAAAAGGAAGCGTTGCAACTACAACTTCGACAAGACTTTGGCGACCCGACTCTGACGCTCAAGACGCTACCAGGTCTCTCACACATTGCGCATGTCCGCTCGGCCAAAACATTATTGGACCCCGCTCTCGCTCGCGCCGTCAGCAGCACACGGACAACGCGTTCATATCACATTGCCGCCTGGTCCTTGCTCGGCACGCGCATCGAGGCGGCCAAGATGCAGATCCAGCGCGAAGAAACACAAACCTTTCATGCGCTCCGAAAACTCGTTTTGCAAAACATGACGGCGTTGCGTGAGAATGCCCAGGTTCTCGACGCGCTCGATGTCGCCTGTAATTTCGCGCAGTTGGCAGCACAACACGGCTGGGTGCGACCTGTTCTCGATGAGACGTACACAGGCGATTTACTCGGCGGCCGGCATCCGGTCGTTGAATTCTCTCTCCTCGCCAAAGGCCAGCGATTTCAGCCAAACGATTTGCACTTTGGCGAAGAAAATATGTTTCTCATTACCGGTTGCAACATGGGTGGCAAGTCGACTTTTTTGCGTACCGCAGCCGTCATTCAGATTCTTGCGCAGATTGGGTCTTTTGTGCCTGCGCAATTTGCACGACTTGGCATTGTCGATCAGATCTTTTCGAGACTCGGCAGCGCCGATTCGCTCTATCAAGATGAGAGCACCTTTCTCGTGGAGATGAAGGAGACGGCGGCGATTTTGAATGGCGCTACAAACAAGTCACTCGTTTTGATGGATGAGGTGGGCAGAGGCACAACGTTTGTGGATGGTTTGAGTATTGCCTATGCCACGCTCGCCAAGCTACAAGAAATCGGCTGTCGTACACTCTTTGCGACCCATTTCCATGACCTAGGCAATCTCATGACGGACTTTCCGAGGGCTGGTATGCTCTATACAGATTTGGTGGAAGAATCAGACGGGTCGTTTACATTTGAGCATCAAATGAAGCGCGGCGTCTGTACCGACTCGCATGGACTCAAAGTGGCTCGGATTGCCGGCATTGACGCAGGCGTTTTAGAGACCGCCCAGCGTATCCGTAAAACTCTCATTTGACACGCTTCTCCTCGCCTGCTAGTTCTTCATCTGACTTGCGCTTGCCATCAAAGGTGCGCTTCCGCATGTCATCTCTTGAAGGGATGGTAAAGTCGACCGAGTCTACTTGAATTTCGGCTGCCTGGTTGAGCGCCGTGATGTCCACAGCCGAGCCGTCAAGTTTCCATGCGTCGAAAGGCGCGCCATCTGCGCGTGCACAATAGATAGTATCGCCCACGACAGCGACATCATGATAGAGGTCAGAGCCCATTGAACGCCACTTGGTGCTTTTGGCAACGTCCTCAGCCAGCTCTAGAACAAACACGCCAGGGACAGACTCGAGGTGGAGCACGAGCGAGTCTTGCGCATGCACAAGCCTTGTAACTGTTGGTAAAGTGATGCCAGCCATGCGCATAGGCTCTTGCAACGAAATTTGACCGAGGAGCGTACCTTGCCGCCATTCCCATACGGCGAGAAAGTCGTCACCGCCGCCAGAAATCAGCGTACTATCCATCAAGAGCAGCGCAGAGACAAATGCGGTATGATCGAGAAGGAAATGCTCGATGATGTAGGCTTTTGGATAGTGTGACACGCGGACATGCTCATCGCGGTCAGCTGTGATGATGTAGCCGTTAGAGACGACCAAGTCTGTCAAAATGGAGACGTGACCGAGGATGGGTAGATGCGTCTTGCCAGTGCTGTCTTGCACAGGTTCTTCATCATCCTCTTTGTCGGCTTCCTCTGCAGCTGGCTCGGCCTCCTTTTTTTGTTCTTGCTTTGCCCGCTTGTCCGCCTTGCGCTGTGCATTCGTCTTTGGCAAGTTCATCCTCGGTGCAAAGAATGAGCTCTCACCATAAACATCTGATGCATAGACATCGCCAAACTTGTCAGCCACAAGCACCTTGTCATCCTCGGCGAAAACGACACAGCTTGGCCGTTTGACCGTCTCTCGCTCGCTTTCAAGGCTTTTTGTTTCAATATTAAAGACACGCAGCATCTTGTCTTCGCCAACAGAGGCGAGCATGCCATTCCTGACGGCAAGAGCGATAATGGCCCGACTTGAGAAGGATTTGAGCTTGTCGGTGTCGGTCAAGGGCCCACCTCGCCATAACTCTTTTGAGCTGTGATCCAGCGGACTATAAGACTTGATGATGCTGCCAGAAGCATAGTAGAGCGTGTCTCCTGCAGCACATAGCTTTTGTACTGGCTGCCTCATTCTTCTAGATCTTTTAGCTCGTGAAGGTAGCTTGATGATGCTGTTGGATGCGACGACGGAAAGAAAAAAAGTGGAAGCGACAACGACCATCCATTCAAAATCTGGGAAGCGACTTCTATCAGGCTCATCATCCTCTATAGCAATGAGACAGAAACGGGCGAAAGCCTACAAGAAGCAAATGGCCACCTACGAACGTGCTTTCGCCTTTCGGCAACCGTACCAAGTGCTGTACACGGCTGATTTCCTCGAAGCCTGCCGACAGCTGCATCTCGAAGCGCAAGCCGGTGTCGCCAAGATCCTTCAAGCAGATAAGCATGCTGCCGGTGGCATCAAATGCATGATTTCACAATGCTGCATCAAAGAGTTGTACGATAGCAAGGCTGATGCCTCGATTACACTCGCGAAAACGATGGAACGCCGGCGCTGTGGCCATGTGGATGCGCCTGAACTGCCAGCCGACTGCGTCTGTGCCTGTGTCGGTGCCAACAACAAGAATCGCTATATTGTCTGTACGCAAGACGTGAAATTGCGTCAACAACTTCGACAGATCCCCGGTGTGCCCCTGGTCTACATTAATCGCAGCGTCATGATTCTCGAACCGCCGAGTCCCGCCACCTTGACGCGCAAGGCGGAGAAGGAGACGGGTCGATTGGGTTTAAGTGTGGAAGAGGCACAGGTCTTGGGCAAACGTAAACGTGTGGCGAATCCAACGGCGACGGCGTCCTCGTCGGCAGAGGCAGGGGTCGTCAAGGCGGCAGAGTTAACAGAAGGGCAATCAAATGAAGAAGACGCTACAAAGATAACAAAAGAGGTTGCCAAGAAGCGTGCAAGAGGGCCGAAGGAGCCCAACCCGCTCTCGGTGAAGAAGGCTAAAACGACCTCGTCGACATTAGCAGAAAAGGCTGCAAAGGAAGGAAACGCTGCGACAGGCGATGCATCGACAAGTGCGATTGCAGGCACGAAACGAAAACGGCGGCACAAAAAGGCAACAGCAACGACAAAGGCGACAGATAACTAGTCGAGCTTGCCGGCAGCGTCGAAAGGCGAACTCTCGCGACTGTTGATCTTGAGTGTGTACGCATGATGACGACGCATAACGGCACGTCGCGTGAGAATCCAAACAATCGTTGCGAGTGAGCCGAAGACAAAGAAGCCTGTCGTGACTGGATGATCACCTGCCTTTTTAGCAGCATGATAGGCAGCTTGTAGATTCGTCTTCGCACTTTTGCCCTTGAGCTTCTTGTCGAGCACGAGTTTGAGGTTGGCCAGAATCGCTTCCTTGTCCACGACAAGCGGCTTACCGTTGTTGTCCACATCCCAATAAATGCCGCGGTCCTCGTCGTGAATAATGAGTGCATTGGCGCCGGTTTGCAAGACATCCACCTTGTACGTTGCCTTGAGCCATTTTGACCAAAACACGCCATCCACCCAGGCAAAGCCAACCTCGCGACCAGCCGTGGGCCGAACCGTGATTTCTTTAGCCTTGACAATCGCCGACTCATCGCCCGTCTTTATGGCCGCTTGAATCTTTTCCTCCTTCTTTTCGCGCTGGCCATCCTTATCTGCGCGTTCATCCGCCAGCCGCATCTCGGCCACCTGTTGCGCCGTCTCCTTCAAGATGCGTTTTTGCTGCTCAAAGTTGGTGGCAAGCGGATCCAGCACGCCAAGAACAACCATACGGCCGCCCATAATTTCATGTGCCGTTTGTGCAGAGAGTTCAGGAACAAGCGGCAGCCAACTTGACTTCATCCAAGCAGACATTTTACCCACATCGCGTAAATCATGCGGACCGAGGGCATTGTAGTATTGCGGACGACCATCCTTGATGACGGCGAGTTTTGGGAAAGTGGAGATACGGAACTTGTTGGCGAGGATCGTGCTATCCGTCTTGAGCAGCGGTGCATGGCCAATGAGGCTGAGCACCGTTCGGTCGAGCGCCTCAAAATCTTCTGTTGTCGAGGCATAGTCGTAAAAGTAGAGAAAGACGACTTCATTCTTCTTTTGGATCGCTTCCAAGTCGGCTGCGTCAACCTCTTGCACTTGCGAGAGGGCTACTTTGTTGGCATAGGCAATCAAGTCGCCCATGCCGCGCAGACCATTGTATTCGACATGTTGATCACCTTTAAAGACGAGGAGCGTTGGGAATCCACGGACACCGTGATCGGTACAGAGTTTTCCCGCCTTGTCGCAATCCACTTGGCCAATGTTGAGACGACCCTTGCTGTGTACGCCCAATTCATTCCAAGCAGGCGCCAGCTTTTGACAGTGCGTGCACCAGGTTGTGTAAAACTTGATGAACCAAATGTCTTTGGAGTCTGTCACGCGCTCAGCAAAGGTATCCGCCGTCAATTCAAGAGAGACGCCTTCAGGATTGACCACCTTCTTTGCAAGGCCGGCATCGCTCTTCTTCTTGTCTGGCGTGGTGGACTGTTTACTCGCTGACGAAGACGACGTCGCCGTCGCCGAAGCGGCCGAGCTTCGCTCCTTCAACTGCTTGACGACAAAGTCATCAATCATCTTGAAGGTGTCATCCACCGTATAGTTTGGCAAATCGGCCACGCGCTTGCCGTCTTTGAAGAGCAACATGGTTGGATATCCCTGAACGCTCTTTTCGGCGCATAGATCCTGTTGCGCAATACAATCCACCGCCGCCAACGTGATACCCTGACCTTTGCCATTGTATTTTTCCTCTACCTGCTGCCAAGAGGGCGCCAACTTTTTGCAATGACCGCAATAAGGGCTGTAGAATTTAACAAACCAGAGGCCGCTCGCGATCGTGGGCGCAAAAGTGGCTGTTGTCAAGTCGGCGGCCTTGGCTTGACCGACTGCTTCTTCGGCAGATGCGTGCCATGCGCCTGCGATCCATGGAATCAGGATGCGCGCTAGTCTCATGATGGCTAATCAAGCGTGGCGTTTGTTAATAATAAGCGTGTTCTTGTCGTTGACAGCTGCAGGTTTTGCCCACGTCACGCGTTTCATGCGAGCAGCAACGGGAGAACGAGATTCAGGGGCAGAGGCTTGGAAAGGGTCAATGCTATAAAGGTCATCATGAGCATATCAAAGAGACCTCGGGGGGAGATCTAGTTGAAGAGCATGTACTCGCCCGTACTGCTAAACTGCTTGTTGCCGCGAATCACTTTTGTCACAGAGTCCAAAAAGTCCTTTTCACTCGCCATCTTGCGACGCGCCCGGATGGCAAACATGCCAGCCTCTGTACAAACACTCCGTAGTTCAGCACCGGTCGAGTTGGGACACAACCGGGCAATAAGTTCCCAACGGATGTCACGCTCAACACTCATGCTCTTGGCATGGATGCGCAGGATATTGGCACGACCGTCATTTTCAGGCAGCGAGAATTCCACCTTGCGGTCAATCCGTCCCGGTCGGAGCAAGGCCGGGTCAAGCGTGTTGGGCCTGTTTGTAGCAAAGATGACTTTGATGTTGCCGCGTGCATCGAATCCATCGAGCTGCGTAATCAATTCAAGCATCGTCCGTTGCACTTCATTATCACCCCCAGCGCCATCATCGAATCGCGCGCCGCCAATCGCATCGACCTCGTCGAAAAAGATGATGCAGGCCTTCTTGGTACGTGCCATTTCAAAGAGTTCGCGCACCATGCGTGCACCTTCGCCAACGTATTTCTGGACAAGTTCAGAGCCAATGACGCGGATAAATGTGGCGTCTGTTCGATTCGCCACGGCACGCGCACACAACGTCTTGCCTGTTCCCGGTGGTCCATAGAGCAGAATGCCCTTGGGTGGGTCAATGCCGAGATTGACAAACCGTTCGGGTGAGAGTAACGGTAATTCCACCACCTCGCGCAGCTTTTCAATCTGCTCTTTGCATCCACCAACATCGGCATACGTGACATCTGGCTTTTCTTCCACCGTCATCATCGTGACGGAAGGATCAATCTTGGGTGGCAAAGGCAGCATGATGCTGTACTTTTGACGATCAACGCCGACACGCATCCCTTCTTCGATATCCGTCGGTGAGACTTTTTCACCCAATGCCACGACAAACTTGGCAATCTGCTTGACGTTGATAACATACTTGTTCTTGTCGGGGTCTTGCTCGTCTTGCATGATCTTGGTGCACCGCGCCACCTGCAACGGATGTTCAGAGCCTAGGCGCTGCTTGTCCGCCGGTAAATCCCATAGAGAAGGCGGCGCAAGACCTGTATCACTCTCCTTGACACCGATCTTGTCGGTGATGCGCTTCTGAACATGCTTGATTTGCTCTTCGCACGACTTGATGCCTTGTTGATAAGGACCTGCGCCATAGGTCTGCAAGAGAGCAATATCGTCCTTGTCAAGAGGCACAATCTCCTTTTCAACCTTGTCTTCGTCTTCTACATGGCGATAATTGCTATGCGCCTCCCAGTCTGCTTTCGGTGGCATCTCAGTCACCTCTTCTACTGATCTCTTGAGGGATCCTTGTCTATCTTCCATCGTTGCTCGCTGCTCGTGACGCGTCGTCCTTACCCTAACCCTAGAACGCGAAGAAGAACAATCAAGAAAGCGACTTGTGCTAGATGAGCTATATAGAAAGACCCGTTAAAGATGAGCCAGAATCAGAGTAATGCGACCTTCAAGGTACAATCATGTTCATCAACAGGGTCAGGACTAATTCCCTTTAGGACAAGGAAAAGCCCGCCGAAGTTCGCCGCAATAACATCACTGCAGCGTGCGCCGTTAGTGATGCCATCCGTACCTCGCTCGGCCCCAAAGGCATGGACAAGATGATTCAGACTGGTACCGGCGAAGTGATTCTGACAAATGACGGCGCGACCATGTATGTTCTTTTTTGTTTTCGACGCGATGGGTACAGAACAAACTAACGCGACAGTCTTAAACATTTGTCCGTCATGCATCCGGCGGCCAAGATGCTCGTCGATCTTTCTGCCGCTCAAGACGTCGAAGCAGGCGATGGCACCACGTCCGTCGTGATTCTTGCAGGCGCTTTGCTCAATGCCGCCGAAAAACTTCTCAATCGCGGCATTCATCCAACCCTGATTGCCGAATCCTTTCAACACAGTGCCGCCAAGGCGGTCGAGATTCTCGAAAGTATTAGTACACCGCTTCAGCTCGATGATCGTGCGTCTTTGCTCAGAGCCGCCACCACCTCGCTCAGCTCCAAGATTGTTTCGCAGTATTCAAACTTGCTCGCGCCCATTTCTGTCGATGCCGTGCTGCGCATCACAGCGACTGGGGACACGAATGTCGACCTAAAAGATATTCGCATCGTGAAAAAGGTCGGTGGCACCATTGACGATACTGAGCTCGTCGATGGTCTCGTGCTGGCGCAAAATGCCATCAAATCAGCCAATGGACCTGCACGCATGGAAAAGGCCAAGATTGCCGTTTGCCAATTCCAACTCTCGCCGCCGAAACCTGATCTCGAGTCACAGATTGTCGTCAATGACTATCGCCAGATGGACAAGATTCTCAAGGAAGAACGGCAATA
The DNA here is from genome assembly GCA_003717175.1 of Protomyces macrosporus. Classification (NCBI taxonomy): domain Eukaryota; kingdom Fungi; phylum Ascomycota; class Taphrinomycetes; order Taphrinales; family Protomycetaceae; genus Protomyces; species Protomyces macrosporus. Next base: position 302,052 of record QXDT01000028.1, on the reverse strand, counting down.
CCTGCTCAACATGTGCAAAAAGATTAAAAAGACGGGTGCCAATGTGCTTTTGATTCAAAAGTCTATTCTGCGCGACGCCGTCAATGACCTGTCTCTCCATTTTCTCGCCAAGCTCAAAATCATGGTCATCAAGGATATCGAGCGTGACGAGATTGAATTCATCTGCAAAACCACCGGCTGTAAACCCATCGCCGATATCGATGCGTTCTCCGAGGACAAACTCGGAAATGCCGAACTTGTCGATGAAGTGCAATCATCAGGCAGCCGCGTTGTCAAAGTGACGGGCATCAAGCAACACGGCAAGACCGTCTCGATCCTCTGTCGCGGCGCCAACAACCTCGTTCTCGAGGAAGCCGATCGATCGCTACACGATGCACTCTGCGTCATCCGCTGTCTTGTCAAGAAACGCGCCTTGATTGCCGGCGGCGGCGCACCTGAAATCGAAGTGAGTCGTCAATTGGCGCTACATGCACGTACCTTGACGGGTAGCCAATCGCTCTGTTTTGCAGCATTTGCCGAGGCGATGGAAGTGATTCCGACAACGTTGGCGGAAAATGCAGGACTCAACAGTATCAAGGTTGTCACGGAACTACGCAATCGGCATGCCGCTGGTGAAGCGACCGCCGGTATCAATGTCAGAAAGGGCGTCGTGACGAATATTTTGGAAGAGAATGTCGTTCAGCCGTTGCTTGTCTCGACGAGTGCCTTGGAGTTGGCTGCTGAAACGGTCAAGATGATTCTCAAGGTGGATGACTTTTGCATCAGCCGGTGAGTGTTGCTCGTCGTTGATCCTGCGGCTCCTGTTCATCTCGGCCACGCAATCTATCGAACGACTCTGTCGTAGTGGCAGTTCGCATCTTTGTGTCTTTGGGCAAACACAAACACATACACATCCTGCACATCTCGCAAAACCCATTCACTAGCATCTGTTTTGCCGGAAAGCCTTTTATAGCTCTCTTTAGACATCATGCCACTGCATCTTCACCTCTACACTCCTTTTTGTCTACAGTTCTAGAACGATGCAAGTCGTTCTTCTCCTTTTGGCCATCATCGTGCCAAGTCTCGTCGCAGCAGGTCTCATTCCTGTCCTCCTTCACCGTCGCAAACGCAGACTCGACCAAGAAATTAGTGAGAATGCCACGCTCTCGCGCTCCTTTTGGGGATCCATGCATCAACCGCGTCGTCACGATTGCAAGAGTAGGCCGAAACCTCCGCGCCAGGGGCAAGCCATCGCTTTGCAGCAGCAGCAGCAACTGGGAAAACAAGGTCATCATCCTGGAGCGTTCCTGCGCAGTCCAAGCCATAAACTGTCATTGACAAGTCTTCCGAGTCGCATGCCAAGAACGCCTGAAACGCCAACAAGTTTTCTACGTCCTACAACAGCCGGGTCGCACGTCACAACAGCCGGGTCGCACGTCACAACAGCCGAATTGCGTCACGCGTTGGCAGCCACCAGGACGCAAGCTTTACCAGGTCATCTGGTGCGTATCTCAGCAGCACCCGACGCGCCTTGTGTCGCGTTTCCCATGCCGCCTGCGCATCTAGCTGCCCGTCTTGTCCAGCGATCGGGTGATATGGCGAGTTCGGGAAGTATCCCCCTCGTCCTCGATTGGCCGAATGAGGAACCCATTTCGAGCAGGACGCATGCGCAAGCATCTGTCACGGCGCCTGTCAAGACGTTGTTGTACACGACTGCACCTGACACGCAAGAAACCGGTCGGCCTTGTTATATTGTGCGTCGCGCCGTGGCAGCACCATCCGTCTCAGGACCGACGGGAGCAGCCGGCAAATCAGTACGGTTCCTACCCATCTCGTCGCCCATCCTGCAGGATACAGCAGACGCGGGCAGCAGTCTTGCAAAGGAGGAGACGGCCTTGTGTCCGTCTCGACCCCCGCCGCTGCCGCCTGTTGCGCAAGCACTTTTAGAGACGCCGGTGCGCGAGTCTGCAGCGCTAAATGGAGAGAATACTGGGCGTTGGTCCTTTGTCTCTGACGAATCATCGCGCATCTTACTCGAGCAGTCGCGCGACTGGCTAGCGTATTTGACAGATGCAGCGGCCCTTGCTTCAGATGATTCTCTGAATCCGTTGTGTATCAGCAGTGGAGCAGCGCAAGATGAACCCGCGAGCGTACAGCAGGAAGCACAGCCAGTCAGACAAGAAGCCGTCTTGTCGTACTATCGACCCAATTCCATCCTGAGTCATGCAAGTGCCACGAGTCCCACTTTACACAGCCGACAGAGCGATGGCAGTAGTAGTAGCTGGCACAGTACAGTCTTGTCGATACCACCTGTTCTGGAGGCAGATGACGACACGCTTGTGGAAACAACCAGCTCAACAGGCGTTTTTCAATTTGACCTCGATCATGCCGCGTATGAGCAATCAAGCATGCATCAAGAGTACGCATATGAGCCAGAGTTCGAAGCATATGGCCTAGGCATGTCTGAGGAGGGTGCTGCTGCAGACTACAACAGAACGCGTCAAGACAGCAGTGTGCGGTTGACGAAGATTAGTGAAGCTGCTTCGGAATTGACCAATTCGACAGGTCAGCCTTGGTACCGCTGGTATTGATAATCAGGTCGGCTTTTGATAAGTACCGAGGCATGCTGTCCTGAACTCCAAGTGCTAGGTTAGTACAGTAGTACTTGTACAAGTAGTCATAAGCTTCTGGCGGCTTCCAAGTTGCAGGGTTTGCATTGATCGGCAAGACAAAAGGCCTAGGATCGACATGACATGGATGACATGCGATCCATTGCAACGGCTGCGATGAGATCAAGCTTGCCTATAGCTAGGAAGAAGACAGACTAGCTTAGACTAGAGACAGATATAGACCTATAACTAAGTAGTATAGCTATAGAGAGTACTAGCTCCATGATCTAAATGAGCTAGCGCATCGGAGTCTGCGCTTTTTGAAGGCTGAGTCTGCATTGCAATTGGTAGGCCATGCAAGTCGAGCCGAACACGCTCCAGGGCTGTCAGATCTAAGCCGCAGCAATGACCCCGGATTCCCATGGGACCTCGGGACACTTGTAGAGATCCAAATGAAAAAAAAAGTCTGAGCCCTGAAGGACAGAGCAACAAGGGCCTGGACCTGGCAGCGCATGTGTCGGGCTGTCGGGCCTTGGCATGGCCGTAATCCATGGATAGGATAGAAGCAGTCAACGACCTTAAGGAGAGGGAATGCCACCCCTGATCATAACCCTTCTCCTGAGAAGCTATCTATACTCCTGACTGCTCCGATTACAGACACCGGCCCAAACCTATCCGACCGGCCGATACTTGTTCCCATCGGTTCCTTTATTATAAAGGCTCCATCGCGACGACGCATCGCAACAGCTGATTAGCTAGCGCAGCTGTAACCAGAGCCATGTCACTCGCCAGTCGACGGCCGCATGCACCGACATCGATGCAAATGCCCCCAATGACGATTTCGGCCCTGACTGTACAACGCGAACGCGAAGGGCCCGCTGTTGCGGCATCGACAGATGCAACCTCAACACCCCCGGCAGCATCACACGTCGCCCGACGCGCCTTGTTATTCTCAACACCGAGTCGACTGTCTCTCGACAGCATCGGTTCTTTACCGGCCTATGATGGGTTGACCGAAACAGACAATCCAGATGTCATTACAACAAGCTGCGAAGTCCCTGATTCGCCCTTGACCCTCTCGCGCAGCACCACGGCCCAAGTCACGCTGACCAGCTCGACACCGCCGCAAGAAAGCGATCCAGAAGCGACACCACGGCCTGGTGCACGTAAAAAAAGAGGTCGGCGGCGTAGTTTCACCTCCTTCTTCAAATCTATGCCGCATCGCCAGAAGCAACCTGTTTCCATGACGGTTCATGCATTGCCGTCACCATGGATCCAGGTGGCGCATCCGTTTTACCTGCCATCGCGCGATCCGAATGATGTCCGTAGCGGGTTTACACGGACCCTGCCGCCAGCCCGTCGTCAGGCATCTGGAAACGATCAAGAGGACGATCCGCCAGCGGGCCTGTTTGTGGAAGACCCAACCGATCCGCCCATCGATCCACTCTACTGGTTCGCAACCCTCTTCCAACTCAACACGCACCTCGCAAGAGGCGGCCTTCGCCAAGCGCAACAGATGCTGGCGCAAGATGCACGACTCGCCGACAAGGTCTCGCTCGTGAAACGGTCCGAGGCAGCCCAATTAGAAGCCCTACCTTTACGAGACGAAGTGGCAAGCTGCTGGCCCGTCGATCCATCGGTCGATGGCGGACGAAGATCACGCAGCGTGAGTCCTCATATCGTACGGGCAGCGTCGGCAGCCTTGATTGGCGTGCCGCATCCATTGCACACCAGCGCCTTTCAGTTTCCAAGCGAGCAAGCCGATGGCGGCGCTTTGCACGCAATAGAAAGTTTGACGCCACGCGCTCGTTCATCACGAGCCTCGTCGACGCTTTCGGCGCAAGATGCGTTGGAGATGGCGCGTAGGGGGAGTGCCGTGAGTACGACCTCGACCACCTCGAATCGATCGAGCTTGTCTTCCTCGTTCCGCTTGCGAAAATGGCGAGACAAGCTCGAGAACTTGACTGGATCGAGGGAGGCGTATGTCTTGTTGTTTGAATGATGCCTCTTTCATCAGACGATGCATTGGCTGCAGCATCATATTCGTATGGCGATGCCTTGTCTTCTTTGTGCTGCTATCTAGTAAGCTTCATCTTCTCATCGTGTCCAATCTGCCTTGACTGTCCATCACGATACCTAGCTACTTCATCCATTAGCTTTAGGCCTATAGGCGATAGCTAGGTCCGTTCCCAAGCTGACTGTCGGCCCAACCGCGAATCCCACCAACCACCACTCACAAAATCAAGACGCCGACCACGCCTGCTTGACCCTCTCTAGCCAGTCAGCCTTATCGCAGACCGAGCCGGCCTCAGATCGATGCGCCGAGCAAGGCTCAAGCTCCTCTCTGCGTCCGCTTCTCACCCGAAATTCAAAAACTACCCGCTACCACAACCCTTCCAGCATATCCGCCTTCGCGGCGACGCAACCGGTGATGATTGCTCCTTGGCCGCGTCTCATTTCGTCGCGGTCGCTGATGGCGTCGGTCAATGGAACAGAAGAAAGCACGGGAGTGCAGGGCTTTGGTCACGGCTCATGATTACGTTTTTCGCCGAGCGCGTGGAAGCCTTGGCGCAACCTGCCTTGTCGACGGCGCAAGCAACAGCGCCAGAACACTTGACCGGTGCGCAAGAAGGACGCAGGATTGTGGATATACTCGAAGAAGCGTATCATGCCATTATGGCACTTTGCAAAGACCCAGCCTCGACACCGACGGCACCCTCACCGAAGGGAGACTTTACCACAACGAGCATGTCGGACCCGATGAATAAAGGCGAGCGCATACTCAAAGAGGACGGCGCCGAAGTAGAATATCAAGGGTCGACCACGTTGCTTGTCGGCTACCTGCCGCCTTACGCACATGCGTTGCACGTCGTCAATATTGGTGACTCGTCGCTGCTGCATATCCGCGATGGCACGGTCTTGTTTGAGACAGAGCCGCAATCGCACTGGTTTGACTGCCCCTATCAGATTGGTCACAATTCACCCGATACGCCTGCCAAGTCAGCCGCCTTGGTCAGTCTTGAGATTCAAGAAGGTGATTTATTTGTGACGAGCACCGATGGACTTGGCGATAATGTCTATCCGGCACAAATCCTCGGCGTCATTGGCGAAGAGCAATCGAGCACACTCGATGATCCACCGGAAAAGCAGCAAGACGATCTCAATCGCATTAGCAGTCGACTTGTCACCATGGCGCGTGAAAAGATGGCCGACGAATGGGGCGAATCGCCGTTTGGTGACAAGGCGATTTGCGAAGGTATTGGCTTTATGGGTGGCAAAAAGGACGATGTCAGTATCCTCGTCACCAAAGTCATCCGTGCTTGATTGACTGTCTCTATTGTACTTGGATCCATTTCTTTTCAGGCGACGGCAAAGACATGTCCATGTCCATTGTACTGTACACAAGTTTTTATGTTTTAACGATATAGCTATAACGCACCCCTTCTTTGAATCTTTTGTCGCAACGACTCTTCCGTTTCTTGCGCTTCCTCGGGCGGTGGCTTCATGTGCCGTCGAGCCTGTGTCTGGCCAACCGGTGTTGTACTTGAACGGCCACCAAGCAAGCCTTGTGCATCCGCCTGCGCGATGCGTTCCGAATCCCCCAACTCATCTGCAAACTCAAAAGCCGTTGGTTCTTGATCGAACGCAAGCCTTGCGACATCGACAAGGATGCGCGCCGTCAATCCCCAAATCATCTTTTCCGCTTCCGCTTGGACGGTATTGTGTCGACCCGTCAAACCAAACTTGTGCAACTTCCAGCGACTGCCATGCCAATCCAACCATCGGCCTTCATACCCTTCGCCCGCCAGGATTTGTGAGAGCCGAATGTTGAAGACTTCCGCGACTTCATCTGAATTCGGCTCAGGCGTCCAGCTGTCGTGTGGATTTCGATGACTATAGGCCACGCAGGGACTCACAAGAAGGTTGTTCTTGGCGAGATAATAAGGCAAGATGGTGACTTTGCGAAAGGGCGTGTCGCGCGAAAGGCCAATCTCCTCATGGGCTTCGCGTAAGGCACACGTCCAAGCTGATTCACCGGGATCTCTCCGTCCTCCTGGGAAACTAACATCCCCTGCATGAGAGCGCATATGACTCGCCCTGAGGGTCAAGATGACCTCGAGATCATCGGTATGCGTTGGCGAAGGGTAGAGCAGAACGAGGACGGAAGCATGGCGCGTGTCGGGGAGATGTTTGGTGGCAGCGAGGACGGCCGGTGGGGTCACCTGACGCGCTAGTCGAGCGAGCATGTCTTCAATCATAGATCCGTTCGCTTCTAGACGATAATCGTGGTTGTACTTGTACAATGTACCTGTACTTGCTTGGGTGGTCGATTGGGTCGTCGGCCAAAAGTGGAGACCAACGACGACGACGCGTGATGGATGCTCAAGGTTGACTACTACAGTATTGTATATTGTACAGATGCTCAAGATATTACCAAGGGACTGTATGCTGCTACCTCTCAGTCGCTACTGCCAAGACTAACAAGAGTACGGCTAGAGACAACGCTCAAGTGCGGCCAGTCGTTTCGCTGGCGACAGCATGAGCAAGAAGGCAGTCCCACCACCTACCGATGTGCCCTGCATGGCCGTATCCTCTCACTGACGCAGCATCAGACCCATATCGCCTACAGCAGTATTCCCAAGCACGAGGACACAGAAATACTGTTACAAGACTATCTCAGCTTGGCAGTGCCCCTTACAGACTTGTATGCACAGTGGGCAGCAGCGGATAAACACTTCGAGCGCGTCTCGGGACGTTATCTCGGTATCCGTATGCTCCGTCAAGATCCGCTCGAGTGTCTCTTGAGCTTCATCTGTTCCACCAACAACAATATCCCGCGCATCACCATGATGGTGCAAGCACTCTGCAGCCACTATGGCGATTCGCTCGGTCGGCATCCAGACGATGGCCAAGAATACTTTGACTTTCCAACACTTGACAAGCTGCAGCATCCGTCGCTTGCGAAAGAATTGCGTGAGCTTGGATTTGGGTATCGCGCACCGTATATCGCAAAGACCTGCTCAATGCTCGCAGCCCTGCCGCCTACGCACTTGCACGATCTCCGCTCGCAGCCTTACAATGAAGTCGTTACCGCCCTGCAGCAATTCGCCGGTGTCGGTCCTAAAGTGGCAGATTGTGTGGCGCTCATGTCGCTCGATCAACATGCCGCCATCCCAGTCGATACGCATGTCATCCAGATTGCCTTACGTGACTACAAGCTGCGTCTCAGACCGGCTCCAAAATCACCGGGCAAACCGCGTCGAGCAAAACCAAAAGGCGACAAGCTTGTCATGAATGAGCGCGTGTATGCCGAGATTCGTGATTTCTTCCAGGGGCTTTGGGGCGCTTATGCTGGCTGGGCGCATTCCGTCTTGTTTGCGGCTGATTTGAAGGGGATGCAGGCGTTGGCAGGTGATGCAGAGCTCGAGGAAGTCAAGGTCGAGGTGAAGGAGGAAGAGGTCAAGATGGAGGCTGAAGCAACACCAGTCGAGACTTATACAGTCAAGATGGAGCCCAGGAAGGAAGACCAAGAGGAGGATGTCAAGATGAAGCTCGAGGATGAGCCGAATCCCCTGAAGAAGCGTCGCGTATGAACCTGAGAATCTTGCAAGTAGACGCACGTGCCAAATGAAGAGCGGGAATGGTCATCTGAACAAAAAACGCCACCAGATCTATGCGAGATCTCGTCTCACGGTCTTCATCTGTCAAGACGCGTTACATCACTACTATAGTAAGGACAACTATCGACTATCGACTTTGTCAGATACTTGGCTCTTACAAGGAACGACTCTTCTTCAACCAAGTCAAACGACCTTGGAAGCACTCAAGATGGTCCAAGTCAAAGCAGACCCGCATGCAGATACACCCCTGCAACTCATCACCTCCTATCTCCAACAGGCCAAATCCGCCACCGGTGAAGAAAAAGACGCCCTCATTGATGCCGCGCTTGACCTTGCAGCTCATCTCGATGACTACCTGACAGCGTGTACGACTGCCGCATCGCCAGAGTTGAATAACATGATTGACGCCACCTTGGCGCAAGACTGGGATGCCTTGCACGCCTCTGGCAAGACGCAGTACAAGTATACCGCCAACTTTTGCGCAGGCACGTTTGAGGCGCAATTTGTATCCACACTCTGTCAGCTTGTTCAAGCAAAAGAAGTGCTTGAGATTGGCATGTTTACAGGCACCACGGCTGGCGCAATTGCTCAGGCGTTGCCTGCCAATGGACGCGTCACGACGTGTGAGATTGACCCGTTCCTCAAGACGCACGCCGAAGTGCAATTCAAGAACGCTGGCTTGCAAGATAAGATTGAGGTGGTCCTTGGCTCTGCCCACGACGCCATCCCCGAACTCGCTAAACAAGGACGTGTCTACGATCTCATCTTTCTTGATGCCGAAAAGGTGGGCTATCTCGCTTACTTCCAAGCCGTCATGGATCTCGGCTTGCTTGCGCCAACGGGTGCGTTTGTCGTAGACAATACACTTTTCAAAGGCCACGTCTATCGCAAAGGTCAAGAAGACGATGACATGACCACCGCCCTCAAACACTTCAACGAGACCGTCCGTCAAGACCCACGCGTCCACGTCATTCTTCTACCCATTCGCGACGGCGTTAGCATCATCACGCATAAACCCGATCATTTTCGTTCACAAGACCCCGTCGTCTCTGGCTATCTCGGCCAGTCACTGACGCAACGCTTCAAATTGACCGGTAAAGCAGCACTCGTGACCGGTGCCGCCCAGGGACTCGGACGCAGTTATGCGCATGCACTCGCGCAAGCGGGTGCCGCCGTCATGGTAGCTGATTTGAAACTCGAGGCGGCACAGGTGGTGGCCGATGAAATTCGCGCTGTCGGTGGACGTGCGGAAGCCGTGGCGGCCGATGTCACTGACAAGCAAGCTTGCGACGCCATGGTGGCGGCGTGTCTCGACAAGTTTGGCAAGTTGGATATTGCCGTCAACAACGCCGGTGTCAACTTGTCTTCAGCTGCTGAAGAGTCTTCGGCTGATGAGTTTGAAACGACGATGAGTGTCAATGTCAAGGGTGTCTTCTTTTCATGCCAGGCAGAGGCAAAACACATGTTGGACCGCGAGGGGTGCACGATCATCAATGTCGCGAGTATGTCGGCGGTGGCTATGCCCCACCCGCAAAAGCAAATGCTCTACAATACCTCGAAAGCGGCAGTCAAGAAGATGACGGAGAGTTTGGCGGTGGAATGGGGATCGCGTGGGATTCGCGTGAATGCGATTGCACCTGGGATTGTCAAGACGGACCTCATCACAAAGAATGAATCATTGGGACCATTGCTCGAGACTTGGCTCAAGCAGATTCCCCTAGGTCGCTTGGCCGAGTTTGATGATTGCCAGGGCAGTATCGTGTTTTTGGCATCAGACCTGTCGCGTTATATGAATGGCACGACACAGATCATTGACGGTGGACAGCAATTCTTGTAGACCCTTTAGACAGACAGACAGACAGACACACATCAAGACAGTAGACGTGTTCATGCATTTTGAGCTAAAAGCGTGCTAACATTTACTTGCTCTATTCATTAGCTTGCCCTCAACCGTCGAGTAATGGAGTCAAACCTTTTGAACAGTCTCCTTTTGAAGATCCTCAATGCTCTTCTTGCTGTGCTCGCCCTTGACAGCTGCCTCCGACTGCGTCTGGTGCTTGTGGTCAATCTCTTGCTCGCCCGTCTTGGCCTTTTCCGCCTGACGCTTGCCAGCCTCGTTGGCAGCCGGGTCGGCGTAGAAACGCTTAGCAGCGAGAGGCATGGCGACAGTACGCTTGGCAAAAGTTGCACGGATCATGATGGACTGCATACTGATTCAAGTTGAAGTGGTGGTACTGAGATTGGTCTTGGGCGTTCTTGTTAGTTGTAATGAGTCGACGTGCTCGCAGTGACGTCAAGTGTTCCTCCGCATTCTGGCGAGCCTCGAGTGAAAGTCTAGAGCTGCAAGTCGCGATCGTACAGCAAACGAAGACAAAAGAGACAAGCGGGACAGCTCAGCAACGCCAGGATGCAAGCGTAGCAGCAGATCCACCAGCTCGAGCACGCGCAACCGTCCCTTCACTCAATGGACGCGCCGGTGTCAACTCCTTGAGCATGGCACCCACACACAAAGCACTCACCTGCGTCTTGAGTCGTCCTAGCTTGTCAGTAGCCATAGTCTTCAGTCCTTGCCAAGAAGTGCCTCACGTCGTGCATCTTCAAGACGCTTCAAGAGCGACGCGTCCATATCCTTGCGTTTGGCGAGCAAGTTGCGTAAATGACCGATCCACTTGCCAACGAGCTTCAAGAGGGGCAAATCAGCCACCTGCTGCATGGATGTGAAATGCTGCACCATCGCTTCAAGCGCTGGCACCATGACGACGCGGACATTGTCTTGCTGATTGAAGGAGAGCTTGGGACGTTGCTCGAGGTAGTCGCAAAACTCAATCAAGTCGTGTAGGACGTCGTTGTCGTCTTCAAAGCTGGACCTGTCGCTTGCTGGCGTGTCAGGGGCGGTGAAGACGGCTGGGACGGGGAGACCGGCTTGCTGTAGGAGCTGTCCAGCTGACATGATACTGATACAGGAATTGCAGATACAAGTACAAGAGACAAGAAGCAAGAAGAGAAAGGTGTTGTACAAGGTAAGAGTATAGAGTGTCGCAAGGATCCACAAAGACATCCAATGGCCAACACAAGTTTGTCCTCTATAGCCAGTCTACTTCCACAAGCTCGACGTGACATCGTGATCGAATAACTGCTCCGGCAACGTACCACCCACAACACGTCCCACCGTACTGGCTTGCTTGAGTGCCTGCATCGCCGACGTCGAATTCGCCCTGCCCAAAGGACCACTAAACGTGCTACTCGTGCGAGGCGAAGGTGAACCAGCAGAGAGGGTGGCTTGCATGTTGACAAGCGAGTCAGTGATGCTGAAAGGCGCAAGGACGGGCACAGGCGAGGGTGAATACTGCAAGCCAACTGTCGAGGGATCCGTCTTGAGGGTCTTGACAGATGGTGTCCGACTAGAGGCATCGATAGGGTCTTGTGCCGCCAAGGTAGCCTCATCGTGCTCATGCTTGTGCTTCAAGGTCTCTGGCACAGCCTCGCGTGATAAAAACACCGTAATCTCGTGCATACCATCGTCCTTGTCTGCATCAGCAAGCGTCTCGGTCGAGCCAGCCTTGTCCTTGCCCAAGCTGTGCTGCAGCGCACCTGCCGTCACAGCCATCACCGTTTCAGGCACCAAAGACACCACCGACACTGCTTTGAGTGTCTCCGTCGCCTGTTGCTCACCACATTGCACATCCTGCGTCAATGTGACTTGCGATGCCGCTTTACTTTCCGCCACGTGTAGCGAGAGTGACTGCTGAGAATGCTGTGAGTGTGCCATGAGTGTCTCGTGCGTCTGCTTGCGTCGAATAGCTTGGTCGCGTTTGGCGGTGGCATGGGCGTCTGTGGCATCGCGCAGCGTCTCATAGCATACGAGCATGACGACCATCAAGCAGATCTAGTGGTCAGTCTCCAACACACCTGAGAGCATAGAGATAGCATACGGCGAAGACGGCGTTGTGGGTGGCAAAGAGAGGGTACTCTTTTTGCAGCTCGAGCAGGATCCGGGCGCAGAGATCAGACATGGTCGTCTCATCGAGGGCAGAGAGGGCAGACTGGACCGGGACTGGCATGGTGAGCTTCTTGGCCTTGGGCAAGCAACATCCCTGGTTGTCTGTCAGCTTGTGTGCCAAGATGATTGCATGGCCTACCATGCGCGGCAGCTGGACCGTCGTGACACGCAAGACAGTGCCTGGATCCAAATCTGGCAAACAACGGCGTGCATCTTCAACGAGGTGTCGCAATTCAATTGGCAAGCGTTGTTGACGGAGTGCATCCGAGAGCTGGACAATCTTGTCGAGCTGGTGCTTGTTTTGATGATTGAGCAGCAAGAGTGCCCAGGGCGAGAGACGGGCTTCGGAGCCACGAGCGAGCAAGGTGCCAAAGTCGGCGAGCGCTTGAAGTGGCGTCGTAGTCTGCTCAGTCTGTCAACAACAGGTTAGTCTTTCAAAAGTTCACAGTCTCGCTCTGCACATGGAGATGGTGCGAGACCTGGTCAAAGGGGATGCCAGTTAATCCACACAGCGACTTGAGGGTCGTCTCTTGCGTATCGCCTGGCATGGCGAGCGAGTGAGAAGAGCGAATGGGCACAGGCGCCATATACTGGACTGTGTTGGCGGTCTCGGGGCGCTGTTTGACTTGCCCGAGAAAGCGGCGGATCAGGGGGGAGATCAAAGGTTTGCTTGTACGAGGAGCCATGATTGAGAGAGAGTATTTACTAGTGTATGCAAGCTGACTAAGAGAGTGGTTTGTGAGAGAGAGTATGAGCAGCAGCACTCATGAGCGAAGTAGGTAAGATGTGGTGTAGCATTTGTCACGTGATCATGAGTCGCGTCTGAGCCTGAGAGGTGAGCAAGCAATGTCGACTACGGCAGCATACAACGTGATAAAAGTACTGACCAGCTGCTTCTCTTCATGGCCATCGGCAGATCCAGCAGTGACCAGCACTGCATTCAGTTTCAGTGCAGATTCTGCAGACTGATGTGACTGTCCTCGTAGCCACGCGCGGAAGAGGGGGATTTCTTGTGTAGCCAATCACGTCAGGCCGCATTGAGCCGCCGCCAAATCTCCGCCCGTGCATTTCCAAGGTTGAAAGCCAACGGCCGCTTCAACGGTCAAGGGGATCAGATGCATTTGGCATTTGGGTACCAGTGCGCGTGCGGGCAACGACGCGCACAGATCTTAAGCTTGACTATGCTCAATGATCTTCCAAGCCGCTGGCAGCTAGCAAAGAGTAGCTCGAACGGGCTGATGCTAATTGAATGACTAGTCTTCACCTACAATCCAGACTGAGCCTATAGGCTAAGTTGCTATTGCTACTGCAATCCAGGGCACCGGATGAGGGGCCAAGGCAGGTCGTCAATGACTCGTCATGACAGCTGCCAAACCCCGCTCACGTTGAGTGCCCGGCTTTCTTCCACGCATGATGGGCACCCGCACCAAGAACTCTACTCTGCAACTCAATTCAACGTACGAGCGCCAGACGAAAAAAGCTTGGACCACGCAGAGCCATGGCCCGCTCATGACGGCTGCCTCGCTGCATCGCCTGCTGCCTGTCCCTCTTTTGGCTACTTCCCTAAGCTTGTATAAAGTTCAAAGCTGCTGCTTTTGTCTCATCCTCCCCTATCCCCATCTGCACACTCATCCGTCCACGCTCGTTCGTTTCCACACTACAGAGTCAATCAGACAAGATGCTTTTCGTTGCTGCCATCGCCCTTTTCGCCGCCGCCGCTCAGGCTCAGGCCCTTCCGCCCGTATGCGCCCTCAACTGCATCAACGCCCAGCTCGCCTCGCAAAAATGTGCATCCTTTTCAGACTACGCCTGCGTCTGCTCCGACACCTTCCGCGCCCTCGCCATCCCTTGCGTCTTCAATTCGTGCTCATCGAGCGACCTCGCACTTGCAGCCTCCACCACCAACACCATTTGCCAAAATTACTTTAATGGCCTATATGGACCCGTCAGCCGTGCCGGTGCTGCCCCTGGCGCACCAGGTGCAGGCGGTGCCGTCGCTGGCGGTGCAGGCTCGATGATGGCCGGTGGCGGTAGCATGATGGGTGCCGCTGGATCCAACATGCCTCCGAGCGCAACGATCACCTTGGCACCTGCCGGACCCGGCGGTGCCGGCGTCAATCCCAACATGGCCGTTCGCACTGTTACGGTGACAGTCGAGCGGTGTGGCGCTGGTGGAGGCGTTGCGCCTGCGCCTGCTCCTGGACCTGGTGCACCGGCTCCTGCTCCAAATGCATCGATGCAGCCGATGTCTGGCATGGCTTCTGGTTCTGCTGCAGCATCAGGCTCCGGTGCTGGTACACCGCCGCGGGTCACCTTGCCGGCTTTTACACCACCTCCTGTGGGACAATCGGGTGCCCAGCAGATTGGCTCATTCGGCGCGCTCGCGCTTGGCTTGCTTGCGATCCTATAAATCATAATTCCTATTCAAGCATAGATCGTCTAGTCAAGTCTCATCAATTTTATACCATTAATCTTTTCAAGTCGACGACATTAGTCTCCGTTTACGCCGCCGCATGAATCTCAATGCCAGGAGGACTCTTGAGGGCCGCCTTGATTTGCGCATAGAGCACAAACTGGCCACTCACAAGGAAACTCGTCATGAGAATCCTCGGACCCAAACCAGCCCAGAGACCCTTGAAGCCAGTCTCCTTTGCCAAGACTGTGAGTTTGTGCACCGCCGTGCCTTTGCCGCCTTTGCCCTTGTTGATCTTGGACAAGAGTGTGTCGGCTGGGTGTGATAGGATGGCCGCCGCGACACCGGCACCGACACCCGATGTCAGCTCTACAAGCGTTTCTTCACCATGAGAGAGCGTTTTTTTGCGCTCTTCGCCAATCGCCTTGTACATGGCTTCATTGAGCCACTCGTGTGTTGTGAACTGACCAACGGCATAAGGCACCTGCTTGCACAAGAGCGGAATAAAACCAGAGTAGAAGCCCTTGAAACCTTCTTCGCGCGCAATGCGCATAAAGCCAGGCAAGAGACCGTTTGCAAACCCACGCTCCGAGACGAGACGGATGCGTGTCGCTTCAAGCGGACACAGCAGCACATCCGCAAAGAACTCGGCTGCTGAAGAAGCACCGAGATAGATGGCTGTCCGACTTTGAACAGCCGCTTCAGGTCCACCAGCCAAGTCAACAAATTTCTTCTTGAAGAATTCGTAGCCGGCAAACTTGGCGCCACCTTGTACGAGGTAGCCGGCGGCTGTGGCACCAAAGCCCGTCAAGAGCACAGCCGGTCCCTCAGCGGCGACGATCGAACGACCGGCGGCGAGCATACCGGAGCCTTTGAGGGCACTGTCGACCTGGATCCGTGTCTTGACGACATCAATCGGTGTGGTTGCGCCGTGCGTCAGAGTGCAGCAGAGAGCTCCGGCGCTAAAGAACTTGCTATAGTCGAGCAGACTAAAGTCAGGTGTCACCATGTCTGTGCTTTCTTGTCTTCAAGAGTCTGTCGCTTGATTTGCAGCGGTTTTCTGATTCTTGTAGGTGAGCGGTCGGCGGATCTTGCTGGTTCCGTGGACCGATGCCGTGGAAAAAAAACGGGACCATCTGAACGGCTGATAAGCCCTGCCACCGACGTCACTGGTCCCCTGACTCAGTTTTGCGCATCCACCTAGTCAAGCCAGCCGTTGTTCATCTAGGTCAGCTCTTGCATTCAGTTGGAAATGCCGCTAGGATGCAGCTGCAGTTGAAGTCGCGTTTGTGTGCCAGAGATTCTTGTGCAAGTGTTCTACGGTACAGAATATAGGGATCCAACGATGAAATTGTGCGCTAACCTCTGATCGGATCTGCTTGTGACCTGTCTGGACAGACGGCCTCGTCTCTACCACAGAGGAAGGGCTTGGCATCCGGCTCTCTTGAAGAGGACGCGCCAGATTTGTACGATTCGCGCAGTTGCCATCCATCCACCTCAAACAGTCTCCGAATCTTGTCGAGCTCGCAAGCGCTAAAGGGCAAGATGCCGTCGTCCAAGTATGTACGGGCGCGCTCAAGCGTCATCTGTGATTCGTCCGGCATGTCGGGCTGTACTGTCGAAAGAACCTTGGGCTCCAAAACATCCAACAAACACATGCATTGCTTTTTGACCTTTTCTTTGCCTTTGCCAATCCCAGACTCTGCTTGCGGGTATTTCTCTAGAGGTACTTGATTGGCTGGCACAGGGGTGCTGGAAAACATCGCTACGATAGAGCGCTGAAAGAACTTTTCTGCATTCGATTGAGCTTGCGCATCGCGATCAGTCATGATACCCAAAGTCAGCTCTGCAATAGCGCGGCCAATGCCATAGTAATAGCGATAGTTGATTGGCTTCCGAGCCGGCGACAAGTCCACCGCGCCAACATGAAAGCCAGTTGCGTTGAAGCACAGCAATACTGAGTGAAAGCACCAGTAGCTTGTGATGGACGGTCTCGAGAAGCCAAAAAACATTTGCGAGTTGATTTCCCGAGTTTGCGCCGGCGCACCACAGGCTTGGGCGCAGGTCACATGGACACCCTCATCGACGTGCACAATCTTGCTCAGCTTGGTCGTGACGCTGACGCATCAGAGATCATCCGGTGGTACGTAGCGCTCTTCATGGTCATGATCATGTTCATCTTCGTCCGAATGATTGTCTAAATCTAGATCGGGATCTATGCGAAGCATTTCGTTTGTCGACGATTCTCGGAAACCAATGTCTAGCTGGGGCCGCGTTGGGCAAGTCTAGCTCATGGACCCTTTCCTGCGCAATGACAAGCATGCACGTCAAGCTCATGACAAGCCCAAGAGAAGACTTCATAGCAGTTGAGCTCGGCAGTAGACTTGGTAGTGGTAGAAAGCGCGAATGAAGTGCTTGCTTGCGTAGGGTGTCATTTGCGGCTGTAGCGGGCGGCATGACTCAGGGGCACGTTTGGCTTCTCGATCCGAGCCATCTTTGTTTGTGAGCTTATTCTCCCGTCTATCAGATATAGACAGAAGCACATGTTGACGGGAAGCCAATTGATAGGTCAGGCTCTGTCGGAAAGTAGAGGGAACTGTTACATCATGCTAGCCATTGTCAGGTGACTGGATGAGGACAGCGAGGGATGCACGCGTCGCACTCTCAGCAATTGATCAAGTTATTCCGTAAAGCCTTTTCCAGGAGACAGCCTTTCATCTTCTAGAGGTGAAGGGGCAGATCCATCAAGCTCCCAAACTGCTCGAGCGATGCTGCAAGCACTTGCATGCACATGCATATGGTGCGACCATAGACAGCGCTTCAGTATGAGGCCTCAGCCAAGCGTTCAGGACAAGAGACTAGGGAGAAGCAAAACAGCCAATGGAGCTTGACTGTATAGCAGGCACGACAGCAGGTGAAGTGAGAGCCAGGCTCAACATGGTTATGGTCAAGCTTGTCGTTGTCCAGATGCCCAGGTGCTCACCGTGTCACGTGTTTTGCTTTCGCGACCTCGAG
This sequence comes from Protomyces macrosporus, assembly GCA_003717175.1. Classification (NCBI taxonomy): domain Eukaryota; kingdom Fungi; phylum Ascomycota; class Taphrinomycetes; order Taphrinales; family Protomycetaceae; genus Protomyces; species Protomyces macrosporus. The sequence goes on along the minus strand of QXDT01000028.1, from coordinate 284,415 downwards.
CGCGTCCACAAGCTAAAGACGCGACCATTAACAAACACAACCAAGTGCATCTATAGCTATAGCTAGCTTCCTCGGCGTCTAAATCAAGAAAATGAAGCGCACCGCCTACGGAGGACGTAAAGCATGGCCCGCAAAGAAACAAGCAGGCGACCCTGCCGTCAACGACGCGCCCACGGCATCATGGGCGCTCTCTGAGATGCGCCATGTGCAGGTCAAGGAATTCAAGGACAAGACGCTCGTTCATATTCGCGAATTTTACAAGGATACCGCATCCGGTGAGTTGCGACCGGGCGCCAAGGGCATCAGCCTGAACACAGAGCAATGGGCCAAGTTGAGCAAGATTACAAAAGAGGTGGATGCCGTGCTGGCGGGTGGGAAGCAAGCAGCTGCTTCAGGTTCATTAAAAGTCGCACCAGATGAGCAGAAGGATGGAAAGAACGAGGGTGTGGCAGGGGAAGCGGATGAATCAGAGCAGCCGGCAGAGACGACTGAGGACAAAGCTGACGGTGCTGCAGAGACAGAGCTCGAACCAGTCCAGGATGAAACAACGCAGCAGGACGGAGTGGCGGAAGAGCAGGCGTAAGCCAGAGAGCAGGTCTACGAGACGTGTCTACGTCTAGTCTGATGGAAAAAAGTCGTCAAAACGAGACAGGGTGTATAGAAACTTATTAGAAAGGGGAAAGCAGAAGGAGCAACTTTTGACCATGACGTAAAACCGCATCGCATTGCATTGCACAAGATTGTCAAGAACCTAGGCAGTCTTGGAAGCCACCTCGAGTGTCGAGAGCTTATTGAAGGCTTCCGTCAAGACTGCCGGTTCCACCTTGTCCAAAAACGTAAACTGGCCAATCGCACTGCTCACCACCGGCAAGCGCAGCTTGCCGCCGCGCGACTTGATCGTGTCCTCCTGAGCATGCATCAGCATTTCGAGCGTCAAGGCGTCATGCCAGACTGGCAAACCGAGCTCCTTGACCACGGCAAGCACACGTGCCACATCACCAGATGAGACCAGTCCCAGCTTTTCAGACAAGAGCATGCAAAGCACCATGTCAATCGCCACTGCTTCACCGTGCAACAAGGGTTTGGCTGTTGACAAGGCTGCAATCTCGAGCATGGGCGAAAAGGTGTGTCCAAAGTCGACAATGCGGTAGAGCGTCGCCTCTTCAAAGTTGGGCTCAAGTTCCTCAAGCATGCCTTGAATCGCACGTCGCACAACCTGTGGGTGTCGCGGGTCCTGTTCGAGCAAGTTGAAGAGCGTCGTGTCCTTGATGAGGGCCATCTTGAGAATCTCACCCATGCCGTTCGCCATTTGCCGGTCCGAGATGGTAGGCAAAAAAGTACCAGCATCCAGAAAGACGGCAAGGGGCGCGTTGTACGTACCCAATTTGTTCTTTTCATGTAGAAAGTTGCAGGCCGTCTTGACACCAATCGAAGCATCGATGTTGGCCAACAATGTCGTAGGGATCTTGATGATAGGTGTATTGCGGCGCCAGAGATTCGCCGCCAGAGCCGCCACATCAAGCACGACACCGCCGCCAAACGCCAAGATGGGATCCCGTCGATCTGTGCCAAACTTTTTGATGGCTTCACAAACACCTAGAACTGCCTCAAACGATTTGTGCTCTTCGAGTGCTTCGAGAACGTGGTAGTAAGTTTCGACCCCATGATGTGTAAAGTAGGCGCGGATACGATCGCCAAAGAGTCGGTCGACGTTGTGGTCGAGCACGATGAAGCGCTTGAGGTGGTCGCGCAAGGAAGCCTCTTTGCACATCAGCAGGCGCAAGTTGTCAGGTTCCAAGATGCCGGTGACTTGCTCGACGGCGTACTCGAGGTGGATGACGGCACTCGCTGTAAACTTGCCCGTCTCAAGACCCGTGGTGCCACCGACGCGCAAACCATTGAGACCGACCTGGTTGATGTTGTCTTGCGGGCCATGACGCTCAATGTGGTGTGCGCTGCAACAGCTGCGGAGAGACTCTTGGTAGCCAGAGTCGGAAGAGCGACTGCTGACAGAGTCCGTTGAGGTGCTGCGCTCCATGACGATAGTGAGATGTTGAATCTACTTGCAGGAGGCTGAAGGACTTTGAAGACTTTGAGAGTCTAGAGGAAGAAGGCCACTGAGTGGTCAAGGTACAAGTGGTCAAAGGATAGGAAGGATGGGGCGATAAGCTGTGTGCACGGTGTTTGTGCTTGTTCTGTCAGGGGGCCGAAATCAGGAGCGAGACGATCTGCCTGTGTGTCTGTGTGTGTCTGCCTGCTTATCTGACATCATGACCATCCATCTGTTCAGCAGAAGCAGCATGCAACGACGTGTCCTCTCGAGCCTCATCTAGCCATTTAGTTGGAGTGCATACGTAATCATAAAGAAGCGCACCCACCCCGTACTCGATCTCACTCTTTTCGTACGCATCAACGTGGATCACGGGCGGGTTCTGCTGCAAAGCTTGATTGCGTAGTTGACGCCGTTGACTCGTTCAGCAGACGTTGGCTGCGCCAGCAAGATTGCCGAAATTTAGATCTGGTGGAAAGCCAGATCGGCCAATCAGAGACAGATGCATCCCGGCACATCTACACGTCACTCTTTCGCGGGATCCAGAATAGTGGGTCTATTACGTTATACAGCCGGCAATCATTTGCTTCAGCGTAAAAGGAGTCCAATGAGGTACTTCAAAGCACTCATGGCCATCGATCATAAGAACCCATATCGAGCCAGAGTTAATGAATACGATACGGAAAAGGGACAAAAGTTGTGCCTGCTGTGAGAATCGAACTCACGACCTTCAGATGTCACAATATGAGACCAACGTCATAACCGACTAGACCAAGCGGGCATTTGCAAACGCCGGTTGTTAACAAATTATGATCACAATGCCAAATTCTTGAAACTTTGAACGTGACTTGACCTTTCGCAGGTCGACATTCATTATAGAACCAAGGTCTGATAAGATAGGACATTAAGGATTAGGTACAATAGATATAGTAGATTATTATATATGCCATGACGCTGATGGAGATTAAAAGAATGAGAATCACATATCAAAACAGCAACCCGGCGCCGAGCAAGGCACCGCTCACGAGCGCTCCAAGCCAAGTCTGCAGACCCACCTCACGCACGGCAATCACGCTCGCTGCTGAAACAGGTCTCACAGTACTCGTGCCCGTCATACGTGCACTGCTGACAGCCGAGCCAGAGGCACGGACATTGGTGCCGTTTGATTCGGCAATACGACCATCCAACGCTGCCAGCAAACCTGCCGTGGCATCCATACTGCCATTGCCTAGACCACCTTTATTACGTCCGCTTGAGGCGGCATTGGCGGGTACGCCTGTTGCGAAATTGTAGGTGAGTTGACCCGATCGTGCCCGTGCCGCCGAGACAAACGCGGCATACGACCAGGTCAAGTCACGCGCACCCTGTTGGTTGCCTGTCGTGCGATTGATTTGCTCAGACATGGAAAAGTTGCCACCGACAAATTTCTGCTCGAGTTGTAGGAAGCCGTCTGCATAGCGTTGGAAGGCACTGGCGAGCGAGGCCAGGTTGCTTTGCGGCACCGTGCTTGAAATATTGAGCTTGCGGTAAAAGTTGCGGTTGATATCGTTGATGACGACAGGCTTGTTGGCCTGCTGCAACTCCGTCGCCGCTAGATAGAGCGTCTCGGCTGTGGCAGACAAGCACAGGAACCAAGGGTTGCCCTGTGAAGACTGGATACCGTCATACACATCCGACGCGTACCGACCAATCAGCGGCATCGACCCTGAAACCTTGTAGAGGCCCGTCATTTCATCAATCAAGGTGGCTGCTGAAGCAAGAATCTTGTCGCTCGAGGGACGATAACGGTCAGAGCCGTGAATGGCGCCTAGAAGATTGCCACAATCAGCGCCCGTCGGCTTCGTACTGTTGAGCTGCGCCATAAACGTGCCTGTCGAGCTGCTGTTCCAAAACGTATCGAGATAGTTACCCAGTTGGACCTCTTGAGCTGCATAGACACTCGAATTGAGCATGACGGCACCCTCCTTGAGCGCACGCGCTTGCACCATGGCTGTGAAAAAGTGCGTGCCATTCTGCTCCTCCCAGAGATCAAAGCCGCTGGACTTCCACGTTTGTGCGACATAGTCGAGATCCGGCTTAACGACCGTCTCGAGCACTTCTTGCACATACGCCCTATCTTGTTGAAGAGATAGGAAGCCCATGATAGCAATGGCGCGCAAAGCAGGTCCATCGCGCTGTGGCCGACCCCAAGGATCATTGAACGCTGTGCCGTTCATATAAAATTTTGGCTCGCCAAGTCCGCCGGCTGTAAAGTTGCCAGAGAGTGTCGTAATGCGCTGCAAATCATACTCATTGTTGATGTATTTGCGGATGAATGCTTCCAAGCTGACATCGCCTGAAGCGTATTGATTGATAATGGTGCGCATCGTTAAGGCTGAATCACGCGACCATTGATAGTAGTAGTTTTGACCGCCCGTCTCGCCTGGCCGAGCCGTATCGCGAGCAAGCGAGGCAGCAATGACGCCGGGGAAATCAGCAGAATTGCGTGCAATACCGGCAAGGGCGGCGTTGGTCTGTGCCGAGACGTAGTCAACCAAGGAAAGGTCGCGTGGTGCAGCGGCCGCGAGTGTTGCAAAAAGAATAGCTGAACGCATGGTCAAAAGAAGGCGATAAACAGCTAGCACTGTTGTACAAGGGTGCAGTCTTGCTTTGGGAGGTGGGTCCGTGTTATGTACTCGACCAAAGACGCGTAGCAAACGGCATGTTGAACTGCCGGACCGATGGCGCCTGCGGACATGGCTCGGTGAAGGCCGTTTACTCTCCGCAGTCGCATTCCTGCTAACCACGCTCATCACGCTCATGAAGAATGAGTGAACGCTGAAGGCTGAAGCCTATTGCAAAGCGGCGGTGGGGCGGTGTCGTTAACGTTTTTCATGGCGACCGAAAGAGGCAAAGAGCGCCCGAGAAATGTTCAAAAGCAGCAAACGCGAGCGGGAATGTCCATGACGGGCGGGCCATTGCTAAACGGGCCATTATTTTGGGGGCCAAAGATAGAAACAATCAGAGAGACTTCAGATGGAGACTCTGCAGCTGGCCATGGAGTCTGGAGAGCTAGAGCCTAGAGCCTAGAGCCTAAACATAAGCAGTTCTGACCTGCTGACAGTGCTGAGCACTACCAAGCATCAAGCAGAACATCGCTAGGGCTGCAAGCGTGCAACAAGTCAACGAATCATCAGCGCATTGGCGCCGAGTCATCTCTATTGCGTAACTGCCACGTCTTATATGGTACGCGCTCTCCGCAATAGTTACTGCGCACGCCACAGTAGCAATGCCGATATGCGCAGAACATGTATCATCAATTGGGTCAGCTCCCTTGTCTGGCTCGCTTTGCAATGGCTTGACGTCAAAGAGCTGACAAGATCTCTACAGTGAACAAGAGTTTGTACAAGCGTGATGGCCATGTCGCAAGCAGTGTGCAAAGCAAAGTCGAAATCTGACTCATGAATCATGAGTGCATCTTGATGATCAGCTAGATAAGCCTCTATAGTCTTTGTATGAGAAGGCACGGTTCAATGAGAATGAGACAGATGCCCATGCCCATGCAGAAGCATCTCAAGAAGCCACGATCCTGCTTAAGCTTTAATGTGCAGTGCAGGGGGGCCTCAATCAGAAACGGTTCGTCAAGCATCGAGGCTCTAGTACGCTCACATCTCCCGTCTGAGCTTAGAGAGTCTGGCCAGCCCCAACCGTCTCAAGACGAAGGAAGTATCACCATCGACAGTGTCAAGCTCATTGAGCCGCGCCTGCATATTTGGTTCAGTAAGGCAGATGTCATTTTCCGATTACATAGGGAAGCACGTATCTAGGTAGTAGGTATAGAGGCTGGCTTATCCATGCTGGCAATTTCAATCGCTTCGCTGCCAGTATAGCAGAATTCACTATTCAAGTAGGTGGTTCCATGGCCTGCCTACATTCTTGCCATTGCCAATGCGTCTTGAGTTGTTGCTTTCTCTCACGCCTTCATCACTCTTAACTCACTGACAGTCTGACACTGACTTGCATCATCGCAACGATCGCGACAGGCATCAGCTAGCGCTTAAGCTTCCAACTGTTTAAGCATCCGCTACGTATCAAACTACTATGTCTGCTAAAGAAAATGCCGCGCGCGTCTTAATTGCTTCTATTGCCGACGAAGATACCACCACAGGCCTTTTGCTCGCTGGTACAGGCCAAAAGCTCAATGGCACACAAAACTTCCTCATCGTCTCGGGCAGTACTCCGGTTGAGACGATTGAAAAGACATTTGACAACTTTACAAATGAGCGCGAGGATATCGCCATCTTGCTCATTAATCAACATATCGCTGAACAAATTCGGCCGCGGCTAGATGCTTATACAAAAGCGTTTCCAGCCGTGCTTGAGATTCCGAGCAAGGAACATCCGTATGACCCGGAAAAGGACAGTGTCATGAAGCGCGTTCAGGTAGCGTCACTTGCTTTTGATGCCATACTAATGCTAGAAACTGTTTGGCGATGTATAAAAGAAAGCAGAGCTAAGCGCTCGCAGGGGTCGTCTCTGTTTTGCGATAGGTAGCAGCGCGTGCCTTGCTCCTAGCCAAGGACCCTTTACTCTTCTTCTTTTTCCGCGCTCCATCCGGCTTACTCGCGCGTTCACCTTCCAAGGCGATTTCCTTTTGCAACACCTTGAGCTTTGCCGCCGCCTGTGATCCCATGAGGTTCTTGACTCTGCCCAATTTTGCCTTGTCGCGCGGCTTCAAGTCGGGATTACTGAGTTGATCGCGTTCTTTTTGTTCCGCCTTGTGTTTACTCGGCATCTTGCTCGCCCGTGTCACGCGCAACTTGCGTCCCTTGTCGGCAATCTTTTTTTCATGCAAGAGGAGCGCATTCTGTACTGAAGAGGCATCCTTGAATTGCACATAGGCAAAACCTTTGCCGACGTTTGTCTTACGATCGCGAATGATGCGAACGGATTCGACCTCGCCGGCAACACCGAAATGGCGCCAGAGCGGCTCTTCTTCCGCTTCAAACGGTAAACTGCCAACAAAGACGCATTTTTTATTCTCATGCGGCGCAGGATGCGCGACGCTGTCGACACGGATGTGCTTTTCGAGAAAGACGGTGCCATTCAGCGAGAGGGCTTTGCGTGCCGCTTCAGCATCTTTCAGGACAACATAAGCGTTCGCCGTATCGCGCTCTGGGTGAAACTTGCCTTGTAGAAACGCGACTTTTCGCGGCAAGAGTTCTGAAAAGGCAATCGATCGAAAACGAATACTTTCGACTTTGCCAAAGGTGGAGAATAGCGCCTTGAGTTGTTTGAAAGTGCTGTGCGAGGTGATGACAGTGATGGGCAGATTGCCGCAAAAGACGGTCGCTTGCGCTTTCGCGAGCTCCTTGTCGCCACGCTGCTGCGATTCATGTACCATGTCTTCCCCTTGAGCCTCTTTCATGTCTGCATCAGCCACCGCCTCAACATCCTCGGCATTTTCCTTGTCTGAATCTTCATCGCTCTCGCTATCGCTTGAAGCAGGCGCCGGCTCATGCGTCGCCTTTTTCGCAAGCGGTTCCTCCTCCTCTGCCAGTTTGGCCATGTACAAGTCTTCTAGCAAGACATCCTCTCGCTTTCGCTTCTGCTTCTTGCGCTTGCCAGCCGGGGGCTCTTGTTTCTTTGTCTCCTGTCCATGAATGACAGCCTCTTGAGCGTCCACCGGCGCTTCCTGTGCGTCTGTTTCTACAGGCCGTGGCGCAACAGTACGTTCCTGCTTCTGCGCTTGCTTGATGGGTCCTGCGCTGTGAGCAAAGAGTGCACTGATGGCTGAGTCCATGTCTATAGCTAGTAGTTGTCTTTGTCCAAGTCCTTGTGCAAGTTGTACGAGTTCTTTCTTTTTGATCTTTCCCGCGGTCCAAATCTGAGAGAGAGAGACAAGACAGAGACCAAGCTGGCTGGAGACACTAGATCACCAAGTCAAGAGACCACCTACTGCTTAATAGAAGATAGAAGAGGGCCATGGACGCGGCCCCCAGTGCGCCATCACCCACGCGCGCTCTTCTCTTCTCAGACGATGGCAAATCATTGACACCCGAATCACAAGCCTCAACACAGCATCTCGACGAAGACGACGCAGACGACGATGACGAATCGCTGCAGCAAGACGCGGATGCAGGCTCACAGGCTGGCTCTATCATTCAAGAAGAAGACGACGAGGACGAAAACGAAGAGGAAGAAGAGGAAGGTAGTGTCACGATGCAAGTCGAGATTCCAGACGACCTCGATAATCTCTCTGCCTCGGAACACGATGAGGCGCTTGAATCAGACGCGGCTTCTGATGCAGACGCGCAAGAAGGCGATATCGAGGCAGATGGCGACGCAGGTGGCCTAGTCCAAGTGGCAGTCCTCGACGCCGACAGTGAGCGCGCCGGATTGAGCGACTCGCGCAAACGCAAACGCTCAAATGAAGTCTCGCCCGGCCCGATGAACATGAAGCGACTCGGCGGCATTACACGCTATGAAGATGTTCTTTCGGACGAAGACAACGAAAATGAGCCGGACGAGACGGGTGCCGTGCGCATCAAGGACATCTTGCTCGGTAAAACAGCAACGGAGGATGCAGACGCTGAGGCTGACGGCGACTTGGATGACGCGCAAGCAGAGGTCGAGCCAGACGAAGAAGCCGAAGCGGAGGAACAAGACGAGGAGGCCGAACAAGAAGAAGCCGAGCCTGAAGCGGAACCGGACGAAGCAGAGGGCGACGCTGATACCGAAGCTGCCGATCGCATTCGACACCGTCAACACGCCATGGACGCGCTTCGCATCATTGAGCAAGATTTCGCCCATTTGCGTCAAAAATTGTATACGGAGCGGCGCGCCCAAGTCGAAGCAGAGCTGGCGCTCGCCGAGAGCAGTCAACACCCGATCCTCAAGGAAAAGGCTGATCAGAATGAAGCACGGCATGCGACGCGCTTGCGTCGGGCAACCCTTCTCGCCTCGAGTCGACGTACCGAGATTGAAACGGAATACCAAGCGAAAAAGTTCATGGCACACGCACAGTATGCTCAAGATCGTCAAAAGCTACGCGCCTGTCTCCTCTCCAAAACAAGCGCCGAATGGTTCCAGATTCATCGCGAAAAGCGCATTATGGATATGGCCGTCTCTGAGTATGGCTATGTCGTGCCGGAGCGTAAAGCAACACAGCTAAAGCATCGGCGCGAGCATGATGCCGAAGTGGCCATCTTGGCAAGTATTAATAAATACATTGGCTTCCCCTGTGCGCCTGAAGTCTCGAAAGCGGCCGCCAAGGATGTCGAGGCTGATTTCGCCGAGATGGGCATCAAGAAGCCACAGCAGCACATCTCCATGTCGCAGCACCTCGGTGGTGGCGCTGGCAACAGCAATAATAATCAAGGTCATCACCACCATCACCACCATGCACCCAAGCAAGGCCATCATCATCACCACCACCACCATCATGCTCATCCACCGGCGCATCCTTCCCGCAACGCCTCGCCGCAGGTCCACACCAACACGTATGATTTCAAAGAGAAACAAAAAGATAGCTTCCCTTTTGCAATGCGTCCGCCCGTACAGCAATCTGCTTCGACCGCACCAACTGCACCAGAACCTGCCAAAGCACCCCGAACATCGTCCATCAATAGCTTGCTTAGCAGTGACAAGGACCCGCGGCTACCAGCACTGGGTAACGGTCCGCCGCGCCAAGAGCAGCATGTGAAGCACTACTCCAACTTTTGGCAACAGCCGCAGCAGCAGCCGCAGCAGCATGCACACTCGCAACATCTACCGCCACCGCCACCGGCACCTGTGCAAGAGCACAACAAGCCACCTGGCGGACTCCCGGCTGCGTTCGGCTTTGGTAAACCGTTCGAGCCAGCGCTCGGTCATCCATCCACCCTATCGCAAGCGTCACAGCATCGGCCGCAGGGGATGCAAGTACAACAGCAACAAGCACATAATCATGGCCAACATCAGCATGGTAAGGTGGGACATCCGCCGATGTATGCACAGCAAGGGTATCATGCCTATCAGCCGCAGTTGCAGACGTTTCCGCCACAGCAGCAGCAGCAGCAGGCGTATGGACTGCCGCAGCAACAGCCTGCATACAAGCGGCTGCCGAGTCCAGAGCGTTGAAGAGACTATGATTGAGGATGGCGGTGCTTGTTGTAATAGCATGATGAAGCGCAGGTATATCTTTATAGTCAAACGAGCTGTATTCTAATGAAGCCTCTACGATACTTCTTTTTATTTGTTTGCCTGACGACAAGCAAGACACTCATTCCAAGCGCTGACGAATGTCGTATGGAAAATGGAGGCAATGATGTTACAAGACATACCAAGTCATGCATTTGGATGGCCTGGCAGACTCCCAAATCGACACTGATGGTCCAGCTTCACTGGCAGCCTCTGCGTCAAGCTTGACTAAGCAGCTACATCTTTGACATCCGCAGAGATGCTGGAGACGCTTGAAAAGTGGCAAAGGCAAGGTCCAGAGCGACACGTCAAACCCCAACTTTCGGATTCGGTGTAAATTCGCAAGGAAGAAGTCCTCCTTGAAAAACTTTGATCAATTCGTATAGCCGCGGTGAGATGCGATGCTGCTTCAACTTGTCGGGCTTAGGCAGCCTTTGGTCATTCTCAACGAACCTCGATCACTTTTGTGCACGTCAACGACCATGGATGTGCTTCTGACCATGCGGTCTGAGTGTTGCACAGTGGCTGCCGTTCAGTTGATCCTCGCCAGTGACGATCTGATGCGCGACTTCCCGGCCACACTGCATCGTCACGCTCTGTGAGGGCAGCATTGAAAGCTGCTGTGATTTTCCTGCGTCCTTTGTCATGTTTCCTACTACCACTCTTCTCTCATTCAAGCGTTGGGCAGGAGTCCCTCTTCACCGCCATCGAGCTTCTTGCGCAGCGCTTCTGGCTTGATGCGAGCAAGATCAAGCAGCGGGGGGTGTCTCGCAACAGGCGATCCAGGATTTCAATCTGAGAGTCTGTTAAGAGCAGGGCCTTTCGAGCTAGCTATAAGCGCCAGAAGAAGAGCGCAATGCGTTGGATAGGCTTAGAGAGAGTCAGAATCTTGGAATCTGCGGTCAGGGGGCATGGGTGTTTACAAGCGTTGGTCTTGCCAGCGAGCGCGAGCCATCATCGCACGCTTCAAAACTTTTGATTTTTGTCAATCTTGATAGGACGACGTCGACCAAACCTGAGCTCATCAGTGAGCTGACGTCGATGGAAAGGTCACCTTCAGGCTTGGTTGCGGCCAGTCCTGCTGCTGATGATAGAGAGAAGAATATATGGACAGCTCACCTCAGTGCTACTGCAGAGCTTCTTCTATCTTGAGTATGACGCAACTTGCTTGTCACGGCAGCTGTAGCCAACCAAATCCGCTGAGCTACATTCCACGCTCCTAGATTGTTTTCGCTTGCTCTTCTGTCTGCCATGAAAGCACAGCATCAGATCCAGACTGCTCTTCAGCGTGGAACAAGCGTGGCTGCCGAAATGGTTTTCTTCGACGCGTGATCGACTCTGATGCCGCCCAGATCTGTACGTGCTGGCTTGACGAGCCTGGCTAGAGCTTGCGACCTTCGGGATTCATTCAATGTGGACGAAATGTGCTTGCGGTACTGACTCCCGTGAGAGCTTGTGCCTAGATGCTGCACACGAACCGCAGCTCACATCGCCAAGCGCAAAAATGAGTCATCTTTTCGAAGAAACTTCTTTTGGCATCCCGATCCTGCATGGCTGTGGCTCGATTGGCCGTTGACTTCTTTCTCATCCACAATTCTCAAGGATGAGTCAGCTCTGTTACAGTCTTCCAGCAGTCGCTGAAAGCATTTAAGCATGCCATCCGCCACTCTGCTTTCTCACCATCGCCCACCACTGCAAAAGACTCGCTACAAGCACTTTTCGCAAATATGCACGCTGCTATTATCTCTTTCCTTACCTGTGGCCTTGTTCAGCCCCAGAGGCGCCAACAGCAAAAGGCGCGTGGCACCGCTGTCGTGGTTTCCAAGCAACATGCACCTGCACCTTCGCCCTTCACCGAGCCCGTTCGCTCGTTCTCGCGCAGAGTCGCAGAATTTAAGCGTGAAGAAGCGCGTGCTGCTGCCGCCAAGACGCGTCCGTCTACGAATGCTCAGACGCAGACCTCACTCCCGACTCGGTCGCAGGCTGCACAGGTGTCGCCTTTTGCCAACACGCAATTGTCGACGCGCAAATCGACTGAGTCTGTTTCTTCTGCGCAATCCACTGTCTCGAGCACGTCATCTCATTCACATTCGAGTGTCGCTTCTTTTGGCTCTGGCACTACCACTGGCGCCATGGCCCCCTCTACCGCACAAACCAAGGCTTCTTCCACATCTTGCACAACAAAGTCGACCACATCGACCACCACGCTATCCAATAGCACCTCCACTGATAACGCGCATACCCCCGCTCGGCGTTCAAAGCCCTCTTGCAGCTCAGTCAGCCAAGTCGCTTTGGTATCAACGCGCTCGCGACCTCAAGCAGACGCCTCGCTTTCCTCACTCTCGTCAGCCGCTTTCCGCCGCGCGCGCTACTTCACACCGGAAGGTGGCGTCACCCGTGCCTTTATCCTCGCCATGGATATGCCAAAGCCAGCGGGGCCGATGCCAGACGATCCTCGCTATGAATGCAGCACCTGGAACTCGGAAGACTTCACCCCTCCACCGTCGCCGCCGTCGGTCAACAACCTCGACGCGCTTTATGCTAGTTACGGTCTCGTGCGCAAGGATATTCGGCACTATGAGCAGCCGCTCATGAATATGTTTCACGGCAATTGATCAGAGCGTCGAGCACACTGTCAAGCCATTTGCCTTTCTTTTATTCAAATAACCTTGAGTGAGCCCATCCTGTATCTGTCGCCCTGGTAGAGCGCCTGCACCCCCCTTTCTCAAGCATTTAATCTAGCTTTTTCTTGCGTTTAGACAAATAGCATTGTATTATTTATGAGAACCGGGCTTGTGGTTTGATGTATGACACTTGATCGCTGCCACACTAATGCTCACTCGATCAATGGCCGCCTGGTTACTCGCGCTCGATGACACATTAGCTACCCAGTTTTGAACGCGGCTAGCTGCGTGCTAAGTTACCATGCATTCAGATGGTTGCCAAAACAAAAACTCAGCTGGAGGGGCACCTCAATTTTAAACAACTACCTAGGTACAAATTGATCACTACAATGTGAAGGCGACGTTGACGTCGATAGGATGGCACGAACTCAACTGCGGCACCTGTGTGAAGTCGCCCTCTTTCATCTCGCGACGCAAGTTGTTGAGTAACTCCAAGTAGGACTGATTAGGTTCCTTGAGCAACGCATTCTTAAAGGCGTACGTTAATGCGCCTTGAGCTTGATCGCAGATGGTGGCATCAGCAGAAGTCTGCGAGTCCATGCAGCCGGTAAAGCAAATGACATCAGCAGCAGACGTCTTGGCAGCCTTGACGGCATCACCTTGGCCATTTGCCTGCGAGATGGCTGCCAAAAGACGCTGCGTGTCGGCGCTTTCGGTGTTGCCCTTCTTCAGCTGCTGACCAAGCTTGATGAGATCCTCGCCGGCATTCTTCATAAAGTTGGGCTCAGAGATGACGCCTTTGGCCGAGTACAGGAATGGCAGATCCATGATACTGCCAGAGTGACAGCAATCAAAAAGTGCCGTCAGACGACAGCCAGCAGGCAATGGCTTGACACAGACTTCGTGAATCTCGTCGTCGAGAATCTGTCCAGCTTCCTGCATGCGTTAGCTGTTGACATTGTTGAGTTGCGGTTTTACCTCGTAATCGACAGGACAAATTGTCTCATCGTTTCCATCGTCTTCATCGCCGTCTTCGTCATCCGTACTACCGCCATGACCAGAGTACGCGAGAAACAAGTTGTCACCCTCGCTAGCACCATCGACGAGCCATCTCATGCCGGCCATAATGTTATCGCGTGTCGGCTGACCCGCAGGATTCGTTTGATCATCCGTCAAAATGACAAATTGGTCAGGAGTGAAGCCTTTCTGCTCAATCAAAAACTCTGCCATGTTGTGCACGTCGTTGTGACAGCCCCGGAGCTCACCATCTGTATTGAAATAGCAAATTCCGACAAGGAGAACTCTCTTAGCGTTTGAGAGCGTCGCGGGCCTGTACTCGAATGGTCCAAACTATCACATCAGTAAGAATCGTCCAACAAAGAAGTCTGACAAAGTCGTACCTTTTGAGTGCCGTGTGGGACAGCGCGAGGAGGTTTGTAGCCTTTGCCGTGCTTGGGTGGCTTTGGAGGCCCGAGATACTTGAGCTTGGAGAGGTGAACCCAGCTGGGTGGCAAACCTTGCACAATGCCAAACGAGTTGACATTCTTGTTGTAACCACCTTGGCCGACACCGGAAGTGTAGATCTTGGTGTAAGGCATGCGGCCGTCGGCGTAACCATGGCTCGTTGCCCAGCTGGTGCTCGACACGTACTCTTCAGTCGTGTGCGTCTCTTCGTACTCCTCATAAGCTTCCTCGTTGTGATACTCAAACTCTTCGGACTCGTATTGCTCAGAGCCTGCATCATCATCATTGTCCTCGATCTCGCTGCCCGAGGCGACAACTTGCTCTTCTGTGGCGTCAGCATAGCTCATCAAGTGCTCTCTCGCACCTTCGTCTTCGTCCTCTTCTTCTGGATGGTCAGCAAAACAGGAAATATAGCAGGTTGCCTTACCCTCATTCTCTTCTTGATCCTCAGAGACCTCTTCTTCTGTAAATTAGCACGAGCATGACAATTGTTCTCGCAAGTCGCACCTTCATCTTCTGTTGAGTTAGCAAATGTGTGCTGCAGATGTTACATACCTTGTTCTGCTTCTTCCTCAGATGCTTCTACCTCTGGCACAGTCAGCATGTCGGGCAGCGATGACGTCTGATTTACCCTCTTCGTCGTTCTCTTCTTCCTCTTCATCCCCCTCTTCCTCTTCTTCTTCTTCGTCTTCCTCTTCCTGTTCAGAAGCTTCATCTTCTTCTCCTTCCGAGGCTTCTTCTTCTGAGCAGTCAGCGCGGTCGACAGATGGCAATGATTAGCAGAACCTTCTTCCACTTCTTCGTCTCCAGAGTCCTCGACTTCGTCTTCTTCGTAGTCGCTCATGTTGATTGTTTCTTGTGTGGTCGTCTGGTAAGTGATACAATAGCGAGTGGGTGAATGAAATGAGCAAGCAGATCGCGAGGATAGACGCGCCTTTATACAGCTCAGCTAGCTGATTGCTTCAGCGCCCTAGACTCTTGAGTCTTGGCATCTTCACTTAAGCTTCGATGGTCGCCTTGGCCCGAGGTGCCCGACTTGTCGGGATTTGTTGACTCCAATGGGCGCCTTTGTTCCATGCGCATGCACATTCACACTAGCAACTTAGTAGCGACTTCCTGGCAAGTCTAGCATATATCCATTCGCGCACGCCCGTCTTGACTGATTCTAGGGTCTTGAGCATGGCTCTGCAGCTGTTATCTGGGGTAGTTTGACAGATGCGGCTTCAAGCGTGATCGTGCAAAATAAGCGAGGCCGCTTTCCGCTCATTTTGGGAGGCAGTCAATGCCAGTCATTGGTTCAATTTGGTTAGAAGCGGGTTGTCACTTTTCGGGACGGCAGAGAGTCAGAGACTACCTAAAATGCACTAACCCCTGTCTTGTCAGACGGAACAAGAACACGCGCTTCAAGATTCAAGAGATCAATCGCAAGCGCCAGCAGACTCGAAGAAACGCACTCATGAGATCAGGAACCGGTTCAGCCGAACACGAGATTTTCATCACAAAGACGAGCTCACGTTCTTGTCTTGGTACTTGTTCATATACATCATGATAATACATGTGCGTGATGAACAGTAGATGTGTAAAGTTCGACTGCAGCGCTGCTCGCATTCACTATCAACAACCACCTAGGCAGGGTCAAGCTCTGCGGCCTGGCCACTAATTCTTCAGAAGTTGAGGTTTGCGCTCACAGGCGTGATTGATATCTTTGCAAGACAGATACAAAAGGCTTATCTCTCTAACTGACAAATGTAAAAGTTGGAGTAGAAGAAGGATGTCGACTGCGGCGACATTCAAGGGATTGGCCCAATGTTTGCGCATGCGATGCGTGCCTTGTCCTTGTTGTGAATGACGATACTCCGCCCACGAATGCTCGTCAGTGAGAGGGCCTCGTCGCTGTATACATGACGATAGACTGAAGTCTTGGTCTTGATACGATCCGCCTTGATCAAGTTAAACTTGCCCGACAGATCGCCTTGTTGACATCGGCTTCTGTCATTTTGATCGCATGCAAACGAGTCGGGAATGGAAGGGTCCGCAAGATGTCCTTTCGCCAGTACGCAATCGGTTGCAGGGTGGTTCACTTGCGCCGGCACTGGGTCGGTGTGAATGTGGTAGGAGAAGGGTGCCTGTGAGGGGTCCAGATTCGTCAACCGCACACCGACAATCATCTCGTCGACGCCGTCATTCACATCAGCGAATGTGAAGCGCACAAAGCCTTGTGGCGAGTCGGTTGGGCTGTTGAAGTTGGCGACCATCTGCTGGCTGGCACGTATGGTCGGTGCCACCGGGATGGCCGCTGCTTGAACCGAAGCAAGAAGGACAAGGAAGGAAAACATGGTGGGCTCTGAGTGTGACAGCAGAAATGAATGACTGATATAAGCGCGACAGATGTGCTAGTGCAACGAATGTTTCATCCAAGGGCGGGTGTCTTTGAGCGGTCGACCGACTGATCAGCCACCTGAAACAAAATACTGGCGGATCCCGAGCCGTCTCTGAAGCATGCTGGTTTCTAGACCTGAACGATGTTGGCGCACGTCAGACGTTTCTTGTCTTTGTCGTGAATAACAATCGACCGCCCATGAAGTCCCTCAACCGTCAAGAAGCGGTCCACTTTCGAAAATTTCCACTTGAAGTCTGTCCCGCCCGTCACGGCTATAGCACCATACTTTTCAGAGAGATTGCCATCTTGGCACTTTTCAGGCGTGGTGGGGTCGCAGGGCTCGGTGTCGGGGATACCCTTTGTGTCAAAGTGACCACCAGCCGCCATGCAGTCATCAGACTTGAAGATGGACAACGCAACCGGGTTCGTGTGAATGTGCCAGGGGAACGGGCCAACAGACGTATTGAAGTTGGTAAGCAACCCTTTGATCTGGACGCCGGTAACCTTGTTGTGTTCGTCGTACACTGGGAAGAATCGAAAGTGGCCCCTTGGAGCTCCAACAGGGCCCTCCAAATGAGCGACCAAGTGCTTTGAATCCGCGCGATTCGTGGTCTTGCCTGCGGCAGCGAGCGCATTCATGCCCACAAAAACAAAGCTGGCAAGATACATACTTGATGACTGGCTGGCAGAAAGAGCGCACGAGGGTATTTGGAAGGGTAGTATAAATGCCTCATGTATGCTGCATTTATAGCTTCGTTGTGATGTTCAGGAGACTATCTTTGCCAAGGATAAGCCACGTAGCGGAGTCTCGCGAGTCGGAGATTGAGTAGGACAATCGAGACTCCTGTTGTATTTGCCAGGTCAACAAACAGCTTCCTTGTCGACTACTTGCCTATTACTTGCATAGTAGAGGCGCAATCCTAAAGGCTACGCGGCAGCAACGTAGCTCTGCAAATGCTGGCCGTGATATTGATGCCCGCATCTCAAGTAGAGTATTTGCGAGTGTTCAGCAGGCAGTTGACCTGGTTGCCAGCTTGACAAATCAGCTCTAAAGTAGCAGAACAGAGGTTATACATAGCTGTTTCCGCAAGAACGCGCAGCACCCCTTAGCCTTGCAAGCCTGTTTAGTTGTTGCGAAGGCAAACTGAAGTTGCTTCCTTCTGAGGTCGTCGTCATTTAGCCGAGTCAAACGCGCAACGTCAGCAACCTCACCGCTCAACACTGTCCCTAAAACCCACCTGCTAGCCTACTTCGTAAACCATAATGCCCTCTCAAAACAAATGCATTGTCGAGCTCTTTGTCATGTCGCGCTGTCCTGATGCTGTCGATGCTGAACACGTCTTTTCAAGTGTGAAGGAAGATGTTTCCGACAATGTCCAAATCAAGCTTGAATTCATCACGAATGAAGACGGCAGCTGCAAGCACGGCGAGCTCGAATGCAACGGCAACAAGCTAGAGTTGGCCGTTCAAGCCGTCATGGGCAAGACTTACAATATCTTTCGTTTTACAGACTTGTTGAACAAGGATTTTGAGCAGATTGGTCATGTGCCATCGGGTCTCTTGATCAAGCAATTCTCTGCTGCTGGCCTGGAAGATGCTCAGCAAGCCGAGATTTTGCAGTTCTACCATGACAAAGGCGACGCAATGCTTCAAGATAGCGGCGCTTACACACGCCGCCTTGGTATTCGTTACAGCTGCACCGTGCGTATTGACGGCGAAGTCGTCGGCATTCGTGACAGTGGCACCTGGAAGGACATGAAACACGGCATCGATGGCTCACCGGCAAGTTGGGTCCGCTTCATCAACAGCAAGATGCATGCCTAAGGGAAAAATGAAACAACATCTAAAACAAGGCTACAACGAGCGCCGTTCCAGCAAGACCGACCGCCATCTTTTGGCCAGTCGAGGCGGCATTCTTGTGCATCTAGCAATTAGCTTTGAATAAGCAAAGCCGTGTGTTGGGACATACAGTGCGATTGCCCTGGGCCTGCGTCATGGCTGGCATGCGCATGTTGGTGCCATTGATGGCATGGGAAACGGCCGCTTTCACCAGAAGAGCGTCCGTCATGTCTTCCTTGGCCGAGAGGTGCAGGTTTTGTGGGTCCAAATGGGTCATCATGTCGGTGGCGGCGTCTTCAATGTCTTGCACGACAGCGGAGGTGGAAGCGACGAGAGCGAGGAGGTGAAGGAACTGCATGACTTTGGATGGCTTGAGAAGAGTTTGCTTGAGATGGATGGCAACGGGCAGGCTGAAGGCTTCTTATGGCCATGGCCGCGGCTGAGGAAGCGGTCATTTTCAAACGGGCGTCGTCTCAGCCGTGTCGGTGACATCGTCATCACGATCTGACACACCCTCCGCAGTCATCGACATGTCGCGTCCGATGTCGATTCCGTCTCAGCTTTGCAAACATTGCTCTTCTATTTGGAATCACCAGTAAGCAAGACGGCAAAGCATGCCTGCACAGTCAATCATGTTGCATATCCGTAGAAATGTCTATTCTGCAATCTATCCATCATGTCTATTGAATCTGCCTCTGCAAGCGCAACAGCCGTACGCGTCCTCTCTAGTACACATGCGCAAGAATCGACGCAATCCTCGGCTTCGTCAGAGAGTCCTCCCAAGTCGGATGCCCTGACCCAATTGCGCGACTACCTCACGCAGTCCAATGATCCTCACAGCCTCCGCAGGCAGCCATCCAACCTGACGCGCGCCTACACCTCAGATCGACCACGACACATAACGTTTTCATGCATCTGGGAATCACGCTGTCGCGCCGGCCTCCCACGTCTCTTGATGCTGCCGTACCTCTGCTTGAATCAGAGTGACCTGCAACGCGATCTCGAACACATGGTCGGCGTCGATCATCTGGTCACAGGACCGTGTGAGCGTGCCGTCGTCCTTGTTCACTTCCCCTTTCCAAAACGTCAGCAACACAAAATCCAGCCAGCCGAACCAACACTTGGCTTTCGACGCGGTGAATTGTGTGGATTGTTGAGTCAAGTGTATGAGTGTGCGTTTGCAACAGCCTGGATGGATGCGCGCGCAGCTGGACAACAATCGACCTATGCCGTGGCAGACTTTCTTGTCGATGGCTATCGCATGCGTGACTTGCTGTTGCGCAGCGTCCTCTGGGATCCCGGATTGCAAGAATTCAGCTGTGCGCTTGAATCTTAAGCTTCAGCAGGTGTAAGTGACTTTGGCCCCGTCAAGACGACCGACTGTTTATGCGCGATGGCCGGTCGTGTCGCATGGCCATTTGTAATGGTGCCGCTCTTGCCCAACTGACGCTCAAGCGCCGCTTCATCACTCTCTTCCCAAATCTCAGTCAAGACACGCGTATACTCGCCTGGGATATGATCAAACATGAGAAACGGAATGGCCAAGCGTGCCGCAATCCAGAGCCACGTCGTCTTGCTACTGCGAATGAGTGAAATGGTGTGCATCGATAAAAGTCCCGAGAGAGTCCAGAAGCGGATGGGTGGTACGTAGCCGTCTTTATAGGAGACATAGCCCTGTGCTTCATCGCTTGCCTCGTCTTCCGCGAGTTGCGCCAAGTCTTCTTCTTTGACTTGCTGCGTGGCGTGTGCTGTTCTGAGTGAGGCACCTTCGCGGATTGCTTGCTGCGTCTCTTCCACGAGCGGTCGAAGGTGAATCGTGGTGCCAGGACATTCTGCAAACTCAAGCTTGAGGAATCGCAGCGGATCATGCGCCAAACCCGGCTGCCGCGGCACCATGTCCTGTGCATTCACAACTTTCCAAATCTTTTTCGAGTTGCCGCCATGATCCATCCAGCGTTTAAACGTCTTGTCTGCCAGCCGCGGAATACCAAAGCCACAGACGCAAATCTTGTCGGTCAACTTGGACACGAGTGGCGACGACGTCAACAGCGATTGCGCATACCAGACGACGGCAAGAGCACCACCAAGCGAATGACCCGTGCAGAAAATCTTCTTAGTATCATAAGCGGCATCATACTCCTCCAATACTTTTTGAATCTGCTCAAAGGCCGTAATCTTGTTGCGACTGAGCGGGAAATTGACATCAATCGGCTGCATGACAAAACTTGCTGCTGAGCGCGTCACGAGACCCGGTAAGCTGAGGAGTGCTGAGAAGACGGAACCGACATTGTCTTCTGTATCGCGAATGAAGCGGCTGACTTTACGCTTGTTGGGCGGTCTCTTTGTAGCTGATTCAGACTCGCTCGCCGAGGTATCGCCTTGCGTCTCACTCGAGTTGGGCTGATCTTTGCGATGAAGGCGCAGTGCTTTGAGGAAGCCATAGTGCACGCGTCCAGCATGCTCATCTGAATCATCGAGATTGGCAATTTTGACGAGTCGGCCTTTCAGGTCCGTCATGAGATGCATAAGATTGAGCGGTTCCGTGCCACGAAAACTGATGATGACGACACCGTCCTTGACGGCCATAAAGGCCGATGTGTTTTGGTAATGAACCGTTCTGAACGAGTCCATTTCATAGCCGGCTTGTTTAAGCTCATGCAAGACAACGGGCTTGTCTTCATAGGCTAGTTTGGCGAGATTGGCGAGCGAGAGGGCTGTCCTCAAGTCGAAACCTTCAGAGTCGGCAAAATAATCGATGGGTTGGAAACTCGGCGCCGTGCTATTGACTACCGAGATGCGTCTGCCTGAAGCATGCCGACCGACCGAGGTATATTGCAATGCTCGCCTGAGCACGAAACGATCCCAAAAGACCAAGAACCGGAACCAGAGGAAAAAGGTCAGGATGATGGGGAACTCAAAGCCGCGACGGACGAGTTTCGGTGCATGCCGAATGAGTCGAAAGGGCAGCCTCAAGACATAGCGCAGGACGCGGATAGACGTGGAGACGGCGACTTTGGCGACTGAAATAGAGACAAAGACTGTAGCAAGCGGCACGAGGCCCAAGCCTAGCACACTGAGCAGAAGCATATAGAACGACGTGCGTGCGTTGAAGGCGTAGAGGCTTGCAAGAGCTGCGAGGGTCAGGAGCGCGTAGTATTTAGCAACGGATGAGAAGGATACTGCCATGCCTGGAAAGACAGGAAGCTATCAAGATGACTTGACCATGGTTGTAGCTAGCTAATTCTGTTTAGTCTTTGGTATGTTCATCTGTTGAGTAGCAAGTACGTACGTATACTGGTCCTGTGGTCACTATGACGCATAGTCTAGACCAGCACGTGATTGAATTGAGTGATTGGCACACCCGGGTGTCTCTTGAAGTCGAATTTATTTTTTCGCAGTCCCATTCAGCCTTGAGCGGGCGGAGCCACAACGACCAAGAACACCACAGAGGAAAGCGAGACGAACATCTTGCTAGGAAACAATTATACACGCATCATGACTGGTAAGAGATCCATCCATGCCAGCTGGGCATCCTAGATGAAGCTGTTTATCGACACGCTGCAGTACTCTGCCTTTGCGACACAAGCGACCCTCCTTTTGCCCAGCTACACACACTATTAAGCATCGTCAAAGACTAACCATGTTTTCTACAGAGCAACACCGCCTATACGTCAAGGGAAAGCACATCTCCTACCAACGCGCCAAGCGCACAACGAACCCCGACGTTTCCCTCATCAAAATCGAGGGCTGCGACACACCGCAAGAGGCTCAATTCTACCTCGGCAAGCGTATCGCCTATGTCTACAAGGCCAAGAAGGAGATTCGCGGATCGCGTATTCGTGTGATTTGGGGAAAGATTGCCAGGTCGCATGGTAACTCTGGTTTGGTGCGGGCACGGTTCCGAAATAACTTGCCGCCCAAGACGTTTGGCGCCTCGGTGCGCGTCATGCTCTACCCTTCGACTGTTTAAGTACTGTCACACGGGTCATCCACTCGAGGTCGACGGCTTCAATTCACGCCTCTGCATTTCTGGCGCGATGGAGAAGCTCTCGGGACTAGATTCTGTCCACATTCTAGACAGTCTCTATATCAAACCACATCTTCACTGCTCATTCGTGATTGTCATCATCGTTAATCGTGATTGTCATCATCGTTAAAAGACTGCTATCGCTGTTATAAAGTATAAAGTATAATTATGCCATGTTTGGTCCATCAGTAGACCTCGATGTTGCTAGGCGTATTGCCAAGAATGTCTCGCCATTTCGCTTCCATCCACGCCCACGTATCTTCGAAAAAGTCCTTGAACTTGTGACCAGCTTCATCAGCCGTCTGCTTGCCATCTTCAGCCGCTTGTGCCAAAGCTGCTTCGACCGCTTCGACAGCGGCATGCGTCTTGTCGGCCAAATTGCCTTGTGCGGCAATAGCTTGGTCGACGGCTTCAGCTGACAAGGCAGGCGGGTCATTCACAACACCCTCATCGTCATCCGCGCTCTCGTCTGTCATCTCTGGGATCTTGGGCATCTTGGGCATCTCGGGCATCTCGGGCATCTCGAGCATCTCGGCAGAAGGTAGATTCAGCGACGGCATGCCTTGATCGATTGGCAAAGTACCAATCAAAGTCGGCACCTCCTTCATCCCCTGCAACACTTCCTGCACAGCAACCTCATCCAAGCTAACCTGTTGCATCTGCTTCATTCGCATAAAGGCAACACAAGCGCCTGCCACCACGCCGCCCAACAAAATAAACAGTCCTGAGAAGAGTAAGAGGCGACGTCGGCGCTGAGGGGAAAGACGCGCCCCACTACGACGCTTGCGCAAGGTCTTGCCCAATCGGCGCTGTTTCTTGCGATGCGTCTTGCCACCTGCTGCGGCACCGGCCGTCAATACATCTTCATCTTCAAGCAACTGGTCCAAAGCATCCTCCTCATCCGTGTCAAGTCCATCATCATCGTCCTCAGATGCGCCGCGGGAAGCCTTTTCATAAGGTGGCGGCAAGGGCTGTGCGTCTCCGGCGCCATCCATGGAGAGGCGCGCATCAAAATCGTGACGGTCAAAGGCGTCGCTTGACACTTTCCTGTACTGCTTTGCGCGCGTCATGCTGTAATATCAAGTGCTGAGCTTGTTGAATATTGAATAGGTTGGTCGATGTCGGGGTTGAAGCGAAGGGTTGGTTGCCCAGGTGTTGAGTGAGGCGACAAACACGTGACGGAACTATTGAGAACCTTGGAACCTGGAAGGGAATAGAACTTGAGGTCTTGGACTACTTGTAGTAGCAGCTAGAGACCTGATGTCGCAATGGACAAGCTAGAACGCTATCGAGTCAAGCAAGGCCTAGATCTCTTCTATATACCTGCTTTACTCTCCTCAGTCGATGAGGCGCGTCTCATCAGCAAGGTCCAAGCATCTAAAACCTGGCACACCTTAACGCATCGTCGGCTACAGGCCTTGCCGTCACAGCTCCTGGCTGGCACGACGCTCCTCAAACAAGCCTTACCAGCATATCTGCAGGAGATTGTGGATCGCTTCTTGCTGCCGCTCGGCGTGTTTGACAATTCACCGCATCAAGCACCGAATCATGTCTTGGTCAATGAGTACCTGCCAGGTCAGGGCATCTTGCCCCATGAAGATGGGCCTGCGTACTATCCGCTTGTGTGTACCCTCTCGCTCGGTAGCCATTGTGTCTTCCACTTGCTAGACAAGGAGACGCGAGTGAAAAGGCTGAGTCTTGTTCAGGAACCAGGCTCGCTTCTTGTGACGGCTGGCGAGACCTATAGCAGATATCTCCATGGCATTGATTCAGTGGAAGTGGATCAAGATCTTTCTGGCGAAACAGTCGCCAATTGGGACAGGTTGGCTGTTTCGTACAAACAGCCGACTCTGCAACGAGACATACGCATCAGCTTGACATTCCGAGATGTTCTTAAGGAAAAGGCTCTTGTTAGCTTTGGCAGATGATGACAGGATCGATTCTTCATCGCTCATGTTCATTCTGAGAAACCTCTGGTCCATTGGAGGCTTCTTCATTATTCCAGCAGCTCTTCATACAAGTAAAAACCTGGAATAGTCCAGTTGATTTCCAGCCATCTGAATAATGTATGTCGTCCACGCAAGCATGACCGCGTCGCCATGCACTCTAGTGTCTACACCATTCCATCTAGCACTGCCTCGGCAGACGCTCTATCATGAGTATCGTAAGCTTTCTTCGCATATTGGCATACTATCTAACATGCAGACACTCAGATATCGCTCAAAAGTTGGCACCGCGCGTGCTTCGTTTGCGCCGGATGAAGATATGCACCGCGTCCACGACACGATCGCGCATGCGCTGCCCAATGCTGACCGCGACTCGATTGCACTTGCCGATAAACCAGCTGGCCCTTTTACACTTTTCAGCAAATTACATGGACGGACGATTGCACAGCTTGGAATGAAGCATGGGGACATGCTCTTTCTCCAATTTGGTGATCGCATGGACTCCGCCGCTACCGAACCGACGCCTGTCATGCCTCAAGCGACGGCGCATAAGCTGTCAGGCGCTACGGTCGCGTTGCCAGCGCCAAGCCGCAAACAAACCGTATCAACCGATGCATGGAAGACGGCACGGCAGCATCCGGTTGATGATTTACTTGAGCGACAATCTGGCAAGATCCCACGCGGACGCGATCGCATGTGCAAGCATGGCCCGAAAGGCATGTGTGACTATTGCATGCCGCTTGAACGTAGGTCTCCCTATTTGTTCAGGCGCAGCACTGACAATAGCGTTCGATGCCGGTTACCTCGCCGAGCACAAGATCAAACACGCCTCCTTCCATGCACACCTCAAAAAGATCAATAGTGCCACCAACAAGCCAGAACTGAATAGTTCGTTTATTCCACCGCTGGGCGAACCTGTCGTGACTGTTCTACCGAATTGCACAACGGGCCATGCGCCTTGGCCAGGAGGTATCTGCAGTAAATGCCAACCTTCGGCCGTCACATTGCAACGCCAAGAATACCGCATGATGGACCATCTTGAAATTGCCAATCCTGCACTTGTCGATCGATTCTTGGATTATTGGCGCAAATCAGGTCATCAACGGTTTGGCTTCATGTTTGGCACGGTACAGGCGTATGAAGGTGTGCCACTTGGACAAAAGGGCGTGGTGGAAGTCATCTATGAGCCGCCACAAGCCTGTCATGCAGACGGCATTGAACTCTTGCCCTGGGAAGACAAGGCCAACGTCATGAAGCTGGCAGAGGCTTGTGGTCTCGAACTCCTTGGCTGTCTCTTTACAGACTTGACGGACGATGGGACAGGTCAAGGTACCGTCTTGCGTGAGCGACACATTGACTCATTCTTCCTGTCAAGTCTTGAAGCACAGCTAGCGGCGTCCTTTCAACGAGCGCACCCATGTACATCCCATTGGGCTGCAACCGGTCGCTATGGCTCCAAATTTGTCACGGCGGTGGTGACGGGCAGTCCTGAAGCCGGTGCAATTGACATTGCGCCCTATCAAATCTCTGAACAAGGTGTGGCGCTCTTTTCAGCTGGGGTCGTCGAGCCAAGTGCAGATCCAAACACGATTCTCGTTTGCAAAGAGGAAGACAATGCCAAGGTTTACATTCCAGAGGTGTTTTATTCAAAAGTCAATGAGTATGGTCGTCAAGTCAAGGAAAACGCCAAACCGGCTTTCCCCATGGAATACCTTCTTGTGACACTGACCCATGGCTTTCCGAAGGAAGCGTCGGGTCGATTTGGAACGAAATTTCCGATTGAGCATCGTGGCGCGATTGGCGAAGCTGGGGAATGGTCTGCCGTGGCGCAACAACTGCAACTCGCTCAAACAGGCGGCGAAGCGTCCCTTGAAGCCATTCGCGATTTCCATCTCGTCCTCTACATTGCCTCCCTCGACATTCTCTCTGCAGCCGAAGTCCAATTACTATGCAAAGCAGCAGCAACCGGTGAACTGGCCGATGCACAAGCTTTGGTCTCGGCTGGCGGATGGCAAACACTGTTGGCTATTCTACAGGAAACAACAGGCGGTAAGCAGGTCACTGGCGCACTCGGAAAGCGCGCTAATCCAGGTTAGTCTAGATTCCCCCTTCAAGTGGCAGACTGAGCAGTATGCTGATTTTTGCGAAAGCGGCAGGAGCGGAGGATGAAGGCGCTGACTTGGCGAGGTTGAGATTGAATGATGCAGAGGAGGAGGGACAGGCGCGGAAACGGCAGAGGTTCTAACCTCTTGGACGACAAGGCTTGCAAGGTGCATCATCATATCGTCATAAACATCCATCATAGCTACCTGCATCTTTACATCTTTGCCTCGCATTCACCCGTCGCCGTCTTTTCTTCCCCAAACAAGGCCGCATAAGCTTCCCCGACATTTGCCACCAGATCCGTCGCCATCATACCCCTCCCTTTTGTCTTGAACGCATGCGCCGAGCAGTGCCTCGTTGTGGCACAGGCGCCATACGCTGCCAAGAGCATACATCGTTCCGCTGAAAGCTTCTGCTCTTTTTGAACAGGTGACCAAAGGCCACCGCGATACGCTGCCTGCCAAGACAAGAATGTCCCCAGCGTGCCGCTCAAGACGTCGCCTTGACCGCCACAGCGTTTGAGTCCACCGGCGAGATCGACTACGAGTGTTTCCGTACCGTTTGAAATGACATCTTGCGGTCCTTTTTGAATAATGGTGACGCCAAGCGCTTCGCTGAGAAGTCGACAGCGGTCCGTCTTGTCCTGTTGCGCCATCTTGTCCTTGAGTTCCACTGCCTCGACAAGTCTGCCAAATTCAACCACATTGGGCGTCAAGACACATTCTGCATAGTCCTTGACGAGTGTAGGCTGGTTCTTGATGAGCCAGAGTCCATCCGCATCAATGACAAGCGGCATCTTGCGCTCTTTAAGCAATGTCACAAGTTGCGCCGCCGTCTTTTGCATGAGTGGATCCCGACCGAGTCCAGGTCCCAAAACAACACTCGTCATACGGTCCAGCAGTGGTGTAATCTGAGCCATCACCTCCTCGATATCCTTCTCCTCGCCCTTCAAATTGGGGTCTGTCGACTGTCTTAAAATCGGAAAGACAATCAAGTCAGGTGAATAGCCCTTGATGACCGTCCCTGCATCTTTATGACAACAGATATGGCCCATATCGGCGCCAAGAAGCATGGAGGACATACAAGCATAGTAGGGTGCACCTGTATAGTTCTCAGAACCGCCAAAGATGAGTGTGCGACCGGCTTGGCCTTTGTGAAAGCTTGGTAAAAGGCTATCGGGTTAGTATGGGAATGATGAGCGATGGAGATGAACGAACGGTGGAATGATGCGTTTGACTTGCTTGAGCATATCCTTCGCTTCGTCTGTCATTGTCTGCTAGCTGCTAGCTACTAGCTACTAGGTAGAAGGAGAGGTCAAAGGAGAGTCAAGGACGTTGTCGTGTTCCTGGACGTCATTCCAGAATACACTTTCTTGGCGCGATCGAGCAACGACACACCTCTCAAGCTCAAGGATGAAAGCAAGAGAGAAACGATGAAGCGTGCTCTGCCGGCATGGCTCAACGAGGAAAAAGAAGACGAGGTGCAAGAGCCGCCGACTAAGATGCAGGCTCTTGTTGGCAGCCAGGACGAGGCGGAGGACAGCGCTGCAACGGAGGCAGATGAAGAGGAGGAGGACTATCTGAGCATGACGTTTACCGCGCCTGACGAGGCAGCATCGGCTTCATCGCTTTTATCCAAGCAAGCTCGTGCGCGACTCAAGCGTGCCGATGCAGGTCTTCAGCCTCCACCGACGCAAGCGCAAGCCGCCGAGACTGCACGCAATGCAGGTCTCGCCAAACCTGTTGCCGGTCTCGACCCGGCGTCATCTAAAGCATTCAAGATGATGCAACGCATGGGTTATTCTCAAGGCGATACGTTGGGTGTTCAAGAAACGTTTGTTAAAGATGCTCTGAGAGAACCGCTGGCGCCGTCCGTCTTGCTCGGCCGAGGTGGACTGGGTCTCGCCGCTGAGCAGAAGCGGGCTTTCTTAGCGGCAGCAGAACAGAAGGTTGCTACAGAAGAAGCCGAGACGAGCGATTTCCGTGCCGCTGTGCGCACTGACAAAGAAACGCGCCGACTTGAGGGACAATGTCATACTGCGCAGGCAGTGTTGGAGCGGCTCGAGGTGGATGCATTGGGTGAAGACGTTGTGGCTGCACAGAAGCAGGTCAATGTTTTGTGGCGATCGAGACGACGACATCGAGAGGAAAAAGAACGCGAGAGGACGATTAGACAGCAGATGCTGGATCATGCCATGACGTTTAGTCATCGTCAATACAACGAAGACGATGTGCCACTGCCGTCATCTTCAAATGCATTGCGATTGTCAACAGAGGCAACAGCACATGAAGAAGATGGAAGTAAAGACGCGGCGGAAGCAATGGAGCGACGGAGACGACTCCGAGCGCAAGTGATTGAAACAGATGAAGAGGAAGAAGAGGCTGATCTAGAACTCGAGGCGTTTCTAGCGCTTGATGTGGCTGATCAACTGAAACAAATCCTGGAGCATCTACGGGATCGATATAGCTACTGTTTCTGGTGTGGGCATCGCTATTCGGATGGAGATGAGCTTGCTGAGCTGTGTCCTGGGTTAGCTGAGGAGGATCACTAGTTAATCAGTGTTATGTCGTAGGCCATCGCTGCATAGCTCATAGCTGATGGCTGATTGTTCCATTCACTTCTTCACTCTTCGACTCTTTCCTTCTCCTCACAAAAAAAGGAAAACGAAGGCTCACAACTGACAAGGCGCCGCTTCATCTTTCTACCCGTCCAAGCCAAGCGCATTCACACAGAGACACGCATGGTTCGCGAAACAAAGCTATACGATACACTCGGTGTCGATCCAAGTGCCAGCGAGTCGGTATGTCCCTCTCTATCCCGCCCTATCGCATTGAGAATGCCGATTACTAACCGCCTAGGACCTCAAAAAGGCGTACGCATCTCTCTCTAGTGCCCTTCATATGACCTAGGTGACTAACCAGACAGATACCGTAAGCTCGCGCTCAAGTACCATCCCGACAAGAACCCCGATGCCGGTGACAAATTCAAAGAAATCAGCCACGCCTATGAAGTGCTCGCCGATAGCAACAAGCGTCAAATCTACGATCAATACGGCGAAGAAGGTCTCAGCAATGGCGGCGGCGGCGGTGGCCATGGCGGCATGAACCCTGAAGATTTATTCTCACAATTCTTTGGCGGTGGCATGTTTGGCGGCGGTGGCGGCAGGCAGCAGCAGCGGGGTCCACAAAAGGGTAAAGATCTATCGCATGTTCTCAAAGTGACGCTGGAAGACCTCTATGTCGGTAAAGTCTCCAAACTCGCTTTGCAAAAGCATGTGCTCTGCAAGGCGTGTGACGGACGGGGTGGCAAAGAAGGTGCCGTTAAGAAATGCACAGGCTGTGATGGGCAAGGTGTCAAGATGATGATGCGACAGATGGGCCCTATGATTCAACGTTTCCAGACGGTTTGCCCAGACTGCAGTGGTCAAGGTGAGACGTGCAAGGAAAAGGACAAGTGCAAGGAATGCAAGGGCAAGAAGATTGTCAATGAACGGAAAGTGTTGCAGGTACACATTGACAAGGGCATGCAGCACGGCCAACGGATCGTCTTTAACGGCGAGGGAGACCAGGCGCCGGACACCATTCCAGGCGACGTCATCTTTGTGCTTGAACTCAAGGAGCACGATCGTTTCCAACGCAAGATGGACGACCTCTTTTACGAAGCTCACATTGATCTCCTGACTGCGCTTGCCGGTGGCAAAGTTCTGATTGAACATCTCGACAACCGATTCCTCGAGGTACCCATCCCAGCAGGCGCCGCCATCAAGCCGCAAGATTTGCGTGTCGTTGAGGGACAAGGTATGCCCTCCTTCAGGCATCATGACTGCGGCAACCTCTATATCCGATTCGTCATCGATTTCCCTTCAAAGGATTGGACGACACCCGACAAGATTGCCATGCTCGAACAAGTCTTGCCTGCTCGACCAAAAGTCAAGTTGCCAAAGGGAGCTCAGGCAGAGACGTGTGAGATGGAAGAGATTGATCCGATGCAGGAGGCTCGGGCGGAGGGACATGCCGCGAATGGTCAGGATGACGATGATGAAGGTGAAGGTGGACCTGGCGTCCAATGCGCCCAGCAGTAATCTCCATTCAATCTTCCATTTAAGTGCATCCAGAGTAAGCAAAGCTTCATAGACCTGTCATTCGTTGAGCGTGGCTGTCCTCCTCGAGCTCGTTTCATCGCATCGCTTTGACGTGTTGATGCCCACTACAAGTTGAACATTGCAACTACATCGACACTGCACAAGCGCTATATAAAAGTCGCGCCATGCGGCGCTTGCTCCATCTCGCGCTCCTCTCTCTCTACGCAGCCGCACCCGCCTCTGAGCTCCCTTCTACAATCCACATCCTCCACGTCAACGACGTCCACGCCCATCTCGATGAATTCAACCCTTACGGCGACGACTGCGCCCTCAGCAGCCTCACCACATCTGCGCTCGCTGAATTAGAACGTAAAACAGCTGGACAGTGTAGTGGCGGGTATGCGCGACTCAAGGCGCAGATTGACAGCCTGCGTGCCGCGCATCCACACAACACGCTCGTTCTGAATGCAGGTGATGAGTTTCAAGGGACATTGTATTATACCTACTATAAAGGCGCCAAGACGGCCGAAGTCCTCAATCGCGTCGGCTTCGATGCTGTGACGTTGGGGAATCATGAGTTTGACGATGGACCGGAGCATTTGGCTGCATACCTACGAAACTTGACGGCGCCGATCGTGTGTGCCAATGTCGAGACAAGTGTCGCTGCTTTGCAAGATGCGCTTGTACCAACGCTTGAATTACCAAAGCTTGGCGTTGCAATCATTGGGTTGCTGACGCCTGAAACGGAAGCAGTCAGTTCACCGGGACCAAACGTACAATTCAAAGAACCAATCGATGTTGTGCAGCCGCTGATCGATGATCTCCGAGCGCGTGGCTATAAGCGTATCCTGGCATTGACACATATCGGCTATCATCAAGACCAGGCACTCGTCAAGGCAACGCGTGGCTTAAGTCTAGTCGTTGGCGGGCATAGCCATACGACTCTCGGCGACGTGCCCAATTCGCAAGGTCCTTACCCGACCGTTGTACAAGACCTCGATGGCATCGATGTGCCCATTGTCACAGATGGCAAATGGGGTGCAAGCTTAGGCTACCTTGAAGCCACCTTCAACGAACAAGGACGCGTGGTGGCCTATACTGGCCAACCCATCCAACTTTCACGCGATGCACCGCAAGACACGACACTCGAAGCCGACATCAAAGCTTGGAAACAACCCTTTTGGGATTACGCATCGCGCGTTGTTGGCTTTGCCAAAAAACCCTTTTCTCACGTCACCTGTCAATTCACAGAATGCTCGATTGGTAACCTCGTGGCAGACGCCATGCTCGATGCGCATCCCACAGCGGAGGTTGCCATGACGAATGCTGGTGGACTTCGCGCTGGGTTTGGTCATGGCAACATTACTCGTGGTGAAGTCATGAATGTGCTGCCTTTTGGCTCGGCGCTCGTCGAGATTGCCTTGAGTGGCAAAGCGCTCTGGCAGACGATGGAAGGCATCGTCAGTTGGGAAAATCAGCAGACAGGTCATGAAATCACCAGTTTTGCGCAAGTGGCCGGTATGCAGATGGTCTACTCGAGCACGCGGCCGAAGGGTGAACGTCTTGCAAGTCTCAAGGTTCAACAGCACGCTCGAGATGTTCAAGAGACAACAAGTTGGCAGGATGTGGATATGGAGGCTTCTTATACAATTGTCACGCTTGACTTTATGGTTGGCGGTGGCGACTATTGGTGGTCTGAACCCGTTGACTTTGTGCGTCAGGAAAAGGTGGATGAAGTGCTCGTCGCTTTCATTCAAAAACGCAAAAGTATCGCACCAAGGCTTGACGGACGTATACGCGATACAAGTCTGAAGGGTATGGCCAAGGGCTTTGCAGAGCCGCTCATTCATTTCGGACACGACCTCTTTGAGCTGTGGTAAGATTATCTTCCCTCGAAAATATCAGGCTAACAGACGACTCAGGTTCATCTCCTTTGGCAATTGGCAACAACACGGTCTCCAGGCGCTTGAAGTCGGCACGCATCACTTTATTCATCAGCTACTCGTTTAGATGGTCTTCCTTTCAGCAAAGGCATTCTTATTTGACTTTACTTTGATACACAAACCAGGCTTTTGTATACTCGTCAGCCTACGATCTGGTTGGATATGCCGATAGCTGCCTGCGACGGCGACAGGGGCTGACTGATCCCTGAAGGCCCAGCACCCCTGACCACATGCAGGCCCATGCGCCCAGAATCCCAGATAGGTATGCAAAAAGACGATCTGCAACGCTGTCAATTCTTTGCGTTGCTTCGTGCCTTGGTCAGGATCACAGCCAAGCAAGAACGTGCGCCATGCGGTGCTGGGTATACCTGGCGCTCCTTTGCTCAATGCATCCGCAGCCGGCCCAGCTTCTGACATTCCTACAACGCTCCATATTTTCCACATCAACGACATTCACGCCCATCTCGATGAATTCAATGCTGCTGGCAATGACTGCAGCGAAACTGAGCGTCAAACAGAAGGTCAGTGCAACGGCGGGTATCCGCGCATCAAGGCGCAGATTGACAAGCTACGTGCAGCGCATCCCGACAATATACTCGTGGTCAACGCCGGTGATCAGTTCCAGGGCACAGTGTTTTATACATTCTACAAGGGTGCCAAGACGGCTGAGGTTCTCAATCGCGTTCGCTTTGATGCCATTACGCTTGGTAATCATGAATTTGATGATGGGCCAGAGCATTTGGCCGCATACCTGAAAAAGTTGACGTCGCCCGTCGTTTGTGCCAATGTTGAGACGAGCATCGCGGCTTTGCGCGACGCACTGGTTCCGACACTTGAGCTACCAAAACTCGGCGTTGCCATCATCGGCTTGTTGACAACCGAGACGAAGACAGGCAGTTCAGGAGGGCCAGATGAAGACTTTCTTGAGCCAATCAAGGTGATCCAGCTGCTCATTGACAAGCTTCGAGCGAAAGGATATAAGCGCATTCTGGCGTTGACCCACATCGGCTTTGATGAAGACTAAGCGCTCGTCGAGGCAACGCGCGGTTTGAGTCTTGTAGTCGGCGGAGATAGCCATACCCGGCTTGGAAATGTGCCAAGATCGGAAGGGCCGTATCCCACAGTTGTCAAAGACCTCGATGGCATTGACGTGCCGATCGTCACTGATGGCCAATGGGGCATAACGCTGGGCCATCTCGAAGCTACCTTTGACGAGGAGGGTCGCGTCATTGCTTATGCCGGTCAACCGATTCCGTTGTCACGCGATGCGCCAAAAGATGCTGCACTTGAAGCCGACATCAAAGCCTGGAAACAAGCCTTCGTGGACTATGCCTCGCAAGTTGTCGGGTATGCCGAAGAGCCGTTGCTCAGAACCAACTGCAAGCACACAGAATGCCAGATTAGTGATCTGGTTGCCGACGCCATGCTCGACGTGTATCCTGCCGCTTCCATTGCCCTTGTCGATGCTGGTGCGTTTCGTGCAGATTTGCCGCATGGCAGTATTACCCGTGGGGATATCCTGAAAACACTACCTTGGGGCTCATAACTCGTGGAAATTGTGCTCACTGGCAAAGCGCTATGGCAAATGTTTGAAGGCATCGTCAGCGGCGAGATCCAGAAAACAGGCGAACAAGTGACGAGCTTTGGGCAAGTGGCTGGCCTTCAGATTGTCTACTCAAGCAAGCGGCCAAAGGGCCAGCGTCTTGTGAGTCTCAAGATTCAGCGGAGGCAGATATCTGCACATTCGGCAGCGATTTGGCAAGACGTGGATCTGAAAGCATCTTACGCCGTCGTCACCCTCGACTTCATAGCCTCTGGAGGTTGCAAATTTTTGACAGCAACAACAGGCTTTGTGAGTCATGAACCAGTGGATGAGGCTGTCGTGTCCTATATCCAAAAGTGCAAACGCATCGTGCGCAAACTCGATGGACGCATGCGCGATACAGAGCTCGACGGGACTGCCGCAGGCTCGGCAGAATCACAAATCTATCACGAACCTTGCACTCTACAACTGTTTCTTTGAGGGGCCTAGTGAATAGTGATGAGGACTTGGACTGACGGCTCGCTCAGGTGAGTCTCTTCCGGCGATCAGCAGCAAATTGATTTGTCTGCATCTGAAAGGGCGCGCTTCACTTGATCTGTCAGCCATTCATGAATGGCAGTCACCCGTAGTATACCTTTGACCTTCTTTGTGATTTAGGCGTTGATACATGATACACACACAATTGTATTCCCCTTGAAACATCTTTACAGCTTTGCTTCGATGCTCTGCAGCCAGCTCTCATTACCAGACTGCCGCTCACCCACTTGAATGACAATAACGGCGACATCGTCCTCTTTACCGCCATCATAGCGCATACGATGCTGTTTCGCCTCGACGCTGAATGGACCATTCTTTGTCCGCGAGACACCAGCAATCTGTGCTTGCTGCACCAGCTTGGAAGCATTCTTGGTCGCCTCCTTGCCGCTGCTCTTGAGCCAACCGAGCGCCTCTTCCAGAAAGACATTGTCAAAAAAGCCATCCGTGGCGAGAACGACTGTATCACCCGACTTGAGCTGAAAGGTTTGCAAGTCTGCATCTGCCGGCTTGTTCTCCAGTTGGCCTGGCCGACGCATGGCATCTGGCATCTTGGCGAGCTGATAGGGCGCATTGAAGAAGTATGTCTGTGGTGTTGATGCATACAACACTTTACCCTCGCGCGCGATAAAGTAACCAGAATCGCCGAGATTGGCAAGCGACAACTTTGCCGTCGCCGTGTCAAGACTCGCCACAAGCGCCGTTGCTGAGCCAAGCTTGATGGAGGCATCTCGTTGCACAGCATGATACGCATCTTGTAGAATCTCCGCTGGCGTTGCAGAACTTGCAGTTTCTTTGCGACACGCTGTCAGCGCATGCTCTGCAAGGCCACGTGAAAAAACGCTGGGATCAATGCCCATATCTTGCCATCCACCGACACCGTCCATGACGCCGACCCAGAGCTTGTTTGCCTGTTTGCAGACGAAAAAGGCATCCTCGCCTGCCGGTAGCGTATTGGCACCATCAGCGGCTGTGCTCGCTGGTTCACTACCGACCGCTGCTGCTTTACCCGGTTGAGAGGGACGAGCACGGCGTTTCGGAACCGCTGATGCGCCGACAGAGCATGAAAAGACAGCAGCGGCAGCACTTGCAGCAAGTCTTGTATCGGAGTACGTCCGCATGCTTATGCGAGATGGAAGAGCTGGCTGGCGGAGCAAAGAACGGCTAGACTTTTGCAGAGAAGTTCGTGTAGCAGAAGCGGGCAAGTGGAAGAGCGGTCTTTGCAACGCGACTTTCGAGCAAAACATACAGTCACTGCTGGTCAACGCTGATAGAGCAGTGGTAAGGACCTCGGGACCTACAGAGACCGGTGTTGTGGATCGCGTGTCGGTCGAGGGCGTTAACTTTATACATATCGGGTCGAGTAGATACGTTTCGAGGCGTGAGAGAAATAAGCTTCGTGCCTGCATCACCTGAGTTGCCGTCGCGCTACTCTCACTACGCGTTGGCACAGCCGCTTCAGAAGCTTCGAACGCTCAGCACAAGGGTGTGCGCCTTTCAGTGTCTAGTAAAGCAGATCAGTGAGCTGCGCTCTTTCTTGGCTACAAATTGTCTGCTTAGACGCAGTAGCTCTCAGCTCTGGCGAGACAGCAGAGTCAGCACAGCTCTTATTGATCGCGAGAGTCAGCTAGATCAGAGATCACAAGCTCATGTACAACTGTAGTGTATTGTTGAACTGCAGTGGCTGATCGAGGCGTGACTGTCGCCCAAATGCAACATCATGTGCAAATAAGCAACCTCTGAAGCACCATTGAAAGGCCACGAGCCGCAAAAGGATGGACGCTCTACCTGCAGCTGAAGTTGTCAGACACCGACTCCTAGACAGGCAACATGAGTTCATTCAAACCCTGGAGGCGAGTTCCTTTCTTAGACACCACGGCGCCTATCTTGGAAGGCCCCCAAAACTGGTTTTACTGGAACGCCTATATCGAGGACATTCTCAAACTTGACGACTACTGGGAAGCGATTGAGACTCTTTTGCACACTCCAGCCACAGTTCAAGTGAGCGAT
The DNA here is from genome assembly GCA_003717175.1 of Protomyces macrosporus. NCBI lineage: Eukaryota > Fungi > Ascomycota > Taphrinomycetes > Taphrinales > Protomycetaceae > Protomyces > Protomyces macrosporus. Next base: position 247,711 of record QXDT01000028.1, on the reverse strand, counting down.
ACAACGGCTCCTATTCTTGCGGAGCTGATGGTCATGGACAAGAAGGTCCATAAGGCGCTGATGGGCTGCATTGACGAAACACCCTACATGCTGGTGGCAGGGAGCAAGTCGGCAGGAGAGGTACTGACAAGTTTAAGACACGCCTACACCGACCACAAAGATCACTCGCTCAACAAGACTGGCGAACAGACGCGATCAAACAAGCGTGTCAAACTCGCCGAGCGTAACAATTCCCGGACTTCGCAGCACGAACGAAGTGACTGGGCCGTAACGAAGCAACAAGACTCAAAGAGGTGGAAGTGATGTGCCTTCGAAAAGTTCGTCATCGACCGACCTCTGCAGCTGTAGACCTCTTCCGCAATCTAGTATCAAGTGTTGAGACGCATACCTAGCCATGGTGCGCATTCATTTTTCTCTACACTCTAGCTAGCGCATGGCCTTGAATTGCTTTATGCTTGTGGAAAGGCCGGCGATGGACGACAATGAGAGAGCAGCTCTGTGTCTATGCGGCACTATGCCCGATATCGTTCTTCAAGAGCGCTCTGAAATGTGAAAACGTATTATGACAGACCGTTTGCTTGTTCATAGGCAGAGCACAGCTTTGCAATGACCAATGACTCGAAATGGGATTGGAGTGTTAGGGAAGCTCAGCCTCGCATATGACCTAGCTTCTACTGCCCCTGCAGATCAGTCACGACGCTGGCTTCAAAAACCTTGTTCTGCTGAAAATCGTGACACTGATGACATTGAGGGCATTTATGGACGACTCAGTCAGAAAGACCCATGCTGCCCCTAAACGAGCTTATTGTCTGAGGCCGTGGCCAAGTACGAGAGCATGAGCGCATGCACGCGCCGTTTTCCGTGACGGACTCGAGCCATCGCGTCGAATCCAGGCAATTGAGGTCTTGATTCGAGGCTATTCAAGAAGCTGTTGCTATCCTTCTGGAGGCTCGCGGAAGCTCCATTGCCCCAGGCCCTCACCTCAGTCGCAGGCTCTCAGCCTCACGGGGAGTTGCGGCCTGTGCCGTTTGCGGTTATTTCGTTCGTGGTTGGTAAATGGAAGCGCAGAAATCGCATCTGAGACAATTCAACTGCCCAGCCTTCTTCATCTCAGATACCCGCCCGCCACCAGGCTGCTACGGACCACGGTCCATTGCCATTGGACTGGTCTATAGCTACCGCATGTCAGTGCAAGCTTCTCAAGGGCGGGCGGTCGGCCGGCTGGCTGTCATGGTGTCTGTACACCCGACAGTACAGAAGCCTGGTCTTCCGTCACTGGCGGACAGTTGAAAGGTCTAGACAAGCATCTTCAGAAACCTTCTATACTAGTTGTACTCGCATACACGCGGCGGAGCCTTCGTCGCAACTCGTTATATATGCGCTAGCAGGCGCACTGATTCACCGACAAGTATTCTCACTCAGCTACACGAAGCATCTTTCCGGCGAACAAATTGCGCACCTTTGATATTCGCGACACTGTACTCTGTACTATAAGCGTCTGCTGGAGCTTGCGAGTGGCGAACTTTCAACTCATTCCGACTCGATTCATTTCGCTGTAGGGGCCATGACAGACGCCTCGCAACTGAGCGACAGGGCAGTTGATGCCATCAACGACGCTGGTATCGCTGTTGCGAGCGTCTCGCTAGCTGTCGGCGGTCTGATTCTGATCATCATTGCGATACAATACTATCGATTCCCGCGATGCGTCAGAAAGATTTGTTCAAACGGTCCAACGCTCTTGCTCGGCACAAGCTTGGCTGCTTCGATTCCCTTTTCAATCTGCTGGATCATTTCCTGTTCAGAAGCTTCACAGAATCAAGCAATCTGCAAATCAGCCATGTGGGGAATCATCTTCTTTCTCAACATGATTGCTGGCTCGCTCGGTCTGATGCTGGTGCAGTGCGCCCTTCTCCTTTCGCGCTGGGGCAAATTTGCGACCCGTCGATACATGCTACTCTGGTTCGGCCTGGTGGTGCTCATCTCATTCGCCCTCAGCTTGGTGGGCATCATCATGAACAGGTTTGGCTACTTGGAGGAACAAGATACATGCTGGGTGGTAACATACCAGCGGTATTCAAATCCCGTTGATGAGATGCGTGCAAATTACGCCATGCTGAGTATTATTCTCTATGGACCTCTTTGGGGTTCTCTCATTCTGGATGCAGGCCTCTTTGCCTATGTCATGTTTAGGCTCAACTATGTCTGGGACGCCCGCCGAGGTATTGACCGACGCTCACGCCAATCAGTCTCCAAAGCCATCACCCGTCGCGTCGCATTCATTCCACTTGGCATCAGCATGCACACCCTGCTCGTCATTGGCGGCGACCTACCTATTCAATATTCGACAAAAGCTGGGCGTTTTGTCAGCTACCTGTGCAATTACATTGGCTTTTCAAGTTTTACAATCTTTGTCGCCATCTGCGCCGTCTTCATTGACCCGAGCTTCCTCAGAATCTGCCGTCTCAAGCGTAGCACCGTGGACGAGCCTTCGACTTGCATCAGTGCGCACCCGATGAAGCAAGATGAAGAATCGTGCGCCGCAAGCGTCCATGTAACAGACGGCAAGATTGACGCCGACGACCTTCCAGTTGCATATGAATTACAGCTACAGTTGCCGCAGACGCCATTTGAATTTATACAGTCGCAAGTGGCGATACCACAACCCAAGCGCGTGCCCAATGCACCACAAGCGCCTCCGCTTTTACACCGCCCAAGCTCCATGCAGGCAGCTTTTCTCAAGGTCGAACACTCGAGTGGTGCTAGTGAGTACGGTCGCAGTCTGCGATCGCTGACACCTTCACCGCGGCCTGCCAGTTTACCCGAGCTGCTGCCACTCGGCCGGCAAGTCTTCATTATGGTTGGTGGCGACGAACAGCCCGTTATGACACACATGTCGGCGACCGTGTCTGCCACCTCAAGTGACTTGCCAGGCTCCGTTGGTGTACCATTGCCAGGCGGACCTATTCTACCGTCACCGACACGACGGGCTTTCTTGGCAGAGCAGAGTCCAACGGATCGCTCGTTCGATTCAACGCCGTCGCCACAACGCCCGTCCTCTTAATTTCTGCTAGATAGGCCCAATGAACTTTACGATACACGCCACGGCCATTTGCATTCTTATCTCATCAATTACAAGTACAAACCATAGTCTGGATAGAGCTTGTTGGCTACTGAGCTTTCCCCTTCTCGATCGACTCAGAATTTCGCATATCCTTGCGATCGCTTCAGATCGCGCATGCCTTGATCAAACTGATCAACCGAAGCGCGGCAATCACTCTTGGCCCGAATCGCTTGCGCCTCCTCCATCTTGCTTTCGATATACGCAATGCGCGATGTGTTGGAAGGATGCGTGCTCAGGAATTGCGGCACTTGACCTTGTGCTGCTTGCTCCATGCGTTGCCAAACAGCTTTCGCTTCACTCGGATCAAAACAGGCTTGAGCCATGAGACGCAAGCCGATATAGTCTGCCTCGGTCTCCATGTGCCGGGAGTAGGGGTTATCGAGCGCAAGTGTCGTGATGCCACGTCCAAGGCCCATCGCTAAATCGCCCGAGCCGGTGACTTGTGCCAGAACGAGCGTGAGTCCAAGCGTCAACACTTGTGAGATGGGGCTCATCGACATTTGCTCTGCAGTGTGACGCGCGACTTGATGGCCAATCTCATGACCGAGGACACTGGCGAGCCCATCCGGCGTCTTGGCGACAGGCAGTAATCCACTAAACACAAAAATCTTGCCACCTGGAATGACAAAGGCGTTTGCTTCAGGTGAGTCAATCACATGGACTTCCCAGTCAAGACCTTGCAAGCCCGACACGCGAATCAACCGTTTGGCAACCGACGTGACGAGTTTTGAAGAAGGATGCGAAGGGCCGAGGATTTGACTGCCAAACTGCTGCATAATCGCCGCATACGTCTCTTGGGCTGCTGCCGTTTCAGTCTGTGCAGACACATTCATGAAGCGTCTGCGGCCAGTCAACTCTACTTTTTCAAGGTGCGTGACATAGTACGCCGAGCCGCCAACGACAACGACACCGCCACCATACTTGAAGAGCGGTGTTTTCCAGACTGGTTTGCCATTGCCGCCTTTAACGGATTGAGCAAAGCGTTGATAGAGCATGCGTTGGACGCGAGGGTCAATTTGAGCGTGGCATCGAGTAGATGTAACGAAAGAGCGGCTGGCGCAACGGCTTGTATGCGCTAGTCTTGTAGATGGAAGCATTGAGCGATAAATGGAGCTTGTGAACATGATATCAAGATAGTTAAGCTAGTCAAGCTTATGGATCTCAGCTGCAGCTGCGAGGAAGTCAAGTGCCTCAAGTTAGACTTGGTTGTCACTGGCATGACGACGATTGAAAAGAGACAGTCACAATACAGACGCTAAAACGACAAAAGACGCTTGGATAAGCTACTACTTCTCAGTGCCTTCGAAACCAAGTGATGACGTCCTAGCCAGCGCCGGCTGTGTCGCAGTTGGCAGAGCATGTTGCGACTCATGTGATGGCAGCTGCAGACTATATCCGCTCATCGAGCGCTGCCCCGTACTCAAGCGCTCCGAGTCACGCGCCTCTTCCTGCTCTCTCGGCAACATGCTGCGATAATTGTACAAGCTGCCCGCGAGAGATGTACTCGTCCTAGGTCCTGTAGCACTTGAGTCGCCCATACCGGCCATGCCTGGCAATATATTTGCAGCAGACGGTTGCGTATGGCCCGACTCGAAGGAGTTCCGTGCTGATCCTGGGGCCAGAGCACGCATACTCGCTTGCGTATCGATACTACGACGTCGACGCCGTGCTTTCGAGCTCGAAGCGAGGGTCAGCATACTTGCATTGTCGGCGGCCCCGGTGCCCATGAAGCCGCGTGCCGAGAGGAGTGAGGCCGGTGCTGGATGAAGTTGCGTCGGCTGCGTCTCGACAGTGCGACCTGTAAAGATGGATGGAATGGGTGATTCTTTTGAAGAAGAGTGGGTTGAGGTAATTGGGCTTGGTAGGCGCCCATCGTCTGCATCAGGGAATCCGTCGTCGTCTTTGCCGAGTCGTGGTGTATCTAGCATATCTTCATCTTGAGAAATCCTGCCCTCGACGGGCGTCTTCTCTTGGCCAAACTCAGACTCCTCCATATCCTCAGCGTGTGTGTGATCGGAAAGCGAATGACCCGACTGCGCCCGACTCAGGCGTGACTCGTGCGGCTGGCCTGGTACTTCCACATTCAACACGGCAGCATTCGACGATACGCTGGGTGCGCGCGTAGAGATGGTTGGTCTCAGACTCGATGCATCTGTGCTGAGTGCTTCCTGTGACTCACCAGACTGCTGCAATGAGAGAAATGGCGCCCCATGCACGGATGAAGCCGGTGTGGAGCTCTGTGTTGCGCGCCCGCCAGCAGACGAACGACTGGCCGGTGTATCATTCTGAGCGGCCGTGCGTTTGTAGAGCTTGGAAAGCCAGCTGAAACGACTGGCAGTACTCTTCTGCCTTGGCTGGATGACACTGGCCATGCTTCTTTGCGCTCGAATTACGAGTATGAGTATGTTGACAAGTTGAGGGTGGTTGGTGTGGATGGCGCGTGCGGCTCCATGAAACAAGCAACGACTCCAATCACTAGCAGGCTGCAGCTGCATCATTGCTATAGAAGTGCGCAACAATAGACAAAGGCAAAGTCAAGACATCAAGATCGTCAGTATGAGCTCAAAGTACCAATACAATGTCGGCATGTCCTGTGGCGCATGCAGTAGCGCCATCAATCGCGTCCTGACAAAAATGGAAGGTACGTGGCCTCGCTTGGTGCGCGCAGGCGATAAAGACTGACCTTTAGGCGTTGAAACCATTGACATCAGCCTGGAGAAGCAGACGGTACTCGTGACGGCAGATGCGAGCAAGGGCGCCACCTATGATGCTGTCTTGGAGAAAATCACAAAGACAGGGCGGCCCGTAAAAGGTGGCGAGACATTGAGCGCTTGAGATTTATCAAGCATGTCGTCCGTCAGGCTGCTGAAAAGCACTTGGCCAAGGCAATTAGGCGTATCCTTTGCTTCACGTAACAGGAAACCGAGTATCTAATAAATGATCTTGTCAAAGTTCACTGCTTGCTTCTCCTCCATCGAGCCCGACGATTTACATCATGAAGCTACACGCCTTCGAATTCCTTCAGCGCTTTAGCGAAACACAGCGCCTTGCCTTACCCGTGATGTGTCGGTGTTGCGCATCTCGATATTCTTTGCCGCGTGATGGTCGCCTTCCCACGAACGTCGACCGAACCCGAAATAGCAGCCTTTGAGCATACGATTGAGCATGTTTCTTTCTTTCAAAGCGAGCGTATAGGCTTTCCAACATGCTATCACAATGGCAAGCCAGGAGCTATCTATAGCTCTGTGATGAGCTATGCATATCATTAGCGGCATATGGGCTGACTTACCCCTTTTTGAAATCTATCGGCCCGAACTCCACAAATTTCAGCAGATCGTCCACCACACCTCAAGCTCATCGGTTGATGTATAAGTAGAGATCCCGGGCATCTGCTGCAGCGACCATTACCATCTCTGCTTCGAAATGCCAGTGAAATGTCCAGCTGAGGGTGCTCATCCAGCAAGGCCTCGACAGCTGCAGGAAACAGATTCGCTGCTCATCCATGGTCACAGAGCATTCACATCAAGGCCGCTTGCGAAGCCTGATGCCATGATTCAAGGTCAGCACTGGCGTATTACCATTCTACATGCTGGTGTCCTTCGGCTTGAATGGTCTCCTGTCGCTTCTGACTTTGAAGACCGCGCGTCTACCTTTGCCATCTATCGAGACTTGGAAACACCAGCATTTCAAGTCTTGAAGGACAGCGATGAGCTGCTCGAGCTCAAAACAGACCGCTTCCGGCTCTCTTACAATAAAAAGCCGTTTTCGCCTGCTGGTCTTTCGGTCAGTATCACAGGCGAAATGTTTCCCTGGCGTTTTGCAGAACAAGACTCAAGGCTCACTAATCTCGGTGGCACAGCGCGTACGCTCGACGAAGTAGACGGACGCATGCCCCTCGGCCCTGGCATCCTTTCCAAGAATGGCATCGCTTGCCTAGATGACTCCGAAAGTATGCTCTTTACAGACGATGGATGGATTGCATCTCGAAAGGAGCGTTGTCCGACTGGCGCTACAGCCTCGACCCAACGCCAAGACCTTTACATCTTTGCCTTTGGACGTGACTATTATGACGCACTCAAAGCGTTCTATGCCATTTCTGGTCCACAGCCGGTCATGCCACGCTGGGCACTTGGCAACTGGTGGTCACGCTACCATCCTTACAATCAACACGAGTATCTTGAACTCATGGACCGATTTAAATGGCGTGAAATTCCACTGAGTGTCGGTATTCAGGACATGGACTGGCACAGGGTACACGACGTGCCAAAGGAGCATGGCAGCGGCTGGACGGGCTACTCGTGGAACAAGGATCTTTTCGAGGACCCCAAAGCGTTTGTTGACGCGTTGCATCAACGTGGCCTCAGGACGGCACTAAATGATCATCCTGCCGATGGTGTTCGTGCATTTGAAGACGATTACGCTACGTGTGCAAAGTTTATGGGTTTGCCCGCAGACAGCAAAGAGGCAATTGAATTTGACGTGACGGATCGTCGCTTTGTCAAGATGTATTTTGACGTCTTGCGTGCCGGTATCGAGACGCAGACGGGTGTTGACTTTTGGTGGCTCGACTGGCAGCAGGGTCCTTTTGCCAAGCAGCATGGTATTGACCCACTCTGGGTCCTGAACCATTTCGACTTTCTCAGCAATGCTAAACACGGCTTTACCCCCATTTCCTTTTCGCGCTTTGCAGGACCTGGTAGCCATCGCTATCCTGTTGGTTTCTCTGGCGACACCATCGTCACCTGGGCATCTCTTGCGTTTCAACCCGAATTCACAGCGTGTGCGTCCAACATTGGCTATGGCCTCTGGTCGCATGACATTGGCGGACACATGTTTGGCAAGCGTGATGATGAGCTAGCGGCACGCTGGGTCCAACTCGGCGTCTTTTCACCCATCAATCGTCTCCATTCAACCTTGTCGGACTTCAATCGCAAAGAACCTTGGTTGTTTGATCTGGAAGCCGAAAAGACCATGACGGCGATGCTCAAACTGCGTCATCAGCTGGTGCCATACATTTTCAGCATGGTGGTACGGGCCACCCAGGACCACATTCCTATTGTCGAGCCATTGTATTATCGATCGCCGCATGATGAGCGGGCATACAAGTATCCCAATGTTTTTTACTTTGGCACAGATTTGCTCGTGGCGCCCATTACGGCACCGCGCAATGCCGTCACAAGACTCGGTCGTGCCGATGTATGGCTGCCACCTGGTCGCTGGCTAGATCTCATGACGGAGTGTGTCTATGACGGCGATGTCGAGTTGGCGTTGCACCGGCCCTATGACCAGATTCCCGTCTTGGCCAAAGAGGGCACAATCCTCGTCATGGATCCTATGGGTGACCTTGTGCTCGGCGCCTTGGACAATATTCACGCTGGCTATCGCAAGAATAAGGTCGTTAATGGATGTCCTTGGCCAGAGGTCTTGCACGTCTGTGTTATTCCCGGCAAGGACGGCGAGGCTTTCTACTACGAAGACAACGATGCAGGCGCCCGGCTGGGCGAGACCGTCGCGCTGGAACCTATGAGATTTGTTTGGAACCAAGAGAATGCAAGACTGCTCATTACAACGCCAAAGACGTTCGACATGAAAGGACGTTTGCTGACGCTTTGTGTCGTTGGCTGTTCGCCACAGGCAGATGCGCTGCGCAACATCAAACTTGAGCCTGGCGCGAGCCAGCCTTTCCATTTCGGTAAACCTATGGATTGGAGTGGGGAAGATCCTTGGCCAGCACTTCAGAAGAATGATTCGGTTGCAAGCTGTTTCGAGATTCTAGACCGTGCTCATACAGAGTTTGCTGTCAAGGAAGCGCTTCTGTCCATTCTCAAGTCCAGCAAACCTCTGGCCAACTTGGTTAGTTGCATCCAGGCTACTGAGGCTGATCAAGCGTTGAAAGAGGCAGTTTTGGAGATTTTGCTTGCTTCTGAGAATGAGGATATAGATGGACATGAGTAGATAGAGCAAGGTAGATGATGTCCATCTGAAATATGTTCTCTCAATTTTTTCTGGGACTGCTTTTCTAAATCAATTTGTCAACAAAGAATCAAACTCGCAACACCAACCGCGAACTCTATCAAAAGGCAGAGAGGATCAGACACACGGGCATCCTCATACACCCATCATGTCCGACGTCGATGATTACGATGCTGTCAAGGCCGCCGAGCTCAAGAAGGCACGTTCGTTCCGTCGTTACCAGTACCGCGGCATTGAGCTCGAGGCGCTCCTCGACATGTCCTCGGAGCAGCTCATGAGCTTGGTCCACGCCCGCGTACGCAGAAAGTTCCAGCGCGGTCTCAAGCGCAAGCCGATGGGTCTCATCAAGAAGTTGCGTAAGGCCAAGAAGGAGGCTGCCGCCAACGAGAAGCCTGCCGCCGTCAAGACACACCTTCGGGACATGATAATCGTTCCCGAGATGATTGGCAGCATCATTGGCATCTACAACGGAAAGGTCTTCAACCAGGTCGAGATCCGTCCTGAGATGGTCGGTCACTACCTCGCCGAGTTCTCCATCTCGTACAAGCCTGTGCGTCACGGTCGTCCCGGTATCGGTGCCACGCACTCGTCGCGTTTCATCCCTCTCAAGTAGAGCATCTTCAGAGCTCGCTCTCGCATTACCACTCTCAGACACAGTTTCTTACGAGCCTCAAAATACAAATTCAAAAAATTCAGTCTCTTCCTCACTATTGTGATGGGTTGATTTGTCAAGCTCTTGTGGCTTTTGACATTAAGACACTCTTCTTCATTGACTGACCACCCATGTTGTCCATCCTCTTGTTGAGCCGGCTGATTCAGTGTGTTGATCATGTTCGACGTCTTTGCATGCTTGAGCTACTCCGTGTGCCTGTCTTTCTGGCACCTGCTGCTCGTCATTACTTGAATATATACAAGGTCATAGCCAATCTATCATTGCATCTACTTCGTCACATCGTCTAGGCTACGCGAATGCCGAGATTGCAACACTGTGGAGTGACTTCAAGCCGCGCTCTGGGCGCTACCCTTCGAGTCACCTCGCTCAAGCTGGATCCTCCTGGCCGCCGCCATCTTGCCCTTACGCTTGCCAGCCGTCTTGATCGCATGCTGCTTCCTGCCAACCGGTTCCTCAGGCAATACCTCGCCCACAAGACACAACTCGACCGGAATGCCAGCCAGCGCCATCTGATCCAACCAAGCAATCTGCGTCTCTGACAATCGATCACCCGGTCCCTTGACTTCCACAAACAAACACTTTCCAGCGTCAGGATTCCAAAGACATAAATCACCAATGCCACCGACACGATGGCCATACTCTTCTGCAAATAAGCGACAGAGTTGTGCCAATGGTCGTGGACCCATACAGTGTGCGATTTCCAAAAGGTCTGTGAGGGTATAGCTCCATTGCACGCCGACGCACCATGTTTCACGCGCACGATGTTGTCCATCGACGGCAATCAAAAGATCAGCGGCGCCGCCATTCTCAATCAACGCGAGACGCGTATTGAGCACGCCTGCACGAGACGGGTAAAACGCATCCGTCGCGAGATCGAGCGGTGCGGTTTGAAACGCCGTTTGGAAGACTCCCGGCACGGGTAAAAACAAGAGATCCCAAAAGAGCATGCCGAATAGAGTCGTGACGATGGCATTTTCAGTATGGAAACCTCGCCAGCCGAGTGTTTCGTAATGCTCAAGCGAGAGTTGCTCCACAGATACTTCATCACCGTCTTTGCCACGCCAGACTGAATGTTTCCCAGTCTCTGGATCATCCAATCGAACGCCAATCACATGCCGTTTTGCAGGCTTGCGTAGATGGATATGTGAAAAGTCGTGTTGTTGTCGCTTGGGTGTGTGCAACTCGCGTTCCAGCCGTACAAGTCGATTTTGTAGCGCGTGGTGATAGATTTGATGGGTGTCCACGTCTTGCAGGCCTGCAATACACGTTTGAAGGGCAAATCTTTTACTCTTGCGCAAGCCAGCTTCTTCAGTCGGTCCAAGCATAAGCGGATTATAATGCTGCTCAATCAATGCTTTGCGATCATACCATTCGCCACGCCGACCGACGCGGAAAATCTTTTGCGAGAGCAGGGCAGTCCAGACTTCATGTTCACGCGCATAGGCATGACGTTTTGCAAAGACGACTGCGGCTTTGAAGAGCAAACGTGTCCAGATCCAGCCGGCTGTGAAGCGACGTGCATAATATCGAGCCCGACGTGCATCCATTGCGTCGGTGGTATTCATCTCGACGACGGCTGGCTGGGATTCTTCCAGAGATTGTTCGCATAGCACGAGTGCCTGCCAATCCTCGTAGACTTGATGAAAGATGGAGATGACCCGATCGAGCGCTTCTTCAGTCTGATTCGAGCTCAGTTCCATAATGGCATCTACTTCAAACTTGAGCTTGAGTGCCTCTTCATAATCAATCAGGGCCTGACGCGAGGCGAAAATGGTGGAAAGACGGTCCACCTGATACTCTGGAAAGTTGCGCTTCGAGATGCGTGCAAGAATCAACGTCGTCAGTGACTTTTCGCTATACTCGCTCGATCGATAAAAGACTAGATGCAGTCGGTGAAACAGTAAGACCGGGCCGTGCTTGAGGCGAATGAGATTGCCAACGAGTAATCGAATACGCGCCATCATCTGGCACGATTTGCGCATGGGTTTGCCTTCAGCACTCTCGCGATCGAGACCTAGGCTGCCAGTCCGCGATAGACCTACTTGTGCCTTACCAACCTGCAACAGCGATGCCAACAATTTGTCCTTGGTGGTTCCTTTGCAATTGTACTCTTTTGCAAGTGTTTTCAGCTCGTCAAGAGACAAGAGAGACAAGAGCTCATCGAGGGTCGTGATGCAAGAGCCATCTTCAGCAAAGTCTCTTTGAGGATCAAGCAGGCCATCACACGCACCCTGGACATTACTGAGATCACCTTCATAACCAATCTTGTTGATGCGAAACCAAGCATGTCGCTTCCGCAGAAAGAGGCGAGCATAGAGATAGCGCGCCTCATACGGCAAGGCTCTGTATATTGCCAAGACCCGTAGCTCTTCCTCTGAAAACAGAAAAGCCTCTAGCTCGAGCACAGTCTCGAGCGCCGTCTCAAAGGCTTGTGTGTATAATGAATCACGGTACCGCATTTTGGTCTTTGGATTAGGCGACAAGGCGACATCAAAGCCCAACTGGCTGATATTGCCAGGCGTCAGCTCGACATCATAGCCAAGCTTACTCGCTGTGCGTTTTGGCGTGCTTGGCGCGTCCTCTTCGCGTTTGACGCGTTTTGAGGGCGGTGGCGACGCAGGTGGCGACGGGGAGAGTGTTACTAGCGATTGTGCGTCTTCATCGTCTGCAGCTTCAAGCTTGATGATCGGTAGCTTCTCATCTAGAGCAGGCGAGGCGAGTAGCTGCTTCATGCTCCATGACCAGCTAAGCAGACATCTACAAGGATAGAGGAAGTGATGAAGAAGCAATGAATAGCTACAAGTAGTACAAGTGCAGATGAATGCTGCTTGGCTCAGGGTTAGGCGACCAAGACAACGACCTGGACTTTTCTCCAAAATCATCACGACTCGTAGCACTTGTGCTCCAAAGACAATTCAAATGAGTGGAAGTAGCAGGTACGACGACAGGCGATCAGACAGACACGGCCGCGACAGCCGAGATACTAGAGATGCACGCGATTACAGCAGCAGCCATCGTAGCTCCAGCGACCGTCATGATCGCAGCGACGACCGACGCGATCGTGATCGATACAGGTCGTCACGCGGCGATGATGAGGATAGTTATAGACGTTCGGGCGGCGGCGGCGGCGGCGGCAGTAGCAGTCGGCGGGATTATGACGATCGATCGTCTTCATCACGCAGGGATGAGCATCGCTCTTATGGACGCGAGGAGCGCGGTGGTGGACGAGACAGCTATCGCAGTTCAAGAGATGAACGGCCTCGTGGCGGACCAGGACGGATGGATAGCGGCTCACATGGCTACAGCGGCGGCGGCGGCGGAAGCTATGACCGTCGTCCTCGTGAACGCGAACGCAGTCGCTCGCCTGTCCGCGCACGCGAACCGACCCCCGACTTGACAGATATCGTGCCCATTCTCGAACGTAAACGGCGACGAACCATGTGGGATGTCAAGCCGCCTGGCTATGACACGATTTCAGCGGAACAAGCAAAACTCTCTGGCTTGTTTCCTTTGCCAGGTGCGCCACGGGCTGCGGCGCCAGCAGATGCCGAGAAGCTCAAGGCGTTTGTGGAGAAGGGGTTGGCTAACAAGGCTGCTGACTTGCAACCGTCGAGTGCACGCCAGGCGCGACGCGTGGTGATGGCGCAATTACCGCCGTTGACGGAAGAATCTGCGCTCGTTGGCTTTGTCAATGATATGATGCTCAATTTGAATGTCGGCGATCGTGGCAAGATGCCGTGTCTATCTGCACACATCAACAAGGAACAGGCGTATGCGATTGTCGAGTTGCGTACAAGCGAAGAGGCGACCTGCCTGCTTGCCTTTGATGGTGTCGCCTTTAACGAAGCCAAGCTCGCGATTCACCGGCCAAGAGATTATATCGTGCCTGAAGCACGCGAGATTGAAAAGCGCACGGCTGTCATTGGCCCTGTCCTCGACTCGCCCAGTAAAATCATGATTCGCGGCCTCCCGACGGCGCTTTCGGAAGAACACTGTATCGAGCTACTTAAGTCGTTTGGTGAGCTCAAGGCATTCTTGCTCGTCAAGGAAGGCGAATCGGAAGAATCCAAGGGCTTCGCATTTTGCGATTTCGTCGAGGCGAGTGCCACGGAGATTGCCTGCGAGGGATTGAATGGCATGGAGCTCGGTGAATCGCCGCTCAGTGTGCAAAGAGCTTGTGTGGGCAACATTCAAGTGGCGCCGCCTGTTGCTGGTCTTGCAGCGCTTGCGGCACTCGCCGAGTCCGAGGCGCCGATGGATCCGACAAATGTGCTCGTCTTTTTCAACATGGTCACGCCCGAAGAGCTCAACGACCCGAATGAGTATCAGGATATCTTGGAGGATGTGCAGACGGTCTGTGATGCCACGGCGCCTGTCGTCGACATCAAGATTCCGCGACCGAGTGGTGGGTCCAAGGTCAATCCGGGTGTTGGCAAGGTCTATGTGCGCTTCAAGGAAGAGGCTGGTTGTACGGCTGCTTTGCGGCGGTTGGCAGGTCGCAAGTTTGCGAATCGGACCATCCTTGCGACGTATTACCCTGAGGAGAGTTATGAGGTGGAGGCTTTCTAGACTGCAAGTATCGCTCTTCCCATCGTAGTAGACTTCCAAGATCACCTGCTGATTCATGGCCAAGTGTGGAATCTGAATGTTTGAATGCATCTCCGCAATGACAGCACACCACAATATGTACGCGACACTCAAGACAACGACAATTCAAAATGCGCGCATTGCTGGCCCTGATTGCTTTGACAGAGGCCCTCATCCTCAAAGATCTCGTCGCTGAACCTCATTTTGACCTTCATTTCAGTACAGGTCGAATCGCAACGGTTGAGGCCTACGCCAAACTCCATGGCACACGCGACCAGGGCACTGCTGGCACGTCATCAGAAGAGATTTACGCTCAAATCAAAGCGGATGAATTCAAGTATCGCTTGATTCATGATGGTCGCGACAAGTATCTATGCGCCGTGCCAAACATCACAGAGGTCCACCGCAAAGCGCAACGCAACAGCGACCGTCTACTCAGCAATACAGAACGTACGGCTGCCCATGCGCAAGAAAAGGATGCCGCTCAAGCGGCAGCGACACGTGGCCTGACTCTCCTCTCTAAATTGACGGGCGTCTGTCTCTATTCAACAACAGGCTGGTGGACCTACCAAGTGTGTATTGGTCAATGGATTCAACAATATCATGCACGGAAACCGCAGCCTGGTGAAGTCCTTTATCCACCGCCTATCGATCAAGACGTCGCTCGCTATACACTCGGTCGTGCACCGGCTGCGGAGGCAACCGGTACGGCAGTACTGCCACAGCCACAAGTCGATGGCACCGCCAAGTTTTTGAGTGTCATCTATGAAGGCGGTACCTACTGTCCGCTGATCCGTGGCCAACGCAAGACGGAAGTGCGTTTCCAATGTTGTCATGCCGATAGCGAGCATATTGCCTCTATCAAGGAAGTCGCGAGCTGTGAGTATCGTATCATCGTGCATACCTCGCGACTCTGTCATGATGTTGCATTTCAAGAGCAAGCTGCTTTGCCGAATGAACAGATTGTCTGTACGCTCATCAGTGACGATCCCATGCCTGTGCCGGTGCCCAAGAAGAAGACACATGAGCACATCAAGTTAGAAAACACAGAGGACTTTAGCAAGTTTTTCGCAGAGGTGAAGGAGGGCGCATCGGCAGGCGAAGCGGCGGTAGAAACGCCTGGTGTCGAGACAGAGTCTGATGCAGTGGAGGCGCCTGCACCTCAACCTGAAGCTGATTTAGCGCCAAAGATAGAGGCTGCCGCACCGCAAGGTCAGGCTGGCGAGGAGGCACCACCAGAAGCAGAGCCGGCCGCTCCCTTAGCGCTCCACGAAGAACTTTAGATTTATTTCGTGAAATCATGATTGTCAAAACACCCGCTGTCTATTGCATCTCCTGAATCAACGTCCCGTCCCAGCAATGTCGTGCCAACTGTCCATACAATCCTCGATCCAGCTTGTCGATCCAACTCACGGCCAGTGTCATCATGCGTTTCCCCTTGAGCGGTGGAAACTTGCGCAACAAGGCCATCGGTGACGCACCTGGCGCCATGAGCTGTTCACGCATCATGATGAGTTGCGCTAGAACGCAGAGGACATTTAAATGGGGACCATAGGCAATGAGAAAGTCCCAGAGCACAAGAACTTCTTGCAAAGGCGGTGTGCAGGCACTGAGAGTCATAATGGACGGGAAAGCATAGACTTCAGCCGAAAGCCCTTTACTCGAGAGATGCGCATACAACTTGCCATCTAGTTGTGCGAGGCAGCAGTCTAGTAACCGACAGCCGAGATGAACGCCTGGTAAAGTAGGTGATTGTACATAGAGGGGGCATTCGCGTTCGATCCAGGTGGCGTAGAGGCTATATGCTTGCACTTCCGAGTGGCAGGCATAGAGAAACGGTGCTGCCAGGATATTCATGCCTTGCACGTAGGCGATTTTTGCATTTTGAGATTGTGCTTGTATTGCCGTCGATTGCACATCATGGGCATGCCAAACATAGGCGTTCAGGACACGAATCAGCGCCAGCTCACTGACTTTGTTTTTAAAACCTAGATCTGTCGCGAGTGTTCTGAAGGTGTCGTTTCGAATCTTTTGATAGGCAGGACTTGCACCACGCTCAACAAGCTCGAGATAGGCGTCTGTCTCGATGGGTTCAGCTTGTAGGAGGATGGACCAGAGCAGCGGACGCAGGGCCGCTTGATGTTGGGGAATACCTTCATTGAGGATGTGTAGCTTGAGTGCCTTTAAAAGGTCTGGCAGCGCTTCAGGTGTTGGTCTCTGGGCAAGAAAGTGTTCTAGCTCTGAGTCTTCTGCCATGACAGTCTCTGCTTGACTTCGTCTCCTCCTGGTCCTCCTCCTTGCAATTGTCCTTGTGATTGTTGTGATGTCGCGCTTCATTTTTTGTTTTTGCGACACCACGAGTCAACCACAACGACCAGCTAGCTAAAGTCTAAAAAGGAAGAGAGCGAGCATGTCTACAGAGGGCGACGGCCCAGCCACTAATACAAAGCCAGCGACAGCAAGCCCTGAAAAGGGAACTGGCACGCACGCCGGCGCCGTTGCAAAGGACGCCAACGCTTCTGCTAAACCCAATGCCGCTGAAGACCTACCAAGCACCGTGCTCCCTATTGACTCTGCTGAAGAACGCGCTGCTTTACAACAACGCTACACACAATCACGTCAAGAACTGAAAGTCTTGTTGACGCGTAAAAAACAAGCTGATCGTGATCTTGCTGCATTGGAATCAACGCTCTACAAGCAAGAAACAAGCTACCTCGAAGAAACCCAACAAGCCGGCAATTTGGTCCGTGGCTTTGATGGATATATGAAAGGGTTGGGCAACACCCGTAAACAACCCTTTAACGAAGCCGATCGTCTATTTTCATTATCAAGCGTCAGTTTTAGTGAATCCGCACCCGGTGGCTCGGTCGCAGCGGGTCACGTCAGTTTAGGTGGACTTGGCGGATTAGGCCACGCATCGACCGTTATTCCAAATATGCCCTCGCTAAGTCGGCGTGAAAGTGAGACACCTGTCGCGGCAGGTCGGACAGCTGGGGCTGGTCGTGGCGGTGGAACGGCGACACCGAGTGGTGGCACGGCAACGAAACGGCGCAAGGGCGATGCAGCGGCAGCTGCTGCAGCTGCTGCAGCTGCGGCGGCGGCGGCGGCGGCGAGTATGGCGGGTGGAGCGGATGGACGAACGGATGGCGAGAGTGATTCTGATGGGAGTGCTGCGGGTGGCGATACGAAACGGGCACGCGTCAGCTATGTAGGCTAGCTCCATCTGCAGTCACGGCAATGTGTAGATAAGAGGAGAAGAAAAGAGATGGACGGTCTGACTGATCTATGTAGAAAAGAAGATCTGAAAGAAAGAGAATGAATGCGCTAGGCATAAGAAAAAGAAAAGACTCTCTGTCCAAAGAATGGGAAGTAAGATGAGAAAGTGAGAGTCTACGCAGGAAGACGAAAGAAAAGCTTCACTGCGGTTTGTGGTTGAAGGGGAAAGGTAGCAAAGTTGAAAAGGAGTCCGATCGCTGGGAAAAAGAGCAAAAAAGGGGAAAATATAGCAAAGAATAGGGTCCAAGAGGCCCGGCTGCGTGCTCGTTCGTCTCATCGAAGCAGCAAGAAGAAAGAAACTGGTTCATCGTCGTAAAGGAGATCAAAAGTTGTTGTGTTTGTTATTGGTTTATAGCGCCGCCACCTGCGTCGATGCCGGCTGCATCAAAATCTCGGGTGTGCGCGTCCGGAGGGGCAATCGCCTCTTTGCCGCGCGCGCAAATCGATCCAACGTAGACGATCCATGCGTCGTTGCATTGTGATTCACTGCAGGGTGCGCATAGATGGCAGCGGCACTTTGTGTTCGATCGAGCAAGGGCAACGCATCTGGCTCTGCGGTGGTTGTGAATGTAAAAGGTGATTGAGCTGTAACGGGTCGTGGACTGGATGACGAAACAGAGCAGGCAGCACTATCATCAGAATAGCAAGCATCTTCATCAGTCACCTCATGCATGCTGCTGTCTGTCTTTCCTAGCCCTGCGTGTGTTTGCAGCGGTTTGAGGAGCGGCTTGCGTGTATTGCGGACGCGTTGAAGACACAAGCGTATTGGACAGAGCGGCATGCCCTTTTCCGTACAAACCGAGTGGCGTCGTTGCAAGGCGTGTTGCGCCAAGGTTGCCACACCGTCTTCTTGCATCGTGAGTGTTTGCACTGCTTCCGTCACAACTGACAAGGTCTGTTCTTCTTGCGCATCAGATAGCGAGCGCAAGGTTGGGAAGGCGTTTTGTTGCAATGAAAAGTGTTTGCCGTGCAACGCATACGCCTGTTGCTGCGGGCGAGCGCCTGTCGTCGCTGTTGTCGATAAGCCCGTGGCAATCGTTCGTTCCTGCAGCAGTTTGCTCGGCGATGCAGCCATTACGGTCGCTGCCATCGAATGGTCTTCCTCGTCATCTTCCTCAATAATACGCAAATCCGGACGCCGACGCGCCAATCCACTCCGCAATGCTGCATCGAGCGCCCGTAAATCGATCGGTTTACAGACACAGCCATCCATACCCACCTCTGCATACTTTTGTCGCGAGGCAGGCGCGTCGCTCGTGGTACAGGCAATCAGAATGAGTTGTTGGGCCCAAGGTTGTTGACTTGCTCGAATCTGTTGCGCTACTTGGACGCCGCTGATGCCGGGCATGTCAATGTCCAATAGGACAAGATCGAGTGTGCCGGCGTGACTCGCGACTTGAGCAAGCGCGTGAAATCCATCAGAAGCTTGTAAGAGCGCGTCGTGGTCAATCAAGCTTGGAAAATGGTGGCGCAGGGTTCGATCGAGGATGCGCAAGTTCATGGCATTGTCATCGACGCAAAGAGTCCGGAGACGCTTGGCGAGGGAAGCCTCAGCAGGCATGCCAAGCGCGCCGGCGCCTTCGTCTATGTTGTTGTTGTTGCTATTGAGGGTCGATTGAGAGAGTTGCATGACTTGCTTTGTGGGGGATAGGCTTTGACCTTGATCCAGGAGGGATTGACTTCTTGAGCGCGCCAGTTTCGTTGCTTGATTGAGGTGTCGGGGTAGTCTGGGTAGGTGTAGATGTCTTTCGCAAGTAAAGTAGACTGTCAGTAGTACTCTAGTAAGTTGTCTTGCTGTCCTCTTGGCGCGCTCGATTTCTAATTCTCCCTTCCAAGGTTAAAAGTCGCGCCTGGACCCTCTCCTCGACAGACTTGAAGAAAAATCCTCCGCCAAAAACGTGGACCATCGCCGGGCGACGCGGGATCCGACAGCCTCGACAGGCAGGCAGATCGATCGCCATCTGGATCGATACCTAGGTAGCGAGCCTGATCCACCAATCGTCTATGGCCACTTTGACTCTACAACCGCAAGCACACGCTTCACTTTATAACTAACACCCAAAACAAAGCGTGGCCTATGCATCTAAATAAAGCCTCATGGCCAGGGGCTTTGCAAATGGCAGATCTGTTTGTATATATACAATGTCGTACATGTACAGCAACTTGTACTATCGCACAGACATTAATCAAAGCTCACCTAGCACGTCAGGACAGGTGTCTAAAAACACTCTGAAGGCTATGCGGATTGACAATTTTCTGCAGTTGACGAGCTCTTGCATTTGCTGCAGCTGTAGCAGGCGCAAGCTTTCAATTGCAAGGTCAGTCTGCTTCTCAGGGCTTCAGGCCTTCAACTCGTAGCCATAGTGAGATCCGCAAGCGCTCAAAGTCTAAGCGTGATCATGACTGCAGCTGGGCAGTTGCAACTTGCAAGCAATGCAAGTCCCGTGGCCAAGGCTCCTTGCAAGGCCTAGCCTCCCGCAGCTGTGGCTCGCCGCTCGAGCTTGGAATGGAAGCCGGACAAACTTGCAAGTTGCAACATTACAAATTCGTGCGTGTACCGGCGGACAGCACAGTTCGGTCCCTTGGTGGACCTTTAGCTAGACAGCTGGCTTCTTGGTTCTGCTTACATCAGAGATGCCTGATTCTAGGCCGCAGGCTGTAGCCTGTAGATATAGCAAGCCGTTGCTAGCGCGCCATCCTGGCTCAGCTACTACTAGATCTGTTCTCCAGCTTCCTACCAGAACTCAATTTCCGTTGCCCTGGTTTCGGTATTCTTAAGCGATCGTCAAGCCAATTGCGTTCCGAAGTTGACATTCAACGTCAACGTCAAGGTTGCGACCGGCAGCTGAAGTCTGTAGCATACAGTCAACTCGAGCCTCCATGGCAGTCCATGCACATACAGCCATAGCTGAGTTTTCCAGTGACTCGGGCGAGCGTTCAGCTTCAAGAGATCCAGTCTGCACTGCAGTAGCTGTAGCTGTAGCGACCACGACGCGACGCCACTGGTGCAGGCCGAGGCGTCCGGACTGATCATGCATATGATGCACACCGCAACCCCAATCGTGACTCGCTAGCTCGCCGATCATACTTGCCTTATGGTCTGAAATGATTGCAAGGGCGTGCTGCAATTTTCAAATGACTCAAGCAGAGTATTGGCTGTCCCGAAGATTGTGTAGCTCGTCTCCTGAGCCGTACTACTGCCGTACAAGTACAAGTTTGAGGACACCAAATATGCATTTGCAGACGGACAGACCAAGAAACACGAGCACACATTGTGCAATTGCGAATATGTTTCTTGCGAAGACAGATCTAGGACTATTACAAAAGCGTGATTGTATTGATTATTCTGAGAATGTCAGGTCGACGTTGTATGACGATGTCTTATTCTTTGTTCGTCGCTCGTGCTCTTGTAGCCTCAATCGTGGAATGTGACAAACACGAAAACTCACGAGCGTGTCTCGGCAGAAGGCCTTGGCCTCCTACAGCTACTTTTAAGCACATCACCATCCCATTGATTGCCTCCTGCGAAGTACAGCTACACACTCCATCTATCAACGAATTGAAACACTCGATGTTGCAGCTTCATCTTGTTGTGTTTCTTTCCTTGCAATCGCCGCTCACATACCTATGCATGTGTCATGCTCCACCTATTGACCCTGGTTTTCAGTTTGGCTCGTCAACATCAGGCCCACAGGCCACCTTCAAGAGGCGAATTCGAGAGCAGACAGCCGATTTAATTTTCGAACGTTCGCTCAAAATGCTTGAGATGCAACGCCAACAGTACCTCAGAAGGGCAAAGGACGTGAATGATGACAGACTGCTTGCTGATGGGGTTGAGAACGTATTCGTTGCTTTTTGGCCGTTTGACGATTCTAAGTTTAGACATCGCACAAGATGCCAAACATTCCTGGCCAAAACTCATCTCGTTTGCAGCCCATGATTGATTGTATTGGAAACCACTCGTTCTCTCTGAATTGTTCCAGAAACTGCGCCTCAAGATGATGCTCGCAGGAATGTGAGATTATTTATAAAAAAAGTGTTCCAAAACATTCAAATAATTGACATGAAGCTAGAGTTCTGCTTCTATCACGAATAATGAGAAGCAATGGTCGTTGGGAGAGATCTCCAGATCTTGGCCAATGATCCGTCAGCTAAGTTGACCAGCTCTTGTGCATCGACCTCCACCTTGACGCTAGAATCTTACAGTTGCGTTTCAAGTCGAATGCAAACATGTCGTTGCACGGCTGGCGTGACGTTCCTTGCAGTGCTCAATGACACCTAGGCAGCTATCCCGAAGGAAGACGCTAGCATCGAAATCGACTACGGATTGTGTGAGACAGCAGGACTTAAACCCGACCCCGAACAGTTGACGATGAATTGGCAATATATCAGGACAGAAATGGCAGAGGAGTATTTTCTCTGTAAAGATAGGTTGACATCATCTGCCGTTCATTACGAAGAGGTCCAAAAATATCTGGAACACCTCGAGCGATGAACATTGACTATTTTATGCATGCGAGTCTCACGTATTTTGGCATGTACATGATGATCAAGGTAGTTTCGATCAAGCGACTGTCACACTTGACGATTTGGCAACTTTCGCATCTTGAATATTGCGATTTTGTCCATATGTGTGCGCATAACTCAATGCACGTGCTTTATAAAAGTTCCCAATGCCATGCAGCTGTGTTACTGCGACTGTAGCTGATTTTTGAGACCCCAAAACCCGTGACGAGATTGGACAAATAAAAGGCTGGAAGTTGAAGGACTGGGTCGAGCTCAGTCTATGATCAGCATAGCACTCGAGAGAGAATCATCAAAAGAATTGTCTCAAAAACGAAGTGAAGACAGATGGTCAATCTGCCTACAGAAAGCTTCAGCTACAACTACAGCTACAGCATGAAAGTATCTTTGCTTTTTCTACTGATTTCCTTCGCGAATATCATGGTAACATCTGCCGGGTCATTATTTAGCAAGCCGTATTATTAGTCTGCTATGAATACACATTCGACTTTGGCTACTTGCAGCTGCACTCGCGATCGTCTGAGCTGCAGGCAAATTCGCATCATTCATCAAGGGCGTTTAATGGCAAAATTACTCCTCACAAAGTCAAGAAGCACCTTTGCGTCTCACAACGTCAGCTGCAAGAGGTAACGTATACGGTGAGCGTGGACGTAGCTACAGCTGGAGAAGATCTTCGGCGAGCTTTGAAGTCATCCACGGCAGACAAAGAGGATCCACGGGATTGAACGCTGCTGTGTAGGTATGCACATGAGCGCAAGTTGGTGTCATCGAGGTTTCACTCAGAAATCCAGCTGCGATGCATTAATATTAGTATATTGAACAAAGAGCAAGAACCTCTGCAGCTGAACAAGGCACGAGCAACACTTAAAATGTTGACGAAGTCACGTGCATGGACACCCCGCAGAATTCCTTTGCACAGAGATTGAAGACAACAAGACGATAACGCGGACTCGCTCTTTGCCACAGCTATGCAGAAAACCTTGAGTCCTTGTGCATCGACTTGCGTTTAGGCCAATTCACACGGTTCAGACCCCAACAAAAAAGGCAAGAGAGGAACGAGTTGCACTGATCTTGCGATGCTGCACACGATTCAGCTTTTGCTGTTCCTTAGCATTACTTTTACGCTCAAAGGTTTTTCTGCGCTAATTTTGGCTTCTTTCTTGCTAGTAGCACTTTAATCATGGCGCCTACTATGGCAGATCAACGTCCAGACTACTACAAAGAGAATCTTAATTACAAAAAAGACTTTGAAGTCGGCAATGTAGACCTAGACCTTCCCAACATGATAGTTGCGGAACCGGAATTGGTCAATGCTGCGGCAGATAATTTGGGCTCAGATTCTGACACAGAGATCCAATTTCATCGCAACGACCACATTGGCGACGGTCGGCGGTACAACGCGAATGGGACAGTGGTGGGGGCCTTTCTCCAACGACGTTTGGTGCAGTGCCATGTTTATCAGAGTTAAAAGGCATTGCGTGTTGGAAACGCTCCAACACCATTCCCGGAGGATGATCCGGCTGCAGACAGGTTTTGTACGGAGCAGTGCTCCACAGCTGCCAGAGCAGTCTATTCGAGCCTTGATCTCCCAGAAATTTGGACCGCCACGTGCTACAGGACCCTCCTCAAATGTGTGAGCGTTATCGGTGAGGACCTAGGAACCTCAGAGGAACTTCCTCGAGCCAAGCTCAAGTTCAAGCATCGCGTCGAAAATGCCTTGGCAAAGCTGTGCACGTGCTCCTCCTTCGCAGATACTCAATTGATGACCGGGGAAATGTATGTTCCCGTCAAGCTCGGCACCAAAATCGTCAAGTTCCTCATTAGCAAGTGCTGGTCTGAGTCTCCGGCGGAAAGTATGCAACAAGGTCGGTCAGAATCGAGGAAAGGGCAAGGGGAAAGAACCCATGCCAGCAGCCGATTCACCGTGTGAAACAGTCTCCGCTGAAACCACAGGCATCACAAGAAATTGTTTCTGTAACCTTGGTGCAGTCTATCCCTCGGTCATCTCTGAACGTCAGATGCATCTCCGAAACGGACAGGATCAACTTGGCATTTTGAGTCCTTCTGGCAGACGCATTGACTTTTCTGCTTGCATGATGCCCAATCTGCGACCAGCGCGCTCTCTGCCAGACTCTTGGCAGGCGTTCCTAGGTCGGCCATGGCCGCCGTTTGGTGAAGCCACGACGTTCAATTGCAGCGCCATGCCAGAGCCGACGTGTCCTGATCCAGAAGAGACTACAGCGCAGCTGAGAACTCCTCGGCGCATGTGACTTGCATAGTAGGAACCTTGGAAGATTGAGCTGGTAATCTGTTTACCTGCTACCGCTAGCTTGGTCACGTCATCCAGCAACGGCTTCAGTTCAGATCGCGATCGTAGTCCAGTGGATCGGAGTGTGCAACTGTAGCGGCTAATGCGCCTGCTGTATCTCGGAGCTCGCTGAAGTGACCAGTAGCTAAACTGTATTTAATGACGCCTGCTGCAAAGTGGCTAAAGCCAACCCTCGAAGGCATGTGCATTCTATGATCGTGGGAGACGAATTTGTGACTGCAGCTGTAGTCGTCGCGGTTGGCCTTTGCTGCTGGTCTCTCTCGGCGGCGCAAAAAAGAAATTTAAGTGAGACTAGGTACGGTAGAACAAAACGTGCCGCCCGCTAAGGTTTGCCTGCTGTCTCTCTCCTTCATTATAGACCCGTTCTGTGACGTCGATACGACAGTACTGTGCAATGTTCAAGAGATGCTACGATACATGCACAGGCCGCGCCAATGGCCAGTAGCCAGCGGCGAGGCCATGCTTGCAGAGCCATAGCTACTACAGGCCGCTCAAGCTTGGTCAGAGTCGGCCGCAAGCCGTGCTGGCCGATGCGCAAGGCTCCCTTTAAGAGCAGTCGCAGATAAGGGGTCATGATGGTGCATCCGTGCGCGGTGGCCTCAGACCTGGGCTTTGCAGCGCTAACTAGCTACTCATACAACATTAGTTACGCCGGCGCTCAACAACTCGCACACATCCTTTACCCAACCATCTTGGCCGTCATCAGCCAAGATGCCCGCCTTTCTGCCAGATCCGGTCGCTGACTCCTGTGTCGTTGCAATTGCATGACTCGAATCTTCTCTGCAAAAGGTTGTAGCACATCCAAGATTTCACATCAGCTTGCCGGAGATTGCATGAAAAATAAGATCGCTTCCGGCGCAGACTTCCAACCAGCCAATCAAAACGCTCCTCTTCAACGTCCGGGCACCGTTGCTCGGAGGCCCGGGCGGCGAACCAGCGCCAGATTGCAAAGTACGAGCAGCCAGTCCATCATTTTAGGACCAACGCTCTCTAGTGTTGACACTCTTCGCGGCGAGAACCTGCCAGATCTGCTAGCAAAGCAGTTCATTTGCGGCAAGACAACTTCCCCCTTTCCGCGCACGCAACCGCCGTGCACTTTGACAGAGACCCGATGCGCTGGAAATTGGGTCATCTTGGCAGCAAGAGGAAAAAAAGTAGGCCGAGCGGCGCGCGTGCATGCATAATGACCTTCAAAGTAAGGGCTCTTGCCACCTCTTTGCCTTGCGTTTGCTCTCGACCTCTGCCGCCGCCAGCTAGTGCTGGGACCTTATAACACGCCCCGACCTCCCCGCGAACGTCTCTCCAAGGCGCCTGGTGTGCTGAAGATTCCTATTCAACCTATTCCAACATGTCGAACATGACGCGGTCTTTGACGCGCAAGTTCAAGAAACTTGGCAAAGAGACGACGGCGCGGCTGACAAGTGTCGGCAGCTCTTTTGGCGGTGACCACAACGACAGCAAGCACGAAGCGTTGCCAGCGATGCCTGCGAGTCCGACTGGGTCGTCCGACAGCAGCAAGACGATGACGAGCTACCCTTTCGACAGCCCTTCTAGTGATGCTTCATCTTTTACCATTACAGATGGCGATACGAGCACGACCCGCAGTATTCGATCATCACAGGCCCCGAGCTTCATCGACAATAGCAGCAAGCGTCTCTCGACTGCTTCGAGCGTGTATGACGCTGGCTACGGCGCCGGCTGCTTTGCCGTCAACCTGGAGGAACTTTTGGCTGAGCAGGACTTGCCGGAGTGGAATGACCCGGAAGTTCAGCAGCTACGACAAAAGGGACTGCACAAGTATTCGGCACAAGACTATGCCAGCTTGCTTTGAGCTCTAATCTGATAATTATGGCTTTGAGAGCCTCAAGACACACCCACACTCTTTCAATAATGCAATCAAGCGGAAAAGTAATCAATGAGCTTTGCTCTTCATAACTGCACTAGACAGTTTGTACATAATATGCCTAACTATTACTCCTGATGATCAGGTTACCTTCCTCGAGACGCTCATCCAACACGCGATTCAATTCGGCGCGTGTGGAAGGGTCATCATCCTGACCTGGGTTGACCTCCTCAAACTTGAGTCGCTTGTTGACCCAGTAGAAGCCAGCCGAGACGGCACCGCCGAGGTACGGACCAGCAAAGTAGATCCAAAAGTAGCCCTCAAACGATTTGTTTGTGATGGCAGGACCCAAGGCACGCGCCGGATTGGCGCCGCAACCCGTCCAGTTGACACCCCAGAGGTGGGCAATGAAGAGCGAAAGTCCAATACCGACGGGGGCAACGAAGGTAGCCTTGTGCTTTTCGGCGGCAAGCATGATGATGGTGAAAACGAGCATGATGGTCAGGAACATTTCAAGGAACAGACCTTGCGTCACGCTCGTGCCTTGCGAAAGGGCCACCGACACGTTGAGTCCGCCCGGAGAGAGCGCATCGACAATGGCCGAGGCGGTCATGCCGCCGAGGAGCTGCGCTACTGTCAGGAGCGCCATGCGTAGCGGTGTGATGGCACCAATCAGGCAGAGTGCAAATGAAACGGCCCTATTGTTAGCACATGAGCATCGAGCATCCTGGTAGCTTACGGGTTGAAAAGACCACCGCTGATGCGGAAGAATACCCAGGCATTCACCGTAAGTGAAAAGCCAAAGCAAAGTGAAATATAGAGCAAAATCGAAACGTTTGTACCAGAGGTGACGTTAATGGCCGTCGTCTGACTTGTATCGGCCGGCACGTTGGCCACGTTACATCCACCGAGCGCAAACATGAGGAAGAGCACGGTGCCGATATACTCAGACATGCCTGCGACAATTTCATTCTTGACCCAGTCTGGAAAGTGCTTGATGGTCCGGTGATGACGCTCATGCGGGTGCTCAGTGGGCAGCGAAAAGATTTGCGGCATCGCGATCCCCGTATTGCTTTCTTCATCTTCTCCGGAGCGTTCCTTGGACCGTTCCTGCGAAAGGGCACGTCCGGTGCGTGTGTCGGTGCTCGGTCGAGCAGAGTGGTTGCGGACTTCTGCGTCCACGCCTGCGGGCAGGTTGACGTTGGCTGACATACTGTCGAGTGTGCGCTTCTAGCTGTAGCTGAATGACGATGCAAGGCGGGCTCTGTCTATTTGAACTTTGTATCGGTACCAAAGCCCTGCCTGCAGCTGAAGCCTGACGCTGATCCGTGCTTCTGGACTCATCCAGCCAGCCTTATTAATTCGAAGGAGCGGCTGGCAATTGTCGCTGCCTTCAAAACTGGTTGGCAGACGGAGCAGATCAAATGACGACATGTCAGCGCGTGGTGGCCATGGACAGCTTCCGTGGCAGTCACACATCCCAGTACTAGGGCCAGTAGCAGCCTCAGCAGGCGGGATTCGGAAATACCGACAAGCGAGCTCGAGCCCCTGTACATGTGCACAAGACAGTCGCAACTAATTGCCTTCCCAGGCTGCGCTCCTATTGTGCAAACAGCTAGCTAGCTATTGCAAGTGAGAGCCTAGCTTTGCATTCCTTGCTCCTTGCTCATTGTACAATTGCTTGTTGGCAGCGCATGGCAGATTGTGTCCACACCCTAGGCCTGCGCGGCTAAATTGAGTTCTTGTTGCAGTGCACATGCCGTCTCAGGTTCGTCATTGATGTTTGGCGCAACTATAGCGACGCGGCACTACCGACAACAACGACATGAGATAGGCAGCTAGAGTTCAAAATGGCTCAGCAACATCTATCACCTCCGATCACCATTTGACTGAGAGCTGCCGTCGAGTCAAGTGATGAGTCAATAACTCTCAACTGTCTCAATCCGGGTGACATCCAAACTGCGTGTGTTACTGCAACTGGATTCGAGGTCAAGGTTCGAGTCAGCAGCATTGCAAAGCACGTGATTAGTCGCAGATACCAGCGACTGAAAGCTTTCCTTGAGGCGGCCCGGGCAAGAGATCTACTTGTAGAGTCCATTCAGCAACAGTAGACCATTCGATCGGAATCGAAAGCTGGCACTTGCGTCCGCACGCATATGGATATCTGAATTGCCAAATGAGCTGTACTGTCCGTGGTCAAGTCGCTGATGAGCTTCTGCATGACCGCCGAAGCTTGATTGCTCGCGAGATTACTACTTTTGTTGTACCGCATGGTCGACGGGCCTGCCTGAGTGTATTAGTCAACCAAGAGACAAAGTCATCACGCACGAGACGTATGTAGAAGAAGAAAATGGTAGTTTACCACCTGCGCTATAGCTCTCAGATGTAAATAGTAGAAGCACCCTGCAGCTTGATCCGTGAAGGAATGTGCGCGTCATCTGAATGTCCCCGTTCGCCACGACTCGCAGAACCGCACCTGCAGTTTGTCAGCATCCGATTCTTGTCATCAGCTCTCAAAGTTCAATTGATTCGATGAATCTAGCTTATGCACGGCGATTGTCGATTGGCGTGAAGCAAGTCTCTACGCGTTGTCATTGCTTGGCCTCACGAGGCTTTTCACGCTCCGCTTGGCAACCGATTCGCTCAAGGCCGTCGCCCGGAACACATCGCACAGACCGAATCGATGAAGAGACGCGCGCAAGACTTACTCAACGTCTAGGTCGTATTCGGCCAGAGGAGCTCAATCAAGTTCCGCCACGCTCGCGTCACGAGCGGCATGCTGACAAACCTGTCGAGGAAGACTATTCGAGTGACCGCTGGGTCTTTGATCCCGTGTCTGAAACGTATGTGCTCAAAAAAGACCGGCCCAATCTGCGTCGATCTCAACAAGCTGGCTTTGTCGTTGCACTCGGTATATCCGTCGTAAATGGCTATATTTGGTATACCTGGTCCCTCGCCGAGCCAGATCTGGTTGTCGACGCTGGCGACGGTTATGCACAAGTCTCTTGGACGAATGGCGCACGGCGCAAACAGCATGATTACTTGATGGAGCATTTCACCGTTTCTGCGCGCAATTGGCAAGCACATCGCTGGCATACCATTTTGACGGCTGGCTTTAGTCATCAGCAGCTATGGCATCTTGCCGTCAACACAATCGGCGTGATAAGTTTCTTTCCAATTGTAGCGACAGGGTTTGGTGTCATGGCAACGACAGCGGGCTATCTAGCTTGTATCGCTGGCGGTAGTCTCTTGACGCTGCATCAACGTGGCATCGACGTGGTAGGCGACCTTCAAGATGTGGCTACGGGCAAAGTGAGCTATGGCGAGCCTGTCCAGACTGCAACACGCTCGAGCTTTCAAGAAGAACTACTACGCCTCACTGGCCTCGAAGTACCGAGTTGGTCGCTGGCAGAGCGCGCGCGTCGGAAAGCAGAATTGGCGGCAGATATCCCCGGCCTCGGTGCGAGTGCCGGTGTCTGTGGCCTCTTTACCTTGCAAACGTTGCTCAATCCCGCTTCACGCGTGGCCCTCTTCTTTGTGCCTTTGCCCGCTTGGTTTGCCTGGGGACTGTTGACGGGCGTTGATGCGTACTGTACATTGAATGAAGAGAGCAGGCGGAAGCTGGCGGCGATGACGGGTATCCAGATTGGTCATGAAGCGCATCTCGGGGGAACTTTGACGGCGCTCTCATTTGGCGCGCTCATGCTTGGTCGGCGCTTGCTCTTTCGTCGATAGCGACGCTAGCGAATCCTCAAGAGAGGAAGGCTTGGCGAGGACCCCTGAACAAACAGACGCTCGTAATCCTCGTGGAGCGCTGCAGAAAAAGCACGCGGCGACGACTCCCTTGTCTTTGAGAATCGGCCCGACTCGGACAGTTTCCTTCTTTGCTAGAATGCTGTAGCTACCTCATCTGCTTCTACTTTTACTTTTGGGATTATTCAGTCGGGATTAGCGCGTAAGATTGCTTGCTCTGTGAATGGTTCTTTCCCCCGTTCCCGAACCGAGCCAGGCCAGGCCAGGCCACCCGCTCAAGTCCCACCCATCGACGCGACATCCTCTATAAGAGTCGGCCAGAGCCAATTCAAGAGAGGACTGGCATAGGCCGGACGATGCTCGACCTGGTTCCTTGACGGCAAGCCTTAAAAGACGAGATTGACAACCATGTCTGGCATCGGCCCTTCCACAGCGCCTAAGCAACGCACGCGCTACAAGCATTCCGCCTATGTTTGCGACAAGTGTCGACAGTCGCACCGACGATGCAAGCATGATCCGGCTGATGATCCGCATTATGATCCAGACCAGCCGCGAAAACGTAAGCGACGCGAGCGACCGTTGACGGGTATTGGCGAACCGCCTGCAGCCCCAGGACAAGAGATGCAGACGCAGGCCACCGTGGATCCTGTCTTGACGCACATGGACGCGACGCAGGCTGACATCTCTGCTACAAGCAGCCCTAATCTCTTCACCTTGGAATACTCTGCGTTCAATGCACACTCGATTGTTACAGATGAGCAAAAGCTAATGGCCTTGTTCCGTGTGTTTGTACCAGCAAGCCAAGTAGCTGAGCTCGAGACCGTTGACTGGAAGACTATGCTGGATAGCTCGGATGCGTTCTGTCGTGCTGTCCATGCACTCTTCCTTTTGCATGCACAAGACTCCAGCCAGCTCGACAATGCCATGCGATGCAAGGACGAAGCCCTCTCGCTACAACTCCTCGAGACCGAGCACAATCCACAATTCTACAATCTCGGTATTCCATTGGTCATTAGTTTCTTGCTCTTGCTGTGCGAGTTTTCAATCCAGGCACCCTTTCAAGCACTTCTCATGCATGCTGCCCAGTCCTGCCTGCTCTTCAATGACTATCTCTCGTATGCCGCCCTGCCGCCTGCTGTAGTGACGTTGATACTGCCACAGCAAAAAGCCTGGCCTGTGGATCGCCGTCAGGTTGAAGCATCCATGCAACTCGTCTCACCCTTCTTCTTCATCTTTTCAGAGGTGGATTTCTACAGCGACGCGACCGTCGGCTCGATTCAAGATCTCTTGTCGCTGACCTTGGCTGCATTTAGCCTTGCCGCACAGCCGCTCGAGAGCGTCGCGCCTGCCGTGCACCACCTGCTCTATCGATTCTATCTACATCTTGCACGACGTCAGGTCTTGTTGCATGACCGAGAACAGTTTGCTCATCTTGTGCTCGAGGCTATTTACGTGCTCGCTGTGCATCTCACTCAGCAGGATCGTGGGCCGGCGGCGCATCTACGCACCTTGTTGTGTACGCAGGTGGAATTGGCTGAGCATCAGTTTGGGCCGTTGATGTTGCTGAGACGGGTGCTGGCGGTGGTCGATGGGATGGCCCTCGCTCTACCTTAGCTGCTCTGGCCTCTAGACTACCTATAGACTCTTCCAAGGTTATCTGACTATAGCCATCTCGAGCTTCCCCATTTTCTGCGGGGTCTCGACTGTCAAAATGAAGCGCATCCATCCACCTGTCATTCTCGATCGACCTTTTAATCCTCTTCACCTAGAGAAGCTACTCGCAGAGCAAGGGCCCTCACAAGAACCATTGCGACCCTCTTTGCCCAAGCAGGCGCCGTCACGATGGCGCCAACTTCGCATCCAAACGACCGCCCAAAGGATAAAGGCAACACACCCGCTCGATCAACGGCAAACGATCGCATCAAGGGCAAGCAAAAAACAGCCTACAAACACAATAGCTACGTCTGTCCGAAATGTAGGGCGGCCCATCGACGCTGCAAGCATGATCCCTCGGCCGATCCCAATTTCAATCCGGCACAACCGCGTCGGCACTTAAGGCCATCCATGGATGGCGGAGAGCAGACGACACCTGGATCAGCGACGGCCGAGACGCCGCGTAGCGTGTCGGAAACAGCGAGCTCGTCCATGCAGATGGATGCCAAGCTGCCGAGCCCCATCAGTCAGGTGGTGCTCGATGACATCAGTCTCGTGGTGTACGAGCAGCTCTGGATGACCTTGATTGATGATTTCTGTATGGTACCGCTGCCTGCCCATTTTTGGCGACTCGAGTGGGCATATATGCTGCAAGTCTCGCCAACGCTGCAAGCTGTTACGCGCAGTATTACGCTATTTCACGCGCATGACTGGCTCGATCAGCTCGAAACGGCCCTCTCCTATAAACGCGCCGCGAATCTGCTACAACACACGGAACCACGCGTCAAGGGCACAGAATACTATCGACGCGGCACACCGCTCTTGATTGATGCCATTTTGGGGTTTTGCGACTTTGCCTCGCAAGGACCGTTTGACGAGTTTTGCACGCACGCGCCAAGGTCGCATCCTCTCATTATTGACTATATTCTCGATCCACCGCAACCGACGATTATGCAAGGCGTGTTTATGGCGCGTGAACCGGATGGCGCGAGTCGCATTACACAACAACTCGTGGCACGCTGTCCAGACGTGGCACAGGCTTTGTTTCAAGTATTTCCACAGGTGGATTTCTACAAGGACTGGGCTACCGGTCGCATCCAGGATCTGGCCTTTTTGATGCTGACGTGCTTTACTTACATGTGCATGCCACCAAAATCACACGGCTCCCTCGTGCGTCGTCTATTTTATCGGCTCTATACTTTTCAAGTAGCGTACAAGGCTTGTGAGCCGGCGCATCAATCGGTGGTGGATTTAGTGGCGGAAAGCGTCTATGTCGCCTTGCTCAAGCTCGAATACCCAGATCGTCCTTTAGGCGAGTTTCATCAAGCGAGTCTGGCACATCGCTTGGCACAGGTCGAGCATCAATATGGCATTATGCCGTTTACGCGGTCGGTGCTTGAGCTGGTGTGTTGCTAAGCATCTACTTTCACATGTTTATTCTGTATCTAATGATCCCAATGAAAGCAGATTCTTTTTTGACGTGTTGACGATTTGATCCACAAGCGCTTCGTCAATAAAGCCGATGCGGAAGCTAAGGACGACACGCATGGCTCCACCCGTCAAGGTCACGACGTGGACGTTGAGGAGCTCGCCAATCGGTCCGTTTGCGCCTGAAAAGTAAACATCCTCAATCTTGATGGTCCTTGTGCCGTCTTGCACGGGACTTGGCTGCCAACTGCCGAGATTGGAAATTTCCAGCGTCGCTTGCAAGGAGGTATCAGAAGGTCGTTCAAGACGCTGTAGAATGAATTCCGGCATGCCTGCAACATGGCGACTTGTGGCATCTTGATTGAAACAACCTTGTGCATCCACACTACCGTGTCCAGCTAGCTTGAAGTCACGCGGCGCATGATTATCAATAAACTTGAGCAGGCCAAGTAATCCAATGGCCGTTCTCCGTGCAGCAGGTCTATTGATGTCCTTGTAAAACGCCTTGGCCGTATCAAGAATGCTGTCAGCAGGCGCCGCGGAACTGCCATGGGAAGTGACATAGTTGCCAATCGTCGCGCCATGGCCTTTCATGACGCCACGCAGGTTGATGGGTGTCGCCGTCTTGACGATTCTTGGCTGATCGGACGGTACCGCTTGGGCTGTGGCATGCAGTATGGCGCCGTGAAGCAAGGCATGGACACTGACTTTTTCGCTCTTGGCCAGCTTGCGCAAGGCGGTAACGCTTTCGGCTGGCAAGACCAGAGATCGCGTGCCAGGTTTGGTCGACACGCGTTGTTGAATACTCGTCTTGTTGCCGAGAAAGGAGGCAGGCGCCATGCGACGAAGAATCGCAGCTGGCAAGGGCAAGAGCTGCCAGACTTCTTTAAAGAGCATACTTATCGTCGGCCGAACGTCGAGACAGGATTCGATACTCGGCGGAATCGGTAAACCTGCCTCTTTTGGCGTACTTGCATCCGTGCCACGTGATAGAGCTGCAAAGAGCTGGTCATGAAAGATCAAGCCAGACGTACCATCGGCCAAAGCGTGATGAAAGGTAAAGCCAATCCAGTAGGATGACCCGGACTGCGAAGGCGCTTTGAGAAGATGCACTTGCCATGGCTTTGCGTTCGGTAACTGCTGCGTGTGCGCCTTGACGACAACCTCTTCAATCGACTGGCCATCAGCTTCAACGATGACGGATAGCTCATCCGGTTGCCAGGCTTGACGCTTAAAGAAAGGCTTGTTGGAGTGACCGTCTTCGATACTACAGCCAAGCAGTGCATTTCTAGGTATGACACTTTTATGCAACGCTTGGCAAACACTCTCTTTCAATGCATCTGCAGAGACAGCTTCAGGCAGCGTGTATAAGCAAGAGATATTGACGTTAAGAAAGCATTTGAGATTAGATTGATAGACAAACCAGAGCTCGAGATTACCGCATAGGCGGGTCTCTGAAGCCATCAGTATGAATGAATGAAGGTGATGCTGAAGAGCAGTGAGTTGAGGGCGTCATCAGATTAATATGCATATGGAGGCAAGCTGCAGCTGCTCGTCTTCGCGGTGTAGAATGAAAGTCTTGCACCTCCGACCAGGCAAACAAAGTCAAGCATTGTTTGTCTTCAGCCAGACACAAACAAAAGACCCAATGCTAGCTTGAGGCTCAAACCAAACACAAACAAGATACTCTGTTTGTTTGACATGTTTGACACTGTCTGAATGATCGGGGGAGATCTTGACGAAGGCTGACGCCAAGCAAAAAGCTTCTCAGCAGATGTTACATCGCGCGATAACGCGCAGCAGAGTGAAACTCCTGACGCTGACGCGGTGTTGTCCAATTTTCAAGGCTCAAAACCTCTGTATCTTTTCTGATTTCTAGAAAGAGCGACAACGACGATACGACGACGGATCCCAACCAAACTTGCATAGGCAAGAGCGCGCGCGCTGCTCGTGCGCTTCTTCCTACAGTATGCGCTACTTCGAGATGATGATGCTCTTCTTGATATGACTTCATTCTGTAATCTTCGGCAACGCCAAATCATATCATCAACAAGTCTTTGCATCACTTCGATGCGCTCCTTGTATTTCTCCTGCCTGCTTAAGCACTCAATCAGCCCGCTTTTCAATCGAGTCGGCCGACGCTATAGTTGATACTGCGAGGACTGCGCCGATCCGAGAGGCCATGAGCATCATTGTCACCGGGCAACTAATTACAAACGAATCCCAGCTAGGCGCCTTTCTCGCTTCGATGCGGCCTATATTGACCAAGCTCTTGATGACGGCACCAAGAATTGGGATGTGCGCCTCCAAGGCACCCTTGTTCTCGCCCGACTCGCGACGGGAAGCTTCTCAAGTCAGCAACTCGGCGATTGCGACTATCAGCCCGCGAGCAACAAGGTTCTATCGCGGGGACACGTCTCGTTCGGTATCGGTAAAAGTGGCGTCCTCACGGCTACGATCGGCTACGATTTGCATCCTCGATTAGGCATCTGTCAATTGGTTGCCATAACCAACAGGCCGTTTCCTTGCCAGTTGTCATTGATGTTCAGGACGGGCTTTCGCATGTATCGGCGTACTTTTGCACATGCTCAATCATCCTGCTTCTTCAATCAAGCTGACCGATGCTGCGGTGACGACAGAGCCTGTTGCTAAGGCGGCAAGTGTGGGTAATGGCTGTGGAAGGACCCCAATGCGGAAGCCCATAACGAGCATCAAAACGACAGGACAAGCGCATGGCTTGTCAATCATCGCGACCAGATTGCCTGAGGCCTGGCTGGGCATGTCAACGGACGCCTCGAGGACGCCGCTTTGGCCAAGACAGAATGTGACATGTGCCCATGACAAAACATGGTCACTCTTGTGTTGAGACTTGCAACTGCCAAGCTGCTGGGGCGTAAAGCACCCTGTGGCAAGCATGGCGAGGACAAGGGTGTCCTGGATGCGACAAACCCGATTTCTTGATCCGTTAAGGCTCTGGTCGAGAGAGGCCGCAGCGATGCGGGCCAGATGCCCGACTGACATTCCTTTGTAAGTGGTTGGCCGCGAGTGCGTTGCTCGATGGTTCGTTCGCGCGTCTAGGCTCGAGGTTGGATGTCAAATCTGGTATGTCTTGACTTCGGCACCCGATTAGCGCCAGGATGGATGTACATGATGCGAGCATGTTTTGGGTTGTGCCTTTCGCGCCGTTGAGGAGCGTCTGTAAGCAAGAGATGTTGACACTGAGATAGCATTTGAAATTGAATCGATAGACACACCAGCTGCAGAGCTCGAGACTGCACATGGGCGTGTCTCTCTAGCCACCAGTATAAATCAACGAGGACGCTGCTGGACCGCAGTAGTCGAGAGCGATTTTTAGAGCTAAGTCCTAATGTGTTGTCAATATTCGAAGCTCAAGACCTAATATGGCACCATGCCGTTCACGCAGTCGGTGCTTGAGCTGATGTGTTGCTAAATGTCCACTTGTACATGTCTATTCTGTATTTAATGATGCCAATGAAAGCAGGTTCTCTTTTGACGTGCTGACGATTTGATCCACAAGCGCTTCGTCAATAAAGCCGATGCGGTAGCTAAAGACGATACGCATGACGCCACCCGTCAAGGTCACGACACAGACGTTGAGGAGCTCGCCAATCGGTCCGTTTGCGCCTGAAAAGTAGACATCCTCAACCTTGATGGCTCTTGTGCCGTCTTGCACGGGACTTGGCTGCCAACTGCCGAGATTGGAAATTTCCAGCGTCGCTTGCAAGGAGGTATCAGAAGGTCGTTCAAGACGCTGTAGAATGAATTCCGGCATGCCTGCAACATGGCGACTTGTGGCATCTTGATTGAAACAACCTTGTGCATCCACACTACCGTGTCCAGCTAGCTTGAAGTCACGCGGCGCATGATTATCAATAAACTTGAGCAGGCCAAGTAATCCAATGGCCGTTCTCCGTGCAGCAGGTCTATTGATGTCCTTGTAAAACGCCTTGGCCGTATCAAGAATGCTGTCAGCAGGCGCCGCGGAACTGCCATGGGAAGTGACATAGTTGCCAATCGTCGCGCCATGGCCTTTCATGACGCCACGCAGGTTGATGGGTGTCGCCGTCTTGACGATTCTTGGCTGATCGGACGGTACCGCTTGGGCTGTGGCATGCAGTATGGCGCCGTGAAGCAAGGCATGGACACTGACTTTTTCGCTCTTGGCCAGCTTGCGCAAGGCGGTAACGCTTTCGGCTGGCAAGACCAGAGATCGCGTGCCAGGTTTGGTCGACACGCGTTGTTGAATACTCGTCTTGTTGCCGAGAAAGGAGGCAGGCGCCATGCGACGAAGAATCGCAGCTGGCAAGGGCAAGAGCTGCCAGACTTCTTTAAAGAGCATACTTATCGTCGGCCGAACGTCGAGACAGGATTCGATACTCGGCGGAATCGGTAAACCTGCCTCTTTTGGCGTACTTGCATCCGTGCCACGTGATAGAGCTGCAAAGAGCTGGTCATGAAAGATCAAGCCAGACGTACCATCGGCCAAAGCGTGATGAAAGGTAAAGCCAATCCAGTAGGATGACCCGGACTGCGAAGGCGCTTTGAGAAGATGCACTTGCCATGGCTTTGCGTTCGGTAACTGCTGCGTGTGCGCCTTGACGACAACCTCTTCAATCGACTGGCCATCAGCTTCAACGATGACGGATAGCTCATCCGGTTGCCAGGCTTGACGCTTAAAGAAAGGCTTGTTGGAGTGACCGTCTTCGATACTACAGCCAAGCAGTGCATTTCTAGGTATGACACTTTTATGCAACGCTTGGCAAACACTCTCTTTCAATGCATCTGCAGAGACAACTTCAGGCAGTGTATATAAGCAAGAGATGTTGACGTTAAGATAGCATTTGAGATTAGATCGATAGACACACCAGAGCTCGAGATTACCGCATAGGCGGGTCTCTGAAGCCATCAGTATGACTGAATGAAGGTGATGCCGAAGAGCAGTGAGTCGAGGGCGAAATCAGATGTATGGTTTGGCAAGCAGCACTCGAGCAAACTATGGCCAATCGCCGTGTTGTTCAACTTTTAAAGCTCAAAACCTGTACATTGAATCCGATTTCTAGAAAGAGCGACGAAGACCCTCACCAAACTCAAAGACATGGCCACGAGAAAGGTCATCAGCCTCAGTGCGAGTCATGAAGAGGCTTGCGCATGTGCTATGCTTGCCCGTCCCCTCTCCGGCACCTATTCGCAAGCAAGCAACGCCGATCACGTCAACCCAAAAGCGAAGCAGACCTCGGGACCCGTAGTCCAAGCGAGTCGTTGACGTTATGCATACGCTAACTTTGACAGTCTCGTCTGCGGCTCCGGTAGTAGCCTCCGCCTCTCATCAAGTGCCGTCGACCACCTCAACTCAAGGAGATGGCAACGAGAGACGCCACCGTGCCCTGAGAGGCTTGTCTTTTAAGTAGTGCTAAC
Organism: Protomyces macrosporus; assembly: GCA_003717175.1. Taxonomy (NCBI): domain Eukaryota; kingdom Fungi; phylum Ascomycota; class Taphrinomycetes; order Taphrinales; family Protomycetaceae; genus Protomyces; species Protomyces macrosporus. The sequence goes on along the minus strand of QXDT01000028.1, from coordinate 209,115 downwards.
GCTAACTTTGACAGTCCCCTCTGCAGCACCCTCCACATCACCGGCACCTGCAGTGCCCAGGCAATCCCAGCTGTCTTGTATGTCTTCCCTCAGCTCAGCTGCAGGACATGTCAACGAGAGACGCCACCGTGTCCTTGTGTTTTTTGAGCAATGCTTACGCTAACTTTGATAATCCCCTCTGCGGCTTTCCAGGACGTCCGCGACGAGGCAACGCTTGTCCAGCGGCACCTTGAGGCTTTCGTGAAGCAGGCGCCTGCTGTGCCGGCGAGTATCTGGCGCTTTCCTTGCAACGCCTTTGCTGATGGGTTGATCTTTTGGCTACAATCGCCATAATCATCTGGAAAGCATTGGCTATGCCAATCACATCATAACCAAAGCCCTACAAGACAATAATCGCCTTCTTAAGCAACTCTTGGCAACGTTTATGGTCATGTTCCCGGCCTTCTCAACCGAGTTGGCCGCCGCTGCAAGTCAAAAGCTCGGTGGATCAAACGGGATGCTTGAGATTTACGGGGCCAAAAGTATCTTCAGAAGGAGGTTGTCATCTTGTAGCGATCTGGTGATAGTGTGACGTTCGATTTGCAGCGGCGGCCAACTCGGTCGAGAAGGCGGGGTACATGACCGTGTACATTGCCAAGAGTTGCTTGAGAAGGTCGTTCTTGTCTTGAAGGGAGTGGATGACAATATGGTTGGCAAAACTGATGCTTCGCAAATGATTTTGGTGATTGTAACCAAAAGGTGAACCATCAACAAATGTGTCGCAAACGAAGTGCCAGATATTCGCCGGTACAGTAGGCGGGGCCTTGACAAAAGCCTGAAGATGGCTTTGGACAATCGTTGCCTTGTCTTGAACGCTGGGGCGAGCCGCAGAGGGGGCTATCAAAAGTAGCGTAAACACTACTTAAAAGACACGCTCTAAGGGCATGGTGGCGTCTCTCGTTGCCATGTCGTTGTGTTGTGCTCGACTCTGGCAAAGTGAGGTGACTGGCGTGGCATTTGGTTCAATGCGCCGTAGCAAGAAAGCGATAATCGAAGCAGAGTCATTAGCCAGGATGTCTGACTGAAAGCGCGTGCTTGCATTGGTTTATGACATCCAGCGCAGCCAGCCTGAGCTGAGCAGGTGGTGGTCGGTCGCTGTCGTTGTTGCCAGTCACGTGCATCGAGCGCAACCTCAACCTCAACTCGCGATCAAGTCTCTCCCACTACGCGCAACTACTCCCTCTCAGCTAACAGACGCTCGGCGCTCGGCGCTCGGCACTCGGCGCTCGGCGCTCGTCGCATGATAACTCAGACAAGATCATGCTTGCTCACATTCGCCCGTGGCCTTTGTTGTACTCGCGCCAGTCTCGATCTCTTCTGCTGTTGATGCACGCTCAGCTAGCGCCGTCACCGTAAGTCCGCCACTCGTTGTCCTCCTTGCGCGATCAGTCGCACGAGCTCATATGACCGCTCATTGAAGTTGAATTGCGCTTCTCTCTCTGGAGCCCGGCGCTTGCTTTGAATACGACGCGCTCGATGTGCCCAGTGCTATGATATTGACTTTTGGCAGCAATGTCTCCTATCGTGCTGGCTCACTTTCAGTCCACTTGACATGTATAACGATCAGCTTGCTCAGGTACCTGTGCTGACGCTTGCGGACGTGATCAGGTCGCTTTCGAAACAGTTTGTATGCTGCAATACAGCAGTGCGTCATTGGCTTATCTGCCAATATCGTGTGATTTGACGAGCGGCGCCAGCAGCTGTGCGTCTTGAAGGAATCTAACATATGTACAGTGTGCAAGGCCTTGTTTGGGAACAACCATCGGTTGCTTTTCAATCTATTTCAATCTAGTCAATTAATTACAACAGACGAACAACACCTTTCAGCGGCACTGCTTAAGTCAATCGCCAACAACGCTGTGCTCGAGCTTGCCGAGTATGAACGACGGTCGCGCAAAATACGCAGGCGGCATCTTCTGTGTTGCTGGCTCAAACTCTGCTTACATTGTCATCAGCGAGCGCTTGTGCAGCCGGCCTGGGCAGCAAATGCATGCTACTTCGGCTATCCGCTTCGTAAATCCTGGACCAGCAGTCTTATGCAAACACTAGGCAATCTGCAATGACCGACCGACTCTGTACGCAATCGAGACGTTGCTGTTCACCCTCACCAAGGCCGTCGAATCGCCTGATTGCCTCAACAAGCAGCCGTTCGACCGTGGGTCCAAGTTGTTCACAGCTCGCAATGGAATCCCGCGGCAAGACGAATTCTTCTGCGTCTTTATCCGCGTGATCTCCTCTAGCCTGCGATCCTTGTTTATTGGTTCTGGTTCTTGGCCGCCTGAGCAGGACACCTTTACATGGAGCTCAAATATTGAATTACTTGTCTCGATCTATACGGACCTTCACAATCGTCTCAGTCCGGAATGCGCCTTTTCATCGTTTCCATGCAATACAAAAACTTGCCGGGTTTTGCGCCCCTCGACGGTCACATACCGCATCAAGTACTCTCTCACGCTCGGAACTCAGGCTCCCGCGTCGACTCAACAGTGCCGTCGCGTATCTGCGAGGCGAATTTTGGCAAGACCCTTGTCAACGTTGTGTCAGGTGTTGGTCGTCTCAGTCAAGGCGCGCCCAAGGAGCATCAGATCTCCGCAGATGCGCGACAGCACTGTCGAATCGACGCGGCTGCCTGCAGTTTGAGCGCGCGAGAGCGCTTGGCGTGGCAGAAAAGCAGTGAGCGGCACAGGGTGCGGCAAGCTCTTGTGTCGCCCGGACACAATTAAAAATGCGCACTTGGCGCTAAGGCAGTTGTGGAGCGCAGGATAGACCGAGACAAGTAACTCGATAATCGAGTTCCAGGTAAAGCTGTCTTGTTCGGCCGGCCAAGAACCAGAACCAATCAGCAAGCATCGCAAACTTAAGAGTACCTCGCGGACAAAGACGCAGAAGGATTCGTCTTGCCACGGGAATCCATTGCGAGCTGTGAACAGCTTGGGCCCGCGATCAAACGGCCGCTTGTTGAGATAGCTGGGCGACTGGACAGCTTTGGTCAGGCTGAACAGTAACGTCTCGATCGCGTAAAGAGTTGGTCTGTCGTCGCAGACTGCCCGGTGTTTGTACGTGACGTTCGAGCCAAGATTGGCGCGACGGATGGCCGAATTGGCGTGCCTGTGCTGAGTGAGGCGGCTACACAAGCGCTCGCTCATGCCAATGTAGGTTGTGCTCGAGCCAGCAACACAGTAGACGCCGCCTGTGTAACTTGCGTGACCGTCGTCCATGAAATCGGCTGGCTCGAGCACAGCGTTGTTCGTAATCAATTTGTGTAAAGCCGCTGCGAAGCTCTGGCTCGTCTGTTGCAACCGGCTGACAAGCTTGAACAGCAGTCTATTGTGTTCCTCAAACAAAGCCTTGCACACTGTGTTTGATTCTTTCAAGACGCACAGCACAGCTGCTGGCGCCGCTCGCCACACCAGATGCCGTCGACAAACTTGCGGGCTGCACCGTAGACTCCGGTAATGCTACCGCAGAGACGAAGCGCTCTAGCTGGTCGCAAATATCCTCTGCGATCGCGCGACTGATAGAGACTTGTGACATCCGAGAGTCCAGGACCCCGAGGATTTTGACCTTCTGTAAACATCCATTGAATCGATCCAAGTTGGAGCGCATGTTATCTCGTATCTCAAGGTCGCGAGGATGACCTGTGAAGATGGCCGCAGCTTTCAACACTGTCATTTATCAGAATTGTCAGAGAGCAAGAGATGTGATCCTGGCTGATTAAGCGAGATTCAAGGCATGCAGGGACACCGGAGCACGATTATACCTTTGGATGCGATGACGGTCGAGAACGACACTGAGATCTAGCAAAGTTTCTTAGCGCCTGTATGTACCTTGTTTACAAATATCAATTACTTAAGCACAAGTGTAGCCTTGGGCTCAAGATTTATAGGTGTACGTGCCGCAAGTGCCTGCAGCAGCCGTGATGGAGGTAGGAAAGGTTTGGTCCATCTGAACGAAACTGCAACACCACACCCGTGTCGAATAGCCAAGACGACACGCATCGTTGCCCGGTATCTCAAAGACCTTGGCGACTTAGTTGATTGAGAATTTGATTATTATGTTTAACAGCCCGTTGACTCGAATAGTGTGACGAACCCTGGTGATTGAAAGTTTGATAATATATTACAACTGTAAGAAGATATGTGAAGCCCGCTAACTCAAAGAGTGTAACGGAAGCCCGGGGTGTCGTAGAGGGTAATTTCGCCGGCATCCACGCGCTTGTTCTGCTTGCTGTAGTAGAACGACTGGCCACCAGCGAGAATACCAAGTAGGGCAGTCAGAGCAATCGTCGTTGCCATACCCGAGCGGTATTTGGGTGCCTCCTTTTGAACAAAGATGGTTGACGCCACAATTCCTCCGATTGCGCCCCAACCGGTCTGGACAGCAGTACCGACAGCACGACGACCGTTGCCGACGATGTTGTTACTGCTGAAACCAATTGTCATGGGAATGTTCACGTTTGCGGCAGCGACGGCGAGGAAAATACCAAAGTAGCGGACCTTGACGTTGGCGACGTAACCCACAAGGGCCAATCCGATGACGACCATGAGCGCGTTGAACATGATGAACGGTCCACGTGACTTTGCGCGGTCGGAGAAGTAAGAAATGACGAGTGCGTAAGGGATGGCGGCAATGTAAGGCGGTGTAGTGAGCACGAGAGCGCGAGTAGCCTTGTAGCCCATACCGTTGAGGATGACGGGCAAGAAGTAGGCGAGCGCGTAGGTGCTGGTGGTAGCACAACCAAACATGGTACCGTAGAACCAAAGCTTGCCCTCAGCCAGGAAGCCGAGCGCCTCGCGAACAGTGATGTGCTTGTGGTCGTTCTTGGCGTCGTGCCTGTCGCGGTCGAGGAGCTGGATGACTGCGCGGCGCTCGTTGTCAGACAACCACTTGGCATCTTGAGGAAAGTCGGAAATCACGAAGAAGCCGACCAAGGCGAAGACACAAGTGGCGATACCCCTAAGAAGATTAGCAAAAGCACAGAAGATGAGGCCGGGACGTACTCGCAGATGAAAATCCAGCGCCATCCAGCAAGCCCTCCCTTGCCGTTGAGGTCAGAGATGGCCGAGGCGATGAGTCCTGAGAATCCAGAGAGTAGGGCACCCGTCATGTAGAAAATGGTGAGTCGAAGTTGCAAAGCGTAACGCGGGTACCAGCACGTGATGAGGTAGACGGCTCCAGGGAAGAAGGAACCCTCAGCGGCACCGAGGAGGACACGAAGGACGGCGAGTGTTTGCCAGTTCTTGACGAAACCGGCACCGATTGAGACGGCACCGAAAGCAAGACACACCGACGACAACAGGTAGCGGGTACCAATGCGACGAAGAAAGACGTTGGAGGGTACCTCAAAGAGGAAGTAAGCCGGGAAGAAGACGAGCAAGACGATGGAGTAGTAGTTTTGCTTGGGGTTGAGAAGACCGAGGTCTTTGCCCATACCGTCGACACGTGCAGCCGAAATGTTGACACGGTCAATCAGCGCACAGGCGTAGAGCAGACAGAGAATAGGAAGAAGGAGAAAGTCAATCTTGAGGTAAAGCTTACGCATAGCCTTCTCTGACATGACAGCCTCGGAGGCGCCGGATGCACCGGTACCAACGCGGCCAAACTCCTTCTCCTCAAGGGAGTCCTCATAGGTAGACACACCGTTCTTGGCGTCGCGGTCAGACATGTTGATGGTTTGCTGATTTAATAATAGAGGTGTTCGAAGATGGGCAGGTGGCCCTTCTTATAGACTACGAGAGAACCGTCCATTGCAAGCGCGGCAAAAAGCTTTCGTGCACAAAGCCGCACGGCCTCGAAGCTGAACCCCGTAATTGAAAGCTTGTCCCCGGAGTCCGGGAAGCAATTGTGGAGTATGCAGACCGCCCGTCAGATTCGGGCTTGGTGGCGTCTTGGCCGGCCGTGGTCTTTCGGTGAAAGAGTGAAAGTTGCAGCTTAATTTTTGCAGATTCAGCAGACTCCGCAATCTAGCGGGAGTGGTGGCGCTTTTCGGGGAAACTCCAACCTCGCACAAATTGACAGATTCTGCTTTGGCCGATGCAGTCTGGGCCACTGGATGCGAGCTACAATCCGACAGTCTTTTGTGATCAGGTCACAGGCCCACAGCTAAATAAAACTCCAGACTTCAGAGCAGCATGATTATGCATATGCTCGCGCCTGGATCTGCAGCACAGCATCACCTGCAAGGATGTGAACATGCAAGTTGTCAACTTGTCATGGACTCATGGCAGAGAATCTAGCTTGCTGCTGTTGATTGTCTTGCTGTACAAGGCTTCGAAGCCAGCCATCATGACCAAGAGCTTCCCAGCTTCACACGTTGAAGTTTACGGACGAAAGCCGACCTGAAGTGACATGATAGCTATGACAAGCGCTGAATGTATGTTTTCTTCGCCCATTCTCTGCGAGCGCCCTTGCTCAACTTGCCAATCAAGAGGGCCTCGCGCGATCAAGAAAATCTTGCAAGCTTGAGTCGCTTTGAGTTGCCATTGCGCGAACGCGAACTGTGTCAGTTGCGTTGCACGCTGCGGCGCCAGCCAAAGAATAGGATCAAGTCGTGACAGCTACAGTGGTACTGCTCATATGCTGCTATGCTAGGCATTGCTAGCTCACCAATATTTACATAGCTGGCCCGTGATGGCGTGACTGCAACTGTGAAGCGTTAGACTTGGACTGTCGTTTCACTGTTTTCACTGTTTTCAGTGGATCGTGAATCTTCAGATCAAGCGGGAAATCGACAACTGAGGCCGGAATTCGGGATGGCACGCGAGTCGCGAGTCGCGACAAGCTGCAGCATGCAGTCTGTGCAGCGTGCAGTTCGCGAATCTCTTTCGCGAACGTTGAGCAACTCAAGCTCCGACAATCAGGAACCAGGAACGCGTCTCATTCGTGCACATTGCACATGACATTACACTCGAGCTCAGCAACGACATGTACAGCATGTGCAAGACCGTTGCGGACTCGCGGTACCTGTGAGTCTGTGACAAGCCGGCAACCCAACCTTCGCTATTGAGGGTGTGATGAAGCTCAAAGTAGGACAATCCATCAATGCTATCCATTGCGGACACCTGGCACCGAGCTTGTGATGTCGACCTTGCATGCTCGTACTTAAGCGCTAGCTTGGATTCCAGACAAGCTCAATGCTCCAGCATTCGATCCCGTGATCAGTCAGCGCATACGAGTCTTCACGCGCTGTTCATCGTGTCGACATCGATGTCGCTAGAATCAGCGCACATATGGTGTTGCGCAATTGCCTCAATGCTGACTCAGTGTATAGGTAGCGCTAGCTGCAAACGCGATCGCGCGCTGCAGGCAGTGAGAATCGTGCTCAAGACACGTCCGTGGTTCGCTCACTTGATCCGGAATAGCCACCGGCTGTAATCGCTCGAATTTGCAAGTCGCCGCTTAGAAACGCGCAATTCCAGTTTTGGTCAGTTGTCCGTCGGCGGGTTTGGCAGACTTGAAGAGCAGGTTTTCAAGCACGCAGTGCGCGGTAAATTGTCTGCGTGTCAGACATTCAGTAGTCAGCAGATTCAGCACTCACCAATTGCAAGCTTCTAGTAAGTCTACATGATGCTAGCATTGGTTGCACCTTGTATCGTGTGGTCACTGGTCAGTGGTCACTGCCGAGTCCCGACTTACTGGTCAGTACACGCGGTCATACCAATCCAGGCAAGCAGCTTCGGTAGCAACTTACTGGCAACTTGTGTCAAGTTGCGACAGTGCCAACTGGCAACTTGTGGCAAGTATGTTTTGAACCTCAGCAATGATCGAGCACGGGAGGTCCGCGGCCATGTCGAGATAGTCGAGTAGTGCATTTCCACGTATACGTAAACGGCTCAGTGCTCACTGATTTCTGTATGCTGCTCTTCGTACACGACCTGCTGAAGCAGTGCAAATAGATCGCTTGCAAAGACAAGGCGGCATTGCTCGCTGGAGTTGTCTGCCGGTCGAATCCCAGTGAGCGGCTTTTGATGGACTCTCGCTGTGATGAGGAAGTCAGATATTGTCCTGAACACCGGTACCGCGTACCATCGCTGAGGCGCCGTGAGAGGAGTCGCGGTTTGCCTGCTGTTGCTGCAATGCCTGTAGCTTCAGCTTGATCATGGTCATATCAGCGACACACAGTCACAGAGTTTATCGTCGTCGTGTCTTGATCATGGAACTCATAATTTCTACTGTTGAGTCTTGACTCTGTTGCACTTGCACACTGCGACACTCCAGACGCGGACAATAGGCGCTCGACTGCAATTGGTGCTGCAGGCTGCAGCTGCATCCCGTAGAAACCGTAGAACGAATCCTCGGGCATCGGGATTAATGTGATGGGTGTCAAATCGCATTGGTCGCATTGTGGCTTTTTGTGGGGTACCTTGTCAAATTAAGGTAACCTAAACTTGGAACGTTTGCGGCTATTGCGGCAGTGGCGGAGGTCCATTCAACCCGTTCACTTTTGAGGTTTTGAGTCTTGAATCTTGAGTCTTGGCTGCGGTGACTGCGTTGACTGCGTCGAGCACCAATCGCCTTCACAGAATCACAGTCTATAGACTGCAGTCCACCGCGCTATAGCGTAAGCCTCGAGACATACATCAAGAAGTGTCGTAGTACATGTTGAACGCCTGTAGCTGGACCCGAGTTGTGATGTATCTGCTGGCCTGCAGCTGAGAGCGCGGGTCAGGCGACGACTCAGGCCATGATTGCGATGGCTACTTAAGCTGAAAAGCTTGACCCTGAAAGGCTGTAATCTAGATTCAGACAGATAGAGCGAAAGCGGATTGTTTCAACAGCGTTGTTGCCAGAACAAATGTTGCATCTGCAACTACGGCTCTGCATGCAAAGGCTTACACGCCTCATGACAGCTTCAATTTTGCGCAGAGTGTCGCCAAGGCGGTCATCTTGATCTGACCAGCACTGTGCATCCAAGGCCTGACCCTGGTTGCGCTTCAGCTAGGCTTTGCAATATGTCAAAGAGTGGATGGATCTCATAGACAAGCTCGGGCGCGGCACGAGGCGCTGTCCACAGCATGAAGGAACTTCTCAGTCGCCCTCTGTACACAAGAGGGATCTGCGATTACAGCCAGATTGAGCTCATATGCACCAAAGCACAAGTCAGTCAGACCACATCATGTGCAGGTGCGCAAAGACGATGCTGGTGATGAGTACTTGTGCTGTTGAGCATGAGCTGTCTGTTCAGATGGTCATCAACACCTCGGCTCAACTCCGCAACGACCTCGAGAGCCTCACCTTGAACAGTACAAAACGATCGCTTGAGCCAGAGCACCTTAAATCAAAGCCCACAAGATGCACATCAAAGACAGACTCTTCATCGTCACCGGCGGCGCATCAGGCCTCGGCGCCGCAACCGTCAAGGCGCTCTTTGATCAAGGTGCCCACATTGCCATTCTCGACCGCGACACGGAAGCCGGCCCTGAACTTTGCAAAGCACTGGACGCCAAGCGTGTTACATTCTATCAAAGCGACATGGCTGAAGATGAGACAGTCGAGACGGCCGTTGCTGCCGTCATCGAGCATTCTCAAAAAGTGGGTGTGCCGTTGCGCGGTGCAGTGACGTGTGCTGGTGTCGGTATGGCTGGTCGTATCGTCGGCCGTGGCAACAAGCCTTTTGATCTCGAGACCTTTAAATACGTCTTGCAAATCAACCTGTTTGGTACCTTTCAAGTGTGTCGACTTGTCGCAGCGCATATGGCATCACTCGATTTGGACCCTGAAGCGCATGAGCGTGGTTGTCTCGTCATGGTGTCGAGCGCCGCTGCGACGCAAGGTCAGATTGGTCAAGTTAGTTATGCTGCTAGCAAGGGCGCTATCAACGCCTTGACCCTGCCAATGGTAAGATTCTCTTCGACGAGTCCATGCTAATAACAGGCACGCGACATGGCCAAGCTAGGAATTCGTACTGTGACGATTGCACCATCACTCTTTGACACCAACATGGGCAAAAGCACGCCCGACAAGGCGCGTCAGGCGTTGGAGAGTATGCTTGAGTTTCCAGCCAGGTTCGGCAATGCCGCCGAGTTTGGCCACATGGCACGCGCATTGATTGAGAATACGTATGCGAATGGTGAAGTCTATCCCATTTCAGGCGGATCACGTCTTGGCAAGCTTTAGCTTTACTTCAAAATATCTAGTGATTGTCTGCATTCAGCTTGCGTGCGCTGAGTCGGTGTCCAAAGAGACTACGTGCACTTCTAGCCAAAGCGCTCAAGCTTGGGCTACCCTGTCGCTGCGTCTTGCCAACACTCTCATCAGCAAGAAACTTGATGAATTCTTTGGACGCCTGGCAGACTTCAGTATGATGCCGCTTGATGCCACTCACGGCGCTGAGCAGCTTTTCGCGTGCATCCATCACCGTCATGTCGGGCGCCAACAAGGCTGTTTGAAAGGCAAGACACCAGGCGCCGAGTTGAGCCTCTTCCTTTGCCTTGGAAGCATACCGTGGCGCAGTCCCCTGTTGCATGGCAAGGCCTGGCTCCCGTGGCACAACGAGCACGAAATGGTCTTCGACAAGCGCCGCCACTTTCCCTTGCAGCGCCGGTGACGCACTCTCGAAAACGGCCGTCAACGTCTTGTGTCCGTTGCGCGTATTGAAGGTGTGCATGGCCGGTCCGTCAGGCGTCAACGTGGCCGAGAGCGCGTAAACAAGCATGCGCAAGGCAAACGCATCTGTCTCGGTTGTGAGGCACTTGAGGATGAGTTCTGTGACGGAATCATGGACCGGCAAAACTTCTTGTGCATTTGCATTGTTGCGGAGTGCAGAACCGAGCACGAGCGCCGATTTGCCGCGACAGACGGCGTTGCCATCTGCTAGCAGTGCCATGAGATGAGGCAGGACGTCGGATTCGGCGATCCGTAGGCCAAACGCAAGCTCATGCGCCAATTCTTCCAGCGTATCCAAAGCCGACTGCACCGCTGACGAGCACGTCGTATCGGCCGCCAACGTAGCTTGCGCTTCATTGAATTGCTGCAACGCGCCGCTCGTCATGGCAGCACGATTAGGTCTGAATGGCTTTTTCTTGCGTTCAAGCGGCGGCACACGTCCGTCATGCACCTCTTCGCCTGGAACCAGTGCCAGTGCGCCTAGCAGTGGATTACCATGCGCATGCGCTTTATTAGACCCTGGCGCAGGTGTTTGCGCGTCTTGCAATAATTTCGCCTCTTTGCGGCCTGTTTCGAGGTTGATGCGATAGTGTAGACCACCGGGTACCTCTTGATCGTCGTGAATTTCTTGGTATGTGTCCGTCGCGACAAAGACAGAGGGGTAACAGACGTGGTCGTGGCAAGTTGTATGGGACGCGCCGTTGCGATGGATGGCCTTGGCTAGCACGGGGAGCGCATAGAGTGAGAAGGTCAAGAGCCGCATGACTTTATCGCGCCAGGCCTTTGTCTACGCTTGATGCTCTTGAGAGTTAGATATAGTTATAGACACGTCGGCGCGACTTGCATTGAACATGGTGGCAGCATCGGCACCAAGCTCATGGTGTCGCGGGGCAAGTGAGTCACGTGTCTGATTCTTGCCGCGTTTGCTCGATGAGCTCGCTAAAAGTCATCTCTCTATCTGCTTGGCACAAGTTGGCAGTGCTTGCTATAGGCCCTTGCTTGAGGGCAAGTTGAGACACATGCCGACCGTCGGCAGCTTATATTGCTTGACCGGGCTAGCTTTCCATAGAAGCGTGAACTATCGATTGTCCAAAGCAATAGCCCATCCAGTCTGCAACTGATTCTGAGAAGCAGAGTGGATACTTGTGATGGTCCCTGTCGATGCCAGCATCAGGCCCACCGTCGACGACAAGCAGAAGGGCTTGTGCATCTCAGCAGGTAAAAGTTTACGCTCTCGCATGGGCACAGTCGCGGCTAGAGACTCTCGCCTCTGACATGTTTGACGAACTCGTGTGAGCCTTGGCGAGCGGGTCTGGCGCTGCCCATCGCGTCAATGCACGCCTGTGAAGCACTCAACCGCGACAAAGGCATGATTGTATGATGGCTTGTCTTCCAAACTGCAGTGTTGTGTAAACGATACTGTTGAAGAGGACTTGATTTCATGCCTGCAACGATGCTCGATGAGCCTGAGATGCAACTGGACATTGCTCGCCATGGCTTCCGAAAGGACGCGTCAGGGGCCTACGGAATGCTGTTCACGCGAATGTAGTGATCGATACTTGGGTGCCGAAGCAATGAGCACGATCGTGGCCCTGTAGCTGTTGCGTGAGCAGCTACGGAGGTCCTGTCTGTAGATCAAATAAGAGGAGGCATAAGCTGTAGTGTACTCTAGTACTACTACATATGCAGCAATCAAGAGCCTCAGTCATAGCGCATCTAGTCTATTAGTTATACAAGTAGTATCAGCAAGTAGTCTCGATTGGCTATGGTTCCCAAGGTTCTCGTTCTCTCTTCTCACACGAAAAAAAGACTGAGAGATGGCCTGACGCGCACACGACGCAACACAAGAACAAGACTCTCTCGAAGCCAATTGCCATTGCAAAGCAGCAACGATGGGTGTATGGACCTTTGTCATTGCGCTTCTTCTCGACCTTGCCCTTCTTTTCCACTCTGTCTTTGTCGTTGTCCTCCTCAGCGATCTCTCATGCGACTACATCAATCCGATTGATCTCGTCAACAAGGTCAATCCGTATACATTGCCGGCCATGGTGACGCACGGCCTTGTGACGCTGCTGATGCTCGTGACGGGTAACTTTTACTCGTTTGCACTCAATTTGCCGCTAGCGCTCTGGAACACCAACAAGTGGGTCACCAGCATTCTCTGCTCAAAGCTAACGCGATCAGAATCATCAAAAAGGACTATACGCTCGATGCGACAGAAATCTTTCGAACGCTGTCAAAGCATCAGACAGAGGTGTACATCAAGCTCGCCTACTTTATGCTCTTTTTCTTTTGGTTTGTCGGGCAATTGGGTCGTGCAAAGCTAACAAGCAGGTATCTCTTCCAAATGATTTCGGGCATTGTATCCAACGAAGAGACGCACGTTTACTGAGCATTCATGCTGTTGCGCCTCTGTCTTCGAGATTGCTCGCTGCGATGCACGGATGCTTGCCTAGCTGTATCCCTGCGCTCGTCGAGCTAGCTCAATGCCAGACTGTCCCATTTACACCATGTACTAGACCTTCTATCCTTGTCGATGCTTCTTATCTTTTGCTTCTCTTGCTCAGTCTCTTGACAAGGTTCATCAACCGATGCTAGAGCAACGCTCATAGCCTCATCGAGCCATGATCCTTGAGTGTTGGGAAAAACGTTGCCAAATGTTCAAGATCTTCTGGCGTTGGCTCAATCAGCATTCTGCGCTTGCCCGTAGATGGCTGCGTTGGACGCGTCACGACAATTGCCTGTGTTGTCTGAGCAGCAGCTGTGCCTTGCAGGTTTGCGTCCAAGAGTCGAGCGAGCATCTGTTCCTGCTGCTGCATCTGTCGTTCCTGCCACACAAGACGCGTCAGCTCAATGGATCATCTACTGTGACTAGGAGAAAGAACGCACAAGAGTCTGCAAAAGCAAAGTCTGACGCGTTGCTTGCTCCTGGAGTGTCGTGATTTGCCCCTGTTGCGCCGTCAGGAGAGCGGTCAGCCCAGTGAGATCAATGTGCTGGGGGAGTTCAAGGGAGAGCTTCTTGAGCCAGAAGAGAAAGTCTTGTTCCATGCTAGCTCTCCTAGTCCTTGCTATAGCTATTGTAGCAGAGAGAGAGCAAGTAGATGGCTAGCTGTCGACCGGGTGGTCTGAATGCGGGAGAAGCGAAGCATGGGAACAAACGACAACCAGGACAATTACTCTACTGTACAAGTACTACTACTGCAAGGACTACTTGTGCTATAGCAAGGAGAACGGACAAACAGACTCCTGAGACAAGCAGACACTAGCACCATGACAGACGTCAGATATAGGGGCGGCAAACAAAAGACCCCTGTCGACATCAAAAAGGACTCCCTCCTAGACAACAAGGTACGTTTCCATTCAGAGAACGACGCGTCAGACGGCAACAGAGCAAGATGGCACAAGCCAAGTTGGAGGCCCAGGTGGCAGATCTCAACCAAAGTCAGATTGATCACGTCTTTTTGATTCGCTCTGATCGACCGCCTGCAAAACTAGCCATCCGCGATGCTAACGAAGCCAAGATTCACGCAGCCCTGCACAACAAGTCTAGCACGCAATGGCGACTCGCCTTTGCAATCATCGTCGGACTCGCCTTCATCACACGCTTCTACCGAATCGACTTTCCCGATCGCGTCGTGTTTGATGAGGTCCATTTCGGCAAGTTTGCCTCGTACTACCTCCAGCGGACCTACTTTTTCGACGTTCATCCGCCATTTGCAAAGCTGGCACTCGCATTCGCCGGCTGGGTCATTGGTTATGATGGGCACTTTTTGTTTGACAATATCGGAGACGATTATATCGTCAACAAGGTGCCCTATATTGGTCTACGCGCCATGCCAGCGTTGCTAGGGAGCTTGACGGTGCCGATCGTCTTTTTGACAATGAAGGAGTCGGGCTATGGCTTGCCGGCTTGTATTGTGGCTGCCAGCATGGTGCTCTTTGATAATGCCCACGTGGCTCAAGACCGACTCATCCTGCTCGACGCCATGCTTGTCTTTACCATGTCGTGCTCAGTGTACTGCTACGTTCGCTTTTACAAGCAGCGTCGTCAGCCATTCAGCCGACCTTGGTGGACATGGCTCTCTTTGACAGGAACGGCCTTGTCGTGTGTCATGTCTACGAAATACGTCGGTCTCTTTTCGTACGTGACGCTGGGATTCGCCGTGGCGATTGACCTCTGGGAACTCTTGGACGTTCGCAAGGGACTCAGTATGAAGCAATTCCTGCGTCACTTTTACGCCCGCGCACTCGGTCTCGTCGTCATGCCATTTCTTCTCTACCTATTCTGGTTCTGGGTGCATTTCGCCATCCTCAGTCGATCTGGGCCAGGCGATGAATTCATGTCGCCAGCCTTTCAAGAGACACTGTCCGACAACATCATGATGCTCGAATCCTACCCCATCAACTATTTCGACACCATAACGCTGCGTCACAAAGACACAAAAGCCTACCTCCATTCACACCTCGGCAACTATCCGCTCCGTTATGATGACGGACGCGTCTCGTCTCAAGGTCAGCAAGTCACCGGTTATCCTTACAATGACACCAACAACCACTGGCGTGTCTTGCCCGCTGCACCGTTTGCAGCAGGACAAGTCCCTAATGTGCCCGTCATGCACGGCCAAGCCATCAAACTCGTCCACGTCAACACTGATACTGTTCTCTTGACGCATGACGTCGCGTCGCCCTTGTACGCCACGAATCAAGAGTTCACCACCGTCTCGCAAGAACTTGCAGCCGGAGATCGCAATACCGAAACACACTTTATGCTGACCTTGCTCAGTGGCAAAGCAGAAGCATGGCGGACCAAAGCCGGTCAAGCAAAACTCGTGCATATCCCGACCAAAGTCAACATGTGGTCCGACAAGGCGCCCTTGCCGGAATGGGGATTCAAGCAGCAAGAAATCAATGGTGACAAACGAGCCTCGCACAGCGGCAACGTCTGGTATCCGGAATCCATCATTGATCTGGAAGACCCCGCACGACTCGTCAAGACGGAGCGGAAAGTGAAAAAGCTGCCCTTCCTGCAAAAATACCTCGAAACGCAACGCCTCATGTTTTACCACAACAACCTCTTAACTTCCTCGCACCCTTACGCCTCGACACCCATCAATTGGCCATTTTTGCTTCGCGGCGTGAGTTTCTGGACTCACGACGCCGGCAAACAGCAAATCTATCTCGTTGGCAACGTCTTTGGCTGGTGGCTTGCGATTGCCACGCTTGCCATCCTTGGCGGTGTCTTGGCTGCCGATCAAATCAGTCTGCGTCGCGGTGAAGATGTCTTGCCACCCCTGACACGCAAACGTCTCTACAACTCGACCGGTTTCTTTTTGCTTTGTTGGGCAGCCCACTACTTCCCGTTCTTTTTGATGGGACGACAACTCTTTTTGCATCATTACTTGCCAGCCCATCTCGCCTCGAGTTTGTGTACCGGCGCCATGGTCCAATTCGTCTTTGCACGCATCGGTCGGAAGCAAGTCTCGCTGTTTGCACTCGACAGTAAACTTGGCAAGGACTCGCCACTGCGCAAGGACATCAAGCAAGATGACAAGGCGGCTGCGTGGGTTGAACGCGATGATAATTCACTACTCATCTGGGCCGTCACGGGCGCCATTGTGGCCTGTCTAGCCGGCTCGTTTATTCACTTTGCTCCCATCACATATGGTTTGCCAGGTTTGACGGTGCCACAGGCCTTGAAACGACAAGTCTTGTCGTCTTGGGACATGCACTACCTCAAAGAATAGACTAGCTATATCATCAAGCCCCGCCGCGTTTACTAAAGAGTTTACCAAATTGACGTTCCACGAAGCGGCCGTCAATGGGCAAAGGCGTGACACTGCGACTGCCTTGGACACTTTGCGCTTGACTAGGTGAAGGAGCTGTTCGTGCCGGTGATCGAAAGTAGGACGCTTGACCGGGTACAGGACTGTTGAGCGGACTCATGCCATGACTTGCGCCCGACATGCCGCCATGCGTCAATCCACCGAGCAAGCCAAGTCCATCACGTGAAAAAAAGCCATTGCTCGATTCAGGCGACTTGACTTCTTGAGAGACAGAGAGCTTATCGAGGAGAGCCTGCGTCTTGTCGAGCGCGCCAGGTTCTTCTTTTCGAAGCATCTCGACTTGTTTATTGAACAAGTCAATGAGCCTGGCTTGTTGCTGCCGTGGCACGCCCTTCATTTCTAGCACCTTGTGAAAGTTGCTTGTCGAGGCATCGGCAATAATGAAAATATAATTGGCGATAAAGCCTTCTGGCGGATTAATGGAGACGTGCAACACTTTGAGCACCGTTTCCAGCCTGCCAATCTGCTTCGTGACCGTCGCCGTGTAGGCCTGCGTCGTATGCGCGCCTGGCAAATTGAGCAATGTCGCCTTGATGCTGTACAGATCCAACAACATTTGCTCAGCACCCGCCTCATTGACGGGCTTGCACTTAACGATATACCCTGCAAAGCATTGCACGAGATTGGCAACGAGGCGATCGGAAAAGTTGCGTGCAAATCGATCCTGACCCAGATTTTGGAGGACGCGCTTGCCTTCACGGAGCAGGCCGGCATTCAGCACAGACACGTACGGAGACTGGTCGCCCGCTTCCGTCATCGTCGACCAAGTCCGTTTGAGCATCTCTCGAAGCGAGGTATCCACAACGCGATCGAGATGCGAAACGAGCAAATCCATACTGCGGCCCATGAGTGACATGAATTGACTGTGCTGGTACGCATACGTGACGCGCTCCACAAAGGCGGGTGCAATCAGCTGTTTGATGCGTTCTTCGAGCTGAAGCGTCGTCGTAGCGCAATAGTCGGCTGTTCGGAGCACCATGATGATTTCTTCAACCGTAACAACGCCGCTAGCGTATTTGCCCGCAATCAAGTCATGATAGTGGTTGAGATGCTTGGCCATGACCTTGGCAAAGTCATAGAGCGGCGCGCCATTTGACAATTCTGCACATTGCGTGGTGGTTGTCAAATAAAAGTAAAAGAGATCAGCCGAAGAAGGCAAGGCCGGCTCATCGAGACCGGGCCAGGTGGCCGTCTTGTAGCCTGCGAGCATGCCAGCCAAGGTTTGATCCTGCATCCCGACAAAGAGGTTGAGATAGGGCTCGAAAGCTTCACTAATGCGCAGGCCGCGAGATTGCTTGTCGGAGAGATCAGACTGAAAGGAGCGCACTGAATCGAGCGAGGCTCTCGGTGTGCCGACTCGATCGCCAAGATACTTTTCAAAGTCGAGCGTTTCCTGAAGAGCTTGTAACAGAAGCTTGACATCAGGCCGCGAGCGCGCCATCACAGTAATCAGATCCTCCTTGGTACTCTCGCAGCCTTGCTTGATGAGCTGCTCTTGCAGGTGCCACGCCTCTGGAAAGATACCGGCATGTTCGTCGTCCAATGTACGAAAGACACGCTTGAGCCAGGCATACCGCCGAGATAGATTATCGAGCGAGCCAGCTTCTTCATTGCCACGAAAGACGTTGCGATACTCACGGAGCTGAGCATTAATATACCAAGTTGCGATCCGCTCTTTAGGCCCCTCACCAAGCACTTCGACCAGTTGACATCCTTGCGACAAGACACCTTTTGTCTGCGCAGACAGCCCAGTCGACAGATAGGTCTGAAAGTCGCTCGAGACTTGCTCCAACAATGACCGCTGCAAGTCTGAAATCTCTTGGGAGAGCAGGGCAATCTGCGGTATTGAGCGATACGCTTTAAAGTGCGTCATGAGTTGCAGCACGGCCGACAAGAGCGACGCCGTCTCGGCATACTTTTTGCCCACCGCGAGCCGTTGCAATTGATCGAGCGCCGAGATGAGCATTTGTAATCGTTTGACAATCGTCATGGTGGCTGCAATATTTCGTTTCACCGTATCGAGACCACGAATCTCCTTTGTCACACTTGACACAAACGCCTCGGCCTCAGCAGCCCTTGTTCGTGTTGCTGAAATCTCATCATAGAGCTCCTTGAGCTTTGCCTCGACCCGTCCAACCCGTTCCGCTGATCGCTGCTTGTTGGCCGTAACGCGCTCTTCTAATTCTGCAATGGCACGATGGAGCTGAACCTCATGCCGCATCAGCTTGGACTCGACGCGTGGCAGCAGCGAGAGCGAGTCGATTGTTGGAAATAGGGAGTCGAGGTGCGCCGTAGGCTCATACACGGGACTGTCGAGCTGCGATGAGGGAATAGCCTCATGGGCTGTGTCATGCATCACGCGCACACCTGCCGGGCCCTTTCGGCCAGTGACAGTCGAGCTTGTGGCTCTGCTTCCCAGCTTCTTTGCACGTCGCTGGTGTGTTTGTCGTGATGCGCGGGATTCGGTTGGTGCGGTTCGCGTCGACAACACGTGAAGGGCGATCGCGACTTGCAATGGAGCTGCTATAGCTAAAGCGCTACTTGGACAGCAATCGATCAATCTTCTACCAGCTACCGGAACGAGACTCTTCAGCTGAGATATATGCTATGCTGTAGATGACCCCTGGCACGCTTGGCATTGTAGCGCTTTGTAGTTGCAGCTGACGACAGTCCAACAGCTGTGTGGCAGAGAGCTTCGGCCTGCTCGGCCCGACTGGGCCCCTGATAGACTCAGAATCAGAGTCAGAGTCTCAGAGAACACTGCAGATGCTACTTCAGGTGGCTTTAGCATGATTTTTGATGACTTGCTCGCTCAAGATTCAAGCGCAATCTCGCATCTCTGTTTGGCGGCAAATGACTTGTTTGCCTTTTCGCAAATGGCAAACGTTCACCATACAAGACCCGCTCCTGCCCAAGCTCGATGCTCTCTCAGACCACCTTGTCAGCTATGCTTGGTCTCATTCAATTGGCGCTCGTCAGTGCAGTCGCCGCGTCGACGGCACAGTGTCTCACTCAGAAAAATTATGCATTCATCGTTCTAGGCGATTCGTCATTGGCAAGCGACACAGGCAAGGAGTCAATCAGTCAATCTGTCTAATGATGCTAATTTTAGGCTACGGCGATTGTATCGGTTCACAAGAGTCAGGCCCGTCCGCTGAAATTTACAACTTGGCCTTGCGCGGCTACAACACCAAGCGCTACCTGGACAATTCGACACATCGGGCTTTGGTCGTTGCAGCTGCTCAGAGTGCTGTTTCGCGCGGCAAGTATACAGTGTGTTCTATCGACTTCGGCCATATTGACGAAAAGGAGGAGAAAGACTATCATGTGGCGCACGAAGACTTTGTGCGCAATCTAGAGACCATTCACGACGAGCTGCAGCCGCATTGCTCTCAGATGGTATTTACAACACCCGTGATGCGCCGCTGGTTCACATCAGACAACAAATTCCGTCCCAATCTCGAGGAATATGCAAGCTACACGCGAGAAGCTGCGGCTGGTACAGCAGGCGCCCTGCTGGTTGACATGAACAAGCTGTGCTTGGACAAGTGGAAGAGCGATGCACCAAAACAACTGTTGAAGCTCAACATGGTGGACAGGAGTGGCAAGACCGTTGAGGACAACTCGCATGTCGGCACAGCAGGGTGTAAAGTCCTTGGCAACTGGTGGAATAAGCTCTACTGTAAAGCTGCAAAGCCCAAAAGTCAACGCAAACACGATGATTCGCACTAGTAGCAAGTCATCTTCTTGCACAGGTATTGAATTCCATGCCTCTGTTCTGCACTTTGCAAACGGCATCTCGTTCATCCTGTTGCTCTTGCACGACTTTGGCTTGCTTACTCAGTTTTTAGTCTACTATTAATCTCTTTACCATTTCTTCCATATCCAGCTTCATCGCGTTGGCATCTGGCCCCTGCTGCTTTCAACCTTCAGCGTTCAGCCCCTGCAGCTGACAGTCACGTGTTAGATGAACAGCAACGCTGATAGCCGACTGAGCCGCAGTGTCGCAAACTTTGTTTGTGATTGTCGACCTCAAGATCTCTTCGACGCATGGAACATCTAGTTTGCGCAATCTCGACAAACAAATCGACCTTGTTGCTACGGAACAAGTCATTGCGTACCCTCGCTCGCGTCGATGACGATAGAACAGTGCTTCCCAGCTCAAAAGCCGGGCTGTGCCGCTCGATTGTAAAATTCTACCATTTGTTCAGAGCCGCTACGATGCAGCTATTATCAATGTACTGTATCAGCCATCTATTCTTACTGCTGCTCTGCTGTCCCTCCTTCACATTCGGACAGCAGCCTCGAATCATCTTTGCCATGCTTGGGGATTCGACCACTGCCAATGAAACAGGTCCGTTACTCACACAAATTTTATTTATTGACCCTAGGCTATGGTGGTTGCTTGAAGTACGAGTTCAAGGGCGCCACTATTCTCAACTTTGGCGCATCTGGCAGCACTACGAGATCATTTTTCTACGAAAATTTGCCATGGGCAATCAAGTCAATTGGGAAGTATCGCCAGGTATATCCACATCATAAAATTGTTTGTTCTCAAGCATTTGGACACAATGACCAAGGACATAGCAACCAAAACACCGATGCCTTGAAAGCAGAGAAGGTGGACTCAGGCCTGTTTAGTCGCTATTCGGCCGCAATACACAGAGGTCTAGAAGAAGTTTGTGATGAAGCCGTTTTTACTACGCCAATTGAACGACGGATCTACCAGGCAAACGGACAATTCAAGCCAACCCTACAGTTATATGCAGATGCAACGATTAGGGCGGCAAGATGGACGGATTCAAAAGTCATCGACTTACACGCAAGCAGCGTAAAACTTTTGAAAGGTTTGCCAGCAGATATCGCTAAGAAAGATTTCAACCGGAAAGTTCCCGCCTCACAAAAGGAGGATGATACGCACTTGGATGAACAAGGTTGCAAGACTTTTGCAAAGCTATGGGCCAAACTCTATACACGGAGCCCGTGAATAGCTGCAGACGTGTTTCTTGCCTATCTGCAAACCTCTGTAGACGTTGAGTCAAGGTATCCCGTCATGATAAACTTTTTGAAGATAGAAAAGCAAAGAAACTAGGGCTATGAGACCACAAGACGAGACTTGTTCACTACTCCCTATGGTATCAAGAAAAGTCACTTCGATACTCCTGGTCAATTGTAATCGTGACATTTTTTGTCCTGCAGCTCTTCGTCATCAAGAATAATCCACACTTGCAGCTGGCATTGCAGATCGCTGAGATGATGATTCTTGATAGTCGCGATTAGAGGCGAACAAAAGAAATGGTGCCACACTCGTCTGACAGACCGGCTATAGATTTCTGCCCGCGGGTCTTAAATTTCTGGGGAACGTTCTGCGAGATGGGACTAGAGACTAGGTGATAGTCAGACCATGAGCCGCCAAGGGGAAACATTGGAAAGCTGTCACGTACTCGCCCTTCGAAGGAACCAATCTTCCATTCTAGGGGCTCATTTCCACCAAAGATTAATCGAAAATTTCCAGTCGAATCCAACGACCTCGTGGGTTCGATAATGCACCAATTGATTTTTGTCGTTCCATTTGAAGAGAGTGTCAGTTTAGACTTTTTCCTGAAGAGCGTTGTTAAGAAGCAGGTGCCCTCTGAGACCCCAAGTCTCGTAGCTTGTCGTTTGAACGTGATGTTCCAGCAGAGCAGTTGGCTTTCGCTGCTTTGTTTCTGGGTTTGTCCAATATCCAGTGCGATATAGCGTCAGGGAAAATGAGTGATCTTGGGGAGTGACAGCTTGCGTTCCGATAGGTTGGTCGATTGAATGCAGAAAGATCAGAACGATCATGAGAAGGTTGCATGGGTTTTGTCATTGATGATGTGGACTGGCCACATCATGGTAAGGAGGGATGGTCCTTATGTTGCAATTGATGTCCAGTTCATGGAGCGATTAAGTCGGGAAGGCCCTTTATGTAATGGTGTCTCTCAGGGTAAATCATCAGAATCGAATAGCAGCTGCGATGACGCAGAGGATCACGCAATTTTATGGCCGATCACGTCATAGCCCGAGATTGCTGCTAGATTTCCTTGGAGAACAACCAAACAAAGCTCCTGAATTTACTATCATCTTTCGAAGTGTACGGGGGCTGTGAAAGGTAAGATCTTGTAGGAGCAGCATTCAGTAGCTCATTATGATATGATGAGCAGCAGCCGTAGAAGAAACACATTGAGCTACCGCTCAGTGTCGATCTTCGAAGATCTACATCGTACAGCTTGACACCTTTTCAAGACTGTAGCTTGCAATTGAGATCCAGTCCACTCGTCGAAGGTATATTCAAAATATTGATGTGTCAGTTGGTTGCCCAATCTGCTGCAGCCGCGATGGCGAAAATGAAGAAATGTACATGCTGAATACACGAAATTGGAAGGTATGGTATGATCATACAGAGTCTAGCGGTGATGTATGGTATGATAAAGCAATGCACAATTCATCACTGCATGATCACGCTTGTGTTAACAGCCATTGACAAAATGATTGCAGCTGTACAGTAGTAGTCACAAGCTTTAGTTATGTTGCGAAGACGTACGGTCGACATTCGACACTTCAATGAGAACTAGTAGTGAGGTCACGCATGTATACGTCTGAGACTAATCAATCTCAAAATCATGTAACATCATTGCCGAGGAGGAAATTCAACCGCAACATCGGGCAAAATGCGATGATCGCCGGCATGAGCCGAAGGACAAGGTGGCGCCTCCAAAACGCTGCACCGCTCGGGTTTATTGTACGGATGACTCCCCCATAACTCATCGTTGACGTAAGTCCCATGAAGCTGCCATTCGTCAAAAACATGGTAGTTGACAAACTTTTTATAGCCACAAGTCTGAAGCAAAGTATCTGGGGTAGAGTCATCCTCATCAACTCTATTGACTACAGAGACCGGGTCTCGCTGATCAGAAATCGTGTGGAAACCAGTCTGATTGACTGAATAAATGGCTGGGTAAAAGGAGCTAATGAAGCAGAAACAAGCTCCATTCACAGTATTAGACTCTGATGCAATCTTGGCTCGATTCTTTCCCTGAATGACAGTCTGACAGATGCTTCGAGCAGTCTTGTATACGATTTTGAAGACCTGATGCACTGGGTCCCGAACTTTACCCGAGACTGTGAATGCATTGTCGAGATATACCGATGTGCTTTCGCCTTGGGGAAATGCGCGGGTACATACGTCAAACAGGTACTCCATTGTTCTGAATCGGTGTGGTATTGCAGGATCCTGGTCGGCTGCGCTGACAAGTCTCCCCTTGTGATTATGACAATGCTTGTAGCTGAATCCGGCTGTACAGAATGACACCTGGCTAGGTGCCTTCGAAAGTATTTGCTGCGCTTCAAGTCGTTCGACACCGCATTGTGCGTTACACGTTTCCTCCGTGTCATAGCCCATCAGTACCTTTACCCGCTTGACAGTGATTCCAACACAATTCCAGCGGTGGAAATCGTCTTCGCGATCTCCTGTACGAAAATTGTCCTCAGGCCCGTCCTCGTCGTCTTTTGTACCTGAACAAGAAGGAATGTCTATTTGTGTTTGCTCGATTACAGGACAGATTTCGTGTTTGGTACCCGAGGTCGAAGCAAAATCTTTAGGCTGATGCACTGCAAATATTACTCGACTTAAGATGATGGTGTAGAACATCGGTCGCCACCACATTGTAGCCGTGTATTGTATTGATGGACGTCGAGATCGCGAAAGCTTGGCTTTGTGTAGGTGTCTCAATCTCGAGTTCGGGTGGCTGCAGCTGAAAGCAAGTATGAATGAAGGACAAATAGGTCCAATTACGGTATCAAAGAGTCAAGAATCAGTGTTTGTATCATGATGATCATTTATAGCTATAAAAAATTTGTCTCAGGGGTTGTTCTTCTTGTTAGGTATTCGCAGATTGGCAAATGCGAGTTACAGGGGAATTCTCGTCAAGACAAGCGGCCCGAGAGCCCATGTAGCTAGCTGCAGCTGCAGTGATAGCAGTGTGTGCCTTTGCTTCACATGAATGATGACACAGTGATGCAAAAGGACTATTTATAGCTCGAGTTACAGCTGCCTCAGACTTGCCCTAGTTGTGGCGTTTCTAGCTGCAGCTGAAGACAGTGATGCAGACTCTAGTAGTGATTTCCTTCGCCAAAACGTGCTTCAGCTGTCCCTGGAGTCATAGTCCCCGGAGGAAATTGGATTTCCAGGTATGGATTACTGTACACTGCGTCAGCACCCACAGTAGGACATTGCTTTGGCATATCACTACATTGTCGCGGTCTGTTTTGCCAATGAGCTTCCCAACTACCGTCGCTTGGAAATGTGCCATACGGCTGCCAGCCATCTACCGAGTGACTGTTCACAAAGTTGTCGTATCGACAGATGTCCAACAAAGTGATGCGCCCGAGAAAGCTATTGTCCACGGCATTTGGATCTTGGGCAGCGGTATCACCAGGCTTCCGCCAGCCAGTTTGCTCAGTGGAAAAGACTTTTGGATAAAAGATACTTGCAAAACAGTAACAAGGACCGGAACGCATGACCTTATCTTCGTCAACAATTTTTGCCCGGTGCTTCCCTTGAAGTTTCGACTGACAGAAAGAGCGAACAGATTTCCAAGCAAAACCAATAAGGACCTGGCCCGGATTCCTATAGTTGGATTTGATCTCGCTCATGAAAGTGTTGTCGAGTAAGTTGGATGTTGACGAGCCGCGGCCGAAGGCCACTGTACATGCCTGGTAAATGAAATCTGTTGTCAAGTATTTCTGTGGAATGGGTGGGTTGTGATGGGCGTGACTTTTGAGCCTCGCTCCGGGGAAGTAGCATGCAGTCGGGACCGCTAGACAACTTACCACGGGTCCCTCCGTTATCCTGAAGTCAAAAGGCAGTTTATGAGCTTCGTTCTCGCAGGCAAGTTCGCAAGCCTGTTTTTGGTTGTCGCGATATCCGCTCAAGACTTTCATCAGCTTGACGTGTATGCTGACACATTTCCAACTATCGTCGGTGATCGGCTTTGGCCGGATCCCTTCTGGCTTCTCTCTGCCATTCTCGTCTTTGGCACCAGAACAGCCTTCCCATAGCTCCCCTGCTGGGCAGATCTGTTGCCCTGTATGCGCTGTGCCTGAGCTTTCGCCTTCTTCTGGGCTACCGCTTGGCTGTGCAGGCGTGACTAGACTTGGCAATGCCAGAAAGACGGAAAGAATGGCAAAACGTCGTATCTTCTGAGGCACTTTCATCCGGCAGATGCGCTTCGTCTTCAAGATAATAGTTGCTTGTAGCAGAAGGAAGCTGATTTAACGATCGTATTCAAGATATTGCAGTTGTAGCTTGCAGCTGCATTTGGATGAGCTTGTATCAATGCAAAGTCTGCAACAGTGAAGCGTGGATATATTTGACGTGGCAGATTCGCATTGGTAAAGATGACGTCGTCAGGGGTAAGCAAATCAGTTTAGAGACGCGAGGTGACTTCGGGGGTGCAGACCGGACTAGCTTGAGCTCAAGTATCCGGTGACAGCGAGATCTGAAATGATCCGAAGCATCTAAGTCTGGCTACCTCCTGAAGGGTATAAATGCTTCTGCACAGTGCATTGGGCTGGTCATGGGCAAAATTGATGTCAGAGAATCGCGCCACAGCCTGCAATTATCGGGCCACTCCGAGCGCAGCTCATTGACAAGGTTGCTCCAGCGCACCCTCAATGCTGATCGACAGTCAGTGCGCGCAAAGGCATAGGCTGTCAAGACTTCAAGGCGCCTTTGCAGCCGGTTCCTTTTCGTGGAGTAGGAGTCTGTGTCGATATCGATGTAGTTAAGTCAACTTCAAGGCCACAGCTTCGCGATTCGAGTTTGGAAAGCTAAGCTCGAAGTCAGCTTCGAATTCGAATTTGAAGTTCGAACTCGAGTCACTCAGGCCGTGCACCGTGCGTAGTCGCCTGGAGTCCCTGAACCATGATCAGGCCCATGCCACTGCCAAGCTATCATTTGATTTGATTGAGCCGGAGTGATGCCGTCATCTCGCTCATCTCGCATAGGTCTACTGTTTAGATTGCGCAGACGACTGACTAGTCGCACACGAAATACCATGACGGCCGACGGTGTTCAAGGCAGCGCCTTTCAATTCGGAAAAGCCTGTAGCGCTAGATTAAGTCTCAGTGTACTTGTATAGAAGGCACTGCTCTGAACGTTAACCAAGGTCATGATCAAGCGGTAGGCGCGGCTCATCCCACGCTGATCAGGATGGACCAGGTGACTTCAAACGTCTCCCCGTGCCAGAAGGAGCGTCGCGCGGATATGCACCTCGAATCATCTACACGGTCAACAGCTCGATGATTGTGAAGCACTCCAGCCGAAGCTAAGCTTAAGCGCAAGTCGAAGTGCCGAGTTCATTTGGTTGTGCCGCATCTAGATTTGCCTGCCCGCACCTCAATCAAGCAAGTTACACAGGTGGGCGGCTCAGGCTGACAAATGGAGCCGAAGCGAACGCACCACGACAAGCTGATAATCCGCCATGCTTGAGCCGCTTGGTCCAGATACATAAGGGAGACCCTCCCCAACGCCTTCCTTGCTCTTCACAGTATATCTTTCACACAATCTTGCACCATGATTCAGCTTCACACTGCCACCGAGACACTCACCAATCACCTCGAAAAGGTCGCCGCCCGTCAGCAAAAACATATCGCCAAGATTGAAGCACACCGCGAAAAGGTGCTTGAGCGTGTTGAGCATCACCGTGTCAAGGTGCTCGAACGTCGCGAAAAGGCGATTGCCAAGGCTGAACGCAAGCGCGCCGAGACACTTGAACTCATGGAGTCACACAGACAGCGGGCCTTGGAGCACCGCGAGAAGACGCTTCAGAAGCTTGAGAGCTGCCATTTGGAAGTGCTCAACAAGGTCACTTTGATTCAATACGGCGATGACGGCGGCAAGGTGCTCGATGCTGAGCGCAAGCACTATAAGCAATCGCACCACGCACACAGATTCGCAACGGCGGCTGAGGATGATGCCTCGGAGTTTGATGTCAACATCTTTGAAACAGACACTGCAGGAGACGAAGCAAGCTCAAACGATTGTACGCCCATGGTCACACCAACGGGCGAGAGCTACCGTACTTTGAGCAGCGCGGGTACCAGCTCGACACTGGTAGAGACACCTGTCATTTCGTCGGCAACCGGCGAGTGGTCCAAGCAAACGGCCATGTCTCGCCGACAAGGATCTTGCGACTTGCTGTCGTGAGCGCCATTTTCTATTCTTCTCTTAGTGTTTCTAGCGTAATGACAAATCAATGACAAAGTCAGCCAAGTGCTTGTGCGACCATCTCGATTTGATTCCGCCTTCATTCCCCACCGACCAACCAATTTCACCGACAAAAACAACCAAACAAGAAGCGCCAATAGTGCAACCACATCAACAAATAGAAAACGTCAAAGCGCAAGGCCCAAGCGTCTAGCAGTCAACAGACTTGTATGGAAAGAAGCTTACTGTACTGATCCTTTCTATCACTACCTCTTCGACAGCCATGTGCGCCTAATTGTATCAACAACAGCTGTTCAAAACAAAATCAACAAGCAAAGCAAATCCCTGCCGCAGCCATGGCATACAAGCCAACGGCCCACGGAGGATCATTAAATGCTTATCTCGATGATTTGGCGCACACACGCTATCCGCGCGCTGGCTACAGTCTGGAGCATCGCATCGCCCAGCTCGACATTCTTTCGCCTCCGCCGCCTATTGTCGACTATGACGGCCGCTCTAGCAGTGGCACCTGCTCGCCGACTCATACCGACTATGCGCCGCCCTCTTCCGCATCCTCACATGGCTTTCCGTTCCCCTATCCAAGTGTCTATCCATCAAGTGGCAACAAAGCAACACGATTCGCACCGGCGCAAGGCAATCGACCCTTACGACTTGCAACATCCCCGCGCGCCGGTCAACAAGCCCGGTTTCAGACTTTGTTTGAGATGGCCTTGTCGCCGCGTGTATCCGTTCGTGAGTCGGCTCGGTTTCTCGATCGGTTCCGGTACTTGTTGTGCACGTCCCAACTTTTGACGGATAGTCATCTGCCGAGTGCGCCACCGTCTGGTTTGCCAACATCATCACAGCGTAAACAGAGAAAAGCCACGTCGTTTGCCTTTGACGCAGAAGAGCAGGCGACGTGGGATGAACGCAGAGTGGCCAAGTACTGGATGGGCTCTGGCGGTTGTGTTTTGCTGACTTCATTGCTTCTTGCCTGGTCGCTCCAACGCAGTCAGGCTCCTTCGGCAGGTACCGCGCGACAAGATGTACATCAAAAGATACAGACCCCAACAGTAGTTCAAAACCGGGTGCGTGCACAAGCAACGCTTTGTATGACACTGTTGCTAGCCCGCTTTCTATGGGCGCAATCAAGAAGAGCGTATCGAAGGCTATTGCATGTGCGTGCTACAGATCGGTGCTCACAGCTTCTAAGTCAAGCTGAGCGATTCGACGGTGTTTGTCTTCAGGCGCTCGCATTGCTTGAACAGCGAGAGCAGAATGTTGCGCATGCCAGCGCATCTGGCCAACGTCTCCCCTCACAGCCGGACGAATCTCTTCAGATGACGCTGTCGGGATCAATACAACTGCTTTCCCTTGCCTTGGACAGGGCCTTGGACGGTCTTCTAGCCATCGCAAGTCCAGTCGAGTCGGGCAACCTTGCAGCCTTGTACAATATTGATCTCAGTTGCCCGCCTGCTCCAGAAGCTCGTCTTGCTACGCCGGAAGCAGATGCATCCACTTCAGAGTTCCGCACGGCTCTAGAACAAATACATACACACCGGCGACAGGTCCTTTGCTGTCTCTTGGCCGTTCAGGCAGATGGTCGGCCTGACCAAATGTCGATTTGGAAAATTGTCGTTCAACACCTCTCGACGTTGTCCCAACTTACAACTCAACTTGCGACACAGCTAGAGAACGCGCTCGAGGCGGAGCCAAAGCAAAGTCGCGCTCTTATCGCCGTTACAAAGCAACAGGGGCCACAAGAAAAAGATGTCCAAGCCCTTGCAAGATTGGTTCGAAGAGCGCAAGCCAAGATGCACGTCACGCTTGAATCCTTCCGCCTTGTCGACGAAGAAATGTATGATCCCGACCATGACTTTGAAGAGGATGCACAAGAACAAGCTGGTTCAGCTCGTGCGCAAACGGTGCAACAATATGACCGTCTCGGCATTGAGCTAGAGGCGCTTCTCGAGGCATGGCAAGCAGGTCGTGCAGCACTCGATCGACACGCTTTGCACCAGCAACAACACGCCTATCGACGTCAACTCGCGCATGGCCAGCGTCGCGTTTTCTTACCCGAGTCTGCAGCCGACACGTCCCTAACAAAGACACAGACAACAAGTCAAACAGGTATGCGTGGCTTTAAACGTCCCGACTCGCTTGGCTTTTGGGGACCGCGCATCTCCATGCTCGGTCAGCAAGATACCAATCGACTACCATTTGGCGATGAGGCTGGTCTCTCGAGCGTTTTGGAAGGCCATGTCGCTGGCAGTATGGAAGAGGACCTCGAAACGGCACAGAAGCGAGCATGGCAGATTGCAGCGATGCGCGCAGAGCGGGAGGCAAAACAGGCACGGACGGCGGCACGTTTACAGCAGCAGCAAGAACAACAAGGTTGGCCACGTCTACAAAGTCCCGAGCCTGCCTCTTCCATATCCGGCACAACGATCACCACTCGCGCACGACAAGTCGTCTTCGCAGAGCAAGCGCCACCGACGCGCTCGATGAGTATGGGTCATGGCCATGCCCACAACAACGGTCCGCGCAGGCCGCGTGGTTTACGGTTGAGTATTGGATTAGCACCGCAAGGCGCACAAGGTGTTGCTGAGCCGGATATCAAGCGATTGCCATTGTCACAAGCTGCTGCGGCGCAACGGAAACAAGAGCAAGAGATGTTCGGTGGCCCGCTGTCGTCAATGGCACGGGCGAGACCACCGAAAACGGCGGTACGCGAAAGTTTGGTGCGGAATGTGAGTAGTGGCAGTGATGGGTCAGCCTTGTCGATGGCGACTTGGACGACGGGGGGTGATTCGGGGTTGGGCGCATCGACGGCGAGCTACGGCAGCCGCTTCTAGTATGAAGCTCAGCGCACGGGGTGCATAGATCATGATCAACTTGCAGTACACAGAAAGGATTGCATCACAACGGAGACTCTTGATTGACTTGACTTTTCATCTCTCTATACAGAGAAGCTACATTTCTAAAATGACTCGATGAATGAGGTGGCGGTTGCCTTGAGCTTCGTCTCCGAGTCCTTCGAGACACTGCCCTCCTTGGAGATGGTGGCCATCAGGTCACCCTCCTGAGCCTTGAGGTGGGCCAAGAACTTCTTCTCAAACTCACCGATACGGTCGACAGGGATCTTGTCGAGCAAACCATTCACACCGCAAAAGATGAGCGGCACCTGCTGCTCAACGGTGAGCGGCGAGTACTGCGGCTGCTTGAGCAACTCGGTCAAACGCTCACCACGAGCAAGCGTGGCCTTGGTACCGGCATCCAAGTCGGAACCAAACTGGGCAAACGAAGCGACTTCACGGTACTGAGCCAAGAAGAGTTTGAGCGAACCAGCAACCTGCTTCATCGACTTGACTTGAGCAGCCGAACCGACACGCGAGACGGAAAGACCGACGTTGATGGCAGGACGGATACCCTTGAAGAAAAGTTCAGCCTCGAGGAAAATTTGGCCGTCGGTGATGGAAATGACATTGGTAGGAATGTAAGCCGACACGTCACCACCCTGGGTCTCAATGATGGGCAGAGCCGTCAAGGAACCACCACCCTGCGAGACGTTCATCTTGGCGGCACGCTCAAGAAGACGCGAGTGGAG
Source organism: Protomyces macrosporus (assembly GCA_003717175.1). Lineage (NCBI taxonomy): Eukaryota > Fungi > Ascomycota > Taphrinomycetes > Taphrinales > Protomycetaceae > Protomyces > Protomyces macrosporus. The sequence continues at coordinate 177,791 of QXDT01000028.1, read as the reverse complement.
GTAGAAGACGTCACCGGGGTAAGCCTCACGTCCAGGCGGACGACGGAGCAAGAGCGACATCTGACGGTAGGCAACGGCCTGCTTGGACAAGTCGTCGTAGATGATGAGGGCGTGACGGCCGTTGTCACGGAACCACTCACCCATGGCACAACCCGAGAAGGGTGCAATGTACTGCAAAGGAGCAGCCTCGGAAGCGGTGGCGGCAACGATGATGGAGTACTTGAGGGCGTCGTTCTCCTCAAGGGTCTGCACGAGCTGAGCGACAGTCGATCGCTTCTGACCGATGGCGACGTAGACACAGTAGAGCTTCTTGGACTCGTCCGAGGTCTGGTTGATGGCCTTTTGGTTGAGGATCGTGTCGAGAGCGACGGCGGTCTTTCCGGTCTGACGGTCACCAATGATGAGCTCACGCTGACCACGGCCGATAGGCACCATGGCGTCGACAGCCTTGAGACCCGTCTGCATAGGTTCCTTGACGGACTCACGTGGCAAGATACCGGGAGCCTTGAGCTGAGCACGACGGCGCTCTTCACCCTTGATGGGTCCCTTGCCGTCAATGGGCGCACCGAGTGCGTCGACGACACGGCCGAGCAAGGACGGTCCAGTAGGCACGTCGACAATCTGGCCTGTACGCTTGACAGTCTCACCTTCCTTCACGAGACGATCGTTACCGAAGAGCACAACACCGACGACGGAAGCCTCGAGGTTGAGCGCCATACCCTTGACACCGGATGCAAACTCAACAAGCTCTTCAGCCTGAACGTTGGAGAGACCGTGAACACGGGCAATACCGTCACCGACCGTCAAGACACGACCGGTCTCGGCGAGGTCGGCGGCAAAGTCGGAACCCTTGATGCGTTCCTCAAGGATGGAGGAGACTTCGGTGGGTTGAGCCTTGGCCTCGGCATAGCCACGGACGGAGGTGTAAAGGACGGGAGTCTTGTTCCGGAGCTGTGAAAAAGGGTTAGCAGTGTCCACGCTCTTACATCGGGATGAAAAGAGTCAACAAAGATGCAGAAGAGACAGAGTCGATGCATCTCTGCTTGAATGAGCTCGGATGAGCTCGGATCTGATGCTGTAGATTCAATCAGCTTGGATACACGCTGTCCAGCTCTCTGCATCGTCCCTGCCTCGTTGTCTCTTTTGCCCTCTCTCCACCGACTGTTTTTCTCATGAATACTTACGGAAGCGACGAGCGAGCGTCGGTTGACCTGACGGATAGCGGACCTCGCAGTCCCGCGGAGGACGTTGAAGCTCATCTTTGATGTTGCTAAGGTAGCTTTGCTTCGATAGAGTGATGGACCTCTTGCGGATGAGAGGATCAAGACAGGACAAGACGAGGAGGGGAGAAGCCGGGAAAGAGAAACAGTCACTTGTCAACTCGTACTCACAATTCAACGACATCAAAAATCAATGCACGTGTTGAGGCTATCATCAGGCACCAACCGTACTTGGTAGCTACCTAGATACTTAGCTATAGGGAGGTAATAGCTAAAGAGAAAAGCTAGTGACCCTCGCGGCGACGACGTTTGCGCTCCTCGGCCAACCTGAGTGCCCGCTCCTCCGCCGCATCCTCCTCGCGTGCAGCCTTGGCAGCCCGTCGCTCCTCCCTTTCAATGTCACTCGCATGCGCTTCCATATCGTCATCACTCTCGATATCCCTCGAGACATAGTCTGCCTTACGCTTGCCAAAGAGTTGCCAAATCTGCGAAGAGACATCGTTGCGGTCTTTTCTGCTGCTGCTGTGGCCATAGCTTGGCTCATCTTCCTCTTCCGAAGCGATAAAAGAATCTTCGTCGCTTTCATCTTCTGCTTCATAGCGTGCGTGACGTCGATCTGGCTGAGTTGGTTGTCGTGATCGACTTTGCTTGGACGCACCAAGCTTAGGCAGTGCCTTTTTAGGCATTGCATTGGTCTTCATGCGCTCCTCTGTGGCAGTCTTGCGCGGTTGCTGCTTCAAGTATGGCAAATCCTTGCCCTGCTTCCGCCAAAGATCATTCTGAATCTCTTCAATCGTTCGGAGATCACGCTTGCCATTCTTTTGAAGTGCCTGCAGCGGCGGTAATCCATTCAACTCGGCATGACCGCGGCCAGCCTCTTTCGCCATGGTGATGGGTTTACCCTTTTTACCACCCGACATACGCACAAGCGGTCGCGCATCTTCAATCGGCGGTGCACCGCCCTGTGTTTGCTTGCGTGCCGGAAGACCCTTGACGGGCGTGCGCGCGCCTGTTGTACCTTTACCCATAGACTTGACAGGGCACGGCGTAGCACTCCCCGTACCATAGAGATGCGACGGGGTCGTCCGTCGTTGTAGCGAAAGCTTGTCTGTCTTCCTACTCTGCGGTCCCAGTCGCGCCCGTTCAGCCTTTTCGCGCCTTTCCTTGGCTTCACCGACGGACAAGACCCGCGCCTTGCGTTCCGCTGCTTCCTTCTCTGCAACCAGCTTGGCCACCTTTTCACGTTCCGCACGCACCGCTGCTTCTTTTGCTTCTTGCACGGCACGTATGCGATCTTCAGCTTGACGCTGACGTTGTGCTTTTTCTTCATGCGCACGGCGCGCTTGTTCTCTGAGCTGTGCTTTACGGAGCGCTTCTAGCTTTTCGACACGGTCGCGGTCGGCGGCAGCAGACTCGGCTAGGAGACGGCGATAGTCGCCTGTTGCTTTGAGAAGCATAACGCCACGGCGATACTGCTGTGCAGCTGTACTTACTGTACAAGACGCGTTGCTTTCGCTATTGTAGAAGCGCTTGACTGATCTATTCTTGCAATTGCGTGGGCTGGTAATTACAAAGGTGTGGGTGTCGCGGCGATTCAAGAGAGAACAGAGACAAGAAAGACTTGGGCTTGGCATCAACCGACGCGCTTAAGCTGTATCCATCCATCGCTCCTAGTATCCTCTACTGAAGAAGCTGCTTCTCTTCTCTACCAGCTCATAGCTGCTTGCGCAATGTCGCATTCGAGCGCCCACGGTAGCTCCTCGCGCGCCGTCTATACCGCTGCTGCAGTCGATGACACGGCACTGCCACCTTACCCTGAATGGACTCCTGCTACTGCTACTGCCGCCGCCGCCGCCGCCGCTACTTTAGCCGGCATTACAAGCGCACCTGGTAGTGCAGGCGATGTCAAATCAGTTGCAGAGACCACTGCTGCGCCTTCCATTGCCGACGACGTTCGCAAACTTCGCCAAACGCAGCCAACCCTCCTCGGCCCTGAAGATGCCACGTATACAACCATACCTGTCGACCAACTTGATTATTCGCGTGATCGACATGGCAATATCGTCTGCACGGATCCAACACTACAAGATGCATCTGCCTTTGCAGCCTTTATCCAGCATCACGGCGCCAAGCCACCCATCTTGCAACTACGCATCCAGGGCGGTCACTGGGAGCAGCGTGAAAGTACAACTTATACCACAGACAGCAATGGCGTTCGACGACCGAGTTCGCAATCGACCCGTCAACATGTCACAGACTTTGACTATAGTATCCCTCTGACACATGAGATTCTCATCAAACGCAACAAGGACTCGCGTCCCTTCTTCTTTACATACTTGCCTGAAGTCGCCACCTATCGCGGCACGAGCTTCAAACGCGCTCAACAGCCGCAAGATGAAGATGAACGCGTCGAACGAGGCTTGTCATCTGGTCAACAAGCCATCCTTGCCTATCTCGGCTCCACGGCACCACTCAAGACGTTTCGCTTTGAAAAACTGGTGCGTGGTTGGGATGTGTCGCATCTTCAACGCCAAATTGAGATGATTATTCGCGGCACTGGCTATTTTGGCGATGTCACCGTGTCGTTTGTCGAGCATGAAAAGTATATTTACATTCGACCTGGCACGCGCTTCTCAAACTGGTACCACAATATCTGGTGGCAACTTTTGCGATGGCTCCTCTTTCCGATCGGCATCGTCCTCTGGCTTATGAAGAAGTTTTGGCTTGGTGCAGACTGGCATGTGCTTGGCGCGCGGTTTGACTTGTATGCCGTCAATGAACGTGGCGATGAACGTGGTTTGGCACCGGATGCGTTTTTGTTGTTGTTTCACAAGCAGATTGCAGGGTATGCGCAGGTACGCAAGATGGGCGATCTCATTCCTTGGCCAGGTGCTGATGGACATGTGCTCGAAGAAGTTGTCATGGGCACGCCAGGTGTTGTGTTTCCAGACAATATCCAGTTTGAGCCGCTCTAGTTGCATGCTATAGTCTTTTATGTAGATAGGTAGGTTCCAAGGTTCCAAGGTTGAGCCAAGAGTGTTGCATGTCATCTGAAGATAATTCATGTCGGTCGCATCCATCAGCTGCTTTGCCTTTTGTCGACGACCTCGACAAGTCAAAGCATGAGTGTCGACTATGCATCGCTGCCAGAAGGTCCGGCTTCCTTCTCAACAAAGACTGATAGCAATGCCACCCAAGCGGCTGCGCTTGAAGCCTTCGCACGACGTCAGCGTGCGCGTCTGATTGCCGTACCGACCGACGATACGCGCATCAAGCAGCTCCTCAGGGCGCGCGGCGAGCCGATCATTCTCTTTGGCGAAGGTCCAGCTGATCGTCGCGACAGGCTACGCGATCTGTTATCACTTGACGAGGATGTTGCTTCAGGGATTGCCAAAGCAAGCGCAAATGACGATCAAGGCAGAAGAGAAGGCGAAGAGCAAGAGGAAGAGTATGAAACGGCAGGTCCAGAAGCACTGCGCGCCGCACGCCTGCATATTCTACGAGAAAGCCTGCCGCGTGCTCAAAAGCGACTGGTGCAACAACGCAGGGAACAACGCATTCCCGGTCCAGCACTTGTTGCGGCGCGTCAAGCGGAAAGCGCGCGTCTTAAGCGATTTGTGGCACAGGGTGCGCAAGTCGCTGCTGAACGTGCGTGTGCTGTGGCGCGCTTCTCGCCAGATGGACAGTCTATTGCGACGGGCGCTTGGTCGGGTGCATTAGGTGTGTTTGCAGTGGATGGACTCAAGCCGGTCCGGACAGCGGTGGGACATACAGACAAGGTCTCTGGCGTCGCGTGGCATCCTGAGGCGACGCTCTCGCAGTCCAGCTCGGCACTCAATCTCATTTCAGGCGGCGGCGAGGGTGATGTATGTCTATGGAGTCTGGATGGTCAATCAACGCCGCTTGCTCGTCTTCAAGGCCATACAGGCCGTGTTGCACGCTGTGTATTTCATCCGACTGGGAGATACATTGCTTCGGCTTCTTTTGATAGTACCTGGCGTCTTTGGGATGCGGAGACAACCACCGCTTTACTAGTCCAAGAAGGCCATGCGCATGAAGTGTATGCACTCGCTTGTCAAGACGATGGCGCATTACTCGCTAGCGGTGGTCTCGATGCCCTGGCACGCGTCTGGGATTTAAGATCCGGCAAGACAGTCATGGTCTTGGACGGCCATGTCAAGCCTGTCCATGGTTTGGATTTCTCACCGGATGGCTATACGATTGCAAGTGGCTCGGCAGATGACACGATCAAGGTATGGGATGTACGGCAAGTCTCATGTCTGCAAACGGTACCGGCACACAAGAGTCTTGTCAGTGATGTTCGGTTCTTTAGACATCAAGGCACGGAGCCGTTCTTTGCAGAGGGCGAGGCGAGCGAGGAGGAAATCAAAACGAGGCTGGTACCACGATCAGGCACCTTTCTAGCCTCGAGCGGGTATGACGGTGCCGTCAACATTTGGAGCACGGATGATTGGCGATTGATCAAGACCTTGGTGGGTCCAGCGGAAAAGAAGGTGATGAGCGTGGATATTAGTGGTGACGGCGAGCAACTTTGCTCAAGCGGCTTTGATCGTACTGTACGACTTTGGTCACATTGAAACAAGCACAGAGAAAGCCATGTGCACATATTGAGCAAATAAAACACACAAGACAGTCGTAACGAAGCAACAATGGACAGATGCATTTGTGAATCGTGCGATGATGCAAGCACCTTTAGATCAGGCTGCCAAATCTATGCCTCGGCATCCAACTGCTTAAAGTAAGCATCCAAATTCGAGCCACCTTCCCAGTCTGGCACGATCTTGCCATCACCAGATTTTTGCGACGCAGGCAACTTGGATTGTGCATAAGCAGCCTTGGCCTGTTTGATGAGTTCCTCTTTACTGTGGAAAGCAGCCTCGGCGCTTGACGCGTCGGCTGCTTTTTGGAGAGAGGCGTTGTGGAAGTAGCCGTAGAGGAGACCAGTGCCGAGAGCGGCGTACCGCAGGACCTAGAGGAAGCCTGTCAGTGATCTGCTCGAGAAGTCTTTCTTCGGGTAAACACGGCCGAGGTCAGTCGTTATAGAGGCTTGCAAAGATGGGCCTTTTTGTTTTGGCAAAGGGAACATCCAGCTGTCTGCCTTGAAGACGGTGGGCCGTGTTGTATAGACGTACATTGGTGGTAGAGGATGCCATGTCGGGTGATGCAGGCTGTCTATGAGCTTCGACGTCTCTTTCTTGTCTTGTTCTCGCATCGTCGGGTTTTAGGGTTAGGGCAGACAGCACTTGAAGGACCGCTACATGTACAACATGTACAATGTACAGTGGCAGGCACTACTACTCTGTGTCTTGGTCTATATCTACGACATCCGTGGATCGTTGTGTCGACCAATGTGGATTTGTCTCATTTGACAAATACTAAGTTGGCTACAGGGATGCAGAGAAGCATAGCTAGTGGCTTTCTAGCACTAGCATGAACCTAAGTCTCGAAAGAATCAAGGATCAGAAAGAGCTCTGTCGTGGTCAGTCGGTGTCAACATCTCATATTGCTTCAACATGTAAAGACTACGAAGAGATCTCGTCACTGTCACTGGGAGAAGTATCAGAGGTCTTAAGCTAATCTTGGATTCTGTTCGGAGGTGGCACGCTTAAGCTGGTACCGGGTTTGACCCACTTCAGTCAGAAATTTGAGCAGCTGTCTCTCGGGCTGAATTCTGATCAATGCGGTGATGGAATACACGGCGTGCGCAACCGGCACAAAGGAAGGCAATTCGCCAAGCTGTCTAGGCTGGCGGTAACGCAGCGCACGTTGTATGTGGTCTCAATTGCAATTGCAATGATCAGATTTCCATCCGGAATGCGCTCAACATCTGCCAGGAGGACCACACAGCAAACGTCAATGGAGAGAGCGATGAACAAGCGTTGAAGGGTCGGATCAAGAAAGGCTGCGCAGGTATTAGCACACGCTGCGAGTCCGTGAAATCTCAGTGATTGATGCTGACCATCAGCACATATGCATATGCACATGCATCCTGAGTCTGAGCCCAAAGTGCAATACATAAATGTAGATCGGTGGCAACATTGTACATGTAAACCTGCTTGTCCTTCCCTTCCAAGGCTAACAACCTTACATTCAAGTTATCATGTGACTTGATCATGCGGACAGGAAGAGCGCCAGCAAGAGACCACGACACACACCCAGCCAGTCTCAACCTTCCTTGTCTCTCTCCTCGCACAGCAGTCGCAGACACCGGCAGCAATGTCGACCACCATGAAGCTGACAGCCAATGTCAAGCGGTAAGTCGACCCTCGCAAAAACGCAAGGGTGACCCCCCCTATTTTGCCCGCACAAAGTGCAAAGACACTGACGGCGCCCTTCTAGTCCCAACTACAGCACCGCCGGCATGGCAGTCGCCGTCAAGACCAACCATTTCAAGGTGGAGAAGCTTCCTGACGTCGATATTCAGCAGTGGGACGTCGCTATCCCCTCGATGGGTCGTGCCCCCTCCACCAAAAAAGCTGAAAAGGACCGCAACACGCGCATCTGGGGTCACCCAGAGATCCAGGCACTGCTTAGCAAGGCCAAGATCATTTACAACGGCATGGCTGTTGCCTGGTCGACGGGTCCTATGCCCTTTGAGTCGCTGGACCAGACTATCATGATTCAAGCCGGCAAGAAGGAGTATGAAGCCAAGATTGTGATGCGCAAGACGGTCAAAATCAACCTCGCCACCCTCGTGGAAGCACTCAACCAGCGCTACACGTTTGAAGATGACCACATCATTCAGTGCATCTCCTTCCTGTCTGCTTTGCTGCGTGATACGCCCGTCAAGAAATTCCCAACCGTCACAAGTCTCACATCGTACTTTGACCGCATGATCCGCGGCAACGTGTTTGACCTCGGCGGCGGTGTCCAGCTCTGGCGTGGTGTCTTCCAGAGCGCTCGTCCTGCTCCTGGCTGCATGACCATCAACGTTGATGTCGCCCACACGGCTTTCTACCAGCCAGACCTCACGATCCCGCAGTTTGTCGCTCTCAACCTTGGCTTGCGTTCCCCTGAAGAACTGGCAAAGTTGCAGCAGCATCAAGTGAGGCAGCTCAACAAGATCCTCAAGGGACTCAGCATTTACACCAAGCACATGGAACGTGGTGGTCGTCCGCCTCGCATGCAAAAGATTTTTATGGTCTCGCGTGACACGGCTGTTTCTGCCAAGTTTGACAAAGAAGGCACCGAGTACACGGTTGACCGCTACTTCAAGGAAGTCTACAACATCAATCTCAGGCACAAGAATGCACCCCTTCTTGAAATGTCTGGTCCTCAAAAGACAAAGCTGCCCATGGAGCTTTGCTTTGTTGCTGAAGGTCAACGTTTCCCAAACAGTTTGTTGACGGGTAAGCAGACGGCCGAGATTGTGCGCAATGCAGCACAGCCGCCTACCGACCGTATTCGCTCCGTGCAGGAGAATGTCGCCCGCCTCGACTGGGCCAGTGACCCCATGCTGGCCGACTTCCACATGAAGATCAACCCACAGCCCATGCAAGCACAGGCACGTCTCTTGCCGGCACCGACGTTGCTCTTTGGTCGCAATGCACCCTTGCGTCCTCAAGGCGGTCAATGGAAGACGATGGGCAAGCAGCTCTTTAAGACGACCACCTTGGACTCTTGGGGTATTCTCAACTTTGCAAACCCTCGTGACGACCCAAGCATGTTTGAGCGCGAGGTTGTGCAGTCGGCCATCCGCTACGGCACCAACGTTGTTGTCAAGCAGCCATTTAAGCAGCAAGCCAACCGTCATGGCAACGTGAAGCAAATGGTGCAGCAATTCTACGTCAAGACGTGCCAGACCTTCAACAAAGCTGCCAATGTCCTCTTCTTCATCATCCCGGGCCAAGGTGGTGACGAACTCTATGGCGCCATCAAAGAAGCCTGCGACGTCACGATTGGTATTCCCTCGCAGTGCATCTCGGCTGCCAAGTTGCGCAAGGCTAACGCCCAGTACTGTGACAATGTCTGGCTCAAGGTGAATGAGAAACTCGGCGGTCAAAACACACAGCTTGAAAAATCACCCATCTTGACGGCACCTTTCCGTGGTCCTGTCTTGTTGCTCGGTGCCGATGTCTCGCACCCGCCTCCTGGAATGCTGGGTGGCCGTGCACCGTCGATTGTCTCGCTCGTCAGCAACAAGGACAAATTCGCCACCAAGTATATCGGCCAGGCACGTTCGCAAGGTGCCCGTGTCGAGATGATTGATGAGATGTTGCCCCTTGTCAAGAATGCAATCGGTTGCTATGCACGCAATGTCGGTGTCAAACCAAAGCACATTGTCTACTACCGCGATGGTGTGTCGGAAGGTCAATTTGCTCAAGTCAAGGAAGGCGAACTCAAGGCCATCAAAGAAGCCTGCAAGGCCCACAACATTGAATGCCTTGTGACGGTCGTCATTTGCCAGAAACGTCACCACACGCGCTTCTTCCCAGGCAAGTCACAAGATGGCGATCGTCTCGGCAACGTCAAGGCCGGCACGGTGGTCGACTCGGCTATCACGCACCCTGTTGATTTTGACTTCTTCTTGACAGCCCACACGTCTTACAAAGGAACTGCCCGGCCGACGCATTATCAGGTGATTCACGACGAGGCTGGCTTCCGTGCTGAGCAGATGCATAAATTGACGCATGACTTGTGCTACACGTTTGCACGCTCCACGACGTCTGTTTCGCTGGTGCCGGTCACGTACTATGCTCATTTGGTCGGTAACCGGGTCAAGGCTTATTGTCATGGTGAGTCGGATGTCGGCTCGGTGAGGTCGTCGGAGCGTGGGGGACAGCAAGAGTCGGATGAGGGCAAGTTGCCGCGTCTCAATGACAAGCTCCGTGAGACGGTCTGGTACATCTAGGCGTCTCTCGTGCTCACACTCGCAAAGCTCTGCCCGTATCTCTTTTTTCAATGCGCACGCTCTAGCCTGTTTTCCTTATCCTCTTTGATATTGAAGAGTTTTCAAGAATTTTCAAAAATAGTATCTCTCAGACAGAAGAATTGCATCTATTATCAATCGTTACAAATACTGCTTGCTCTGTTGGATGCCCAGGTGGCTATCGACCAAAGAGTGAGCCAAAGAGACCCTTCTTGGGTGTCTGCTTCGGTGCACTTTCTTCCATTGCCTCCTCTTCCTCCTGATCCACTTGCATCGCCTCACCTGCCTCCTGCTCCACCTTCTCCACCTGCGCTTGTCCTGGTTCCTCAATGGCACCCGATAGGTAATTCCACGCCACATCCAGTACAATCGGCTTGGCACCCACCGAGCGCGTGACAATAGCCCGTGCGTCCAATTTGGCAAGTTGCTGTGCCGTGCCTGCATACCACTGTGTTGGGTCCAACACGGCCCCTGTCGAACTCGCCATGTTGGTTACTTGATGGTCGCCAGTCTTGGCTGTCGAGAGGGCGAGCGTGTATTCGGCACTGGATCGATGCAGGCGTTCTTCGAGTGTTGTGGCCTGACGTGCTTGCTTCTTAAGCTGGTGGATGACGTGCTCATCCTTGTCTGCGTCTTTGGTGGACTGTTGATCTTGCGCACGTAGATAGGTCAGTGCCCTGTTGAGCAAGGCGATGCCTTCAAGCGAGACGCCATGGACGTCACTGAGCAAAACACACCGTTCGGCACGGACGCTTTGCTGCTGCAAGGCCAACAATGCTGTATGGGATGCAGAAAGACCGGGCAAGGTGGCTGCCTCAGCAAGACGCGTGAGCGTCTGATCGAGAATGAGCACACCTTCGCGCGCCGAAATTGTTTTGAGCAACGCTGAATCACGCGCCAGATAATCTTGTCCTGATTCGAATCGTGTAAATGCCTTGATGAGTTCCAAATCCTGCACCGTATCTTGATCTTCTTCACCGTCAAGTAAGGTTTGCAACGTCGTCAAGGTGTTTGTCCAAGCGGCAATAATAGCATCATGAACAGGCTCAGCGGCGGCACGACCAGACAGGGCTGTCGACATAGAAGCAGCCAGCGTGCTTTGTTTGAGAATAGCGGTGCGGCCTGCCCAGCTGATCTGGGACACGAGCGTATCCGTCTTGCTCGACGCACCATGCGCTCGGTCGCCTTGCTTTGGCGCATCGAGGGCGTCGGCATCCACAGCAAGGACGAGATTGCGCCAGGCTTCGTCGGCGGCGGCGTCTTCGGTTGCGGCCGTGGTGACTTGCTCGACGGCAAACGTGTGCAGATTCATATTGCGTTCGGTGGTCGTTTGGGCGGTATAAAAACCGTAGCGAAGACCCGTCTCTACAGCCTCAAACAAGGCGGCAGCAGAGGAGGCCGAAGAGCTGCTGGACTTGTGTTGCTGTGCCGTCAAAACCTGCAACGCGACGAGACTGCGTGCATAGAAGTGAATGGCCAAATCGACTTGACCCCGTTCCTGATGCAACGACGCTGTCAAAAAGTCAACATAGGCTGCCTGTTCCAGTTGAGCCGCCGCAGAGAGCGACGCTGAAGGCACGGCACGGGCAAACTTGATGGCTTTGCGCAATTTGGCAAGAATGACTTGTGCTTTTCCGCCAGCCGTTTTGGTCTCCATCGCGGCTGACCAAACCCGTTCAGCACTGAGCAGCGGCACGAGCCATACTTGTTGTGAAGACTCGGTTGGCTTGCTCGATGCAGATGCTGCGCCTGCTGCTGTTGCTTTACTTGATTTGCGAAGGGCATGGAGTTTGCGGGTGAGATGCTTGTGGTAGCGTGCATAGTCATCGAAACGGCAGTACTCTTCGCGCTCGTACTCGATGCGCTGAAGGATGGAAGCCATGTCTCTCGCTTCTCAATCAATGCTGCGATGTCTGAGTAGATAGATGATAGTCGTTGTGCTAGTCGAGCTGTGTTGTGCGTGCGAAGAATCAAAGAAAAAGAGACAATCAAGAGACACATCCTGGAGGCTGGAGCGGATAGCTATAGGAAGCCATGGAGAATATAGAAGCCATGGAAGAGACAAAGACAGCAGAGACAGAAACGCAGAGTGTCCAAGTCAAATTCACGACAAAGGATACCTCGGTCGCACTCGATCAAGAGGCACCCATCCTTGTACCAACCTCCCTCAAACGCTATGGTCTTTCGGAAGTCGTCAATCATCTCCTCGGCCAGCAAGATCAACCGGTGCCCTTTTCCTTCTTGATTGATGGCGAGCTTCTCGGTACCTCTGTCCAGGACTTTTTAACAAAACGCGGTCTCTCCAGCGAGACAGTGCTCGAGGTCGAATACATCCGCTCCATCCTGCCACCGTCCTTCTTGGCGTCCTTTCCACACGACGACTGGATCTCAGGAGTTGCTTTACAAGGCGACGATATCGTCACAGGGTCGTATAATAGTCTCGTCCGCGTCTGGGACCAATCACAGCAATGCAAAGCGACCGGTGTCGGCCATACCAACGCTGTCAAGGCTGTCGCATACGCAGGTCCTTTGACTGGCACAGTCTCCAATCTAGCGACAGCGAGTATGGACCGTACGCTGCGACTCTGGCAGCTAGCGACAAATGGCGACGCATTGACCTGCACCGCTGAGTTGCGTGGTCATGTGGCATCCGTCGAGACGTGTGATCTGGCTGGCACGACCTTGGTGTCGGGTGCATCGGATGGCATGTTGGGATTATGGGATACTTCGGATGACTTGGGACAACCCTATGTCGCGACCCATCAAAACAAGCGGAAACGACAGCGAGGTACTGGTGTGGGTGTCTTGTCGAGCAGGCAGCTGAAGCAAGTCCACAGTCAGCCGATTTCTCAGGTGGCATTGAATCCGCAAGATGCATCATTGGTGTACTCGGCTTCCTGGGATAAGTCCCTTGTTGTAACGGACCTGACAACGCTCTTGCCGTTGACGACGGTTCAGACCTCCTCGCCGCTCTTTTCCCTTTTGAGTCTGCCATCGCTCTCGGTCGTTTTGACGGGCGGTCAACGCAGCGTCCAAGTCCACGATCTGCGCTCCAACCAACTCACGCGCTCGACCTTACAAGGACACAGCAACTTTGTCTCCTGTCTCGCTTCAGCACCGACCCTTGAAGGTGCCAGCAACAATGCCTATCTCTTCGCCAGTGGGTCCTACGATGGCGAAGTCCGTGTCTGGGACATCCGCAATGAACGATCCCTCTATGTCGTTGGACGGACACCACAAGAGACAACTTCGGACTCAAAGAAACGGCAGAGTACCGGCAGCAATCAAGTCATGTGTTTGGCATGGGGCGGTATGGGTATTGTCAGTGGCGGCGAGGATTGTCAATTACAAATCAATCGTGGTGTCGACCAGACGTCTGCTCCGGCGGCCTAAGCAGTAGGCAGAGACGATACACCTCTCTGCCTACTGCCTAGGCAAAGTTGATCCAGCGTTTTGACAGACCGAGTGTCCAGAGTTCTTGTTCAATCTCGTTGTTGTCCTGCATCGCGCGTATGAGACGCTGCTCAAAAATGTCGGCTGCTTCTTGACAATAGGCGTCCGTGTCGAGCGCACCTAGCAAGCGCGTCAAGTAAAACAGTGCCTGTCGACTTGCTTCACGCGACAAGTCTGTCTTACCCTTGCAATCATAAACACACAACAGTTGTGTCCGGATATGCTCAACGAGACCTCGAAACAAGACAAGGTCGCGATGACCGCCCGTACAGACATGGATTGAGAGTGCTATACTCGTGACTTCTGCACGTATGTCAAAGGTCAGCGGATGCGGCGTATCGAGTCGATGGACCGGTGTCTGTGCGCATGCCTGTAAAACAGCGAGGCAATGCTCTGGTAGGGATGCTGCCAATTCAAGCACGACTTGCGCACTTGCTTGATCGAGATCCCGCTTGCCGAGTGCATCTTGTGCAAGTCCTGTTTGCCAATGCGCCGCTGCTAAACGAAGACCTGTGGTACAAAGTGCCAGGAGATTGTTGACTTGGTCGCGCGTTGAGTCTTGCAAGAGGCAGCGTTTTTGAAGATAGCAACGTAGACTTCGACCCCATTGCGATAAGACTGTGCCAAGAGAGACGCCTTGCTCTATCCGCGCGTGATAGAGGACTGTGAGACTGTCGAGGACGGAAGCGTCGGCACTGTTGATCGGCGACAACTCATACAGGCGTTCATGCAAGACACGATCGAGTGCGCCGTCACCATCTTGATCAAGATCGCCGCCTGGCTGCGGTCTTGTCCGTGTGCCGCGTTTCCGTGACCGACGCGTTAGGCTCTCCCTATCCGCGTCCCCCTTGCCGTCTGCCTGTGCGCTTGCCGTTTCGAGCCGTACAAGCCTGGCGCGCAACTGCGTATTCTCATCTTCGAGTGTATTGAAGCGTTTCTGCCAAAAGACGACGCCGTCAATGTAGTCTGTCTCTTTGTAAGTCTGTTGCAAGGGCGGTCCTGGTACGAGGGCGGTGCGTAAGTTGACAAGGTAGTGCGCGAGGGTAAGCGCCGGTGGTCTTGCTTTGACGATGGAGATTGCCTTCAGTCAGTATGAAGATAGAAGAGCATGAAGAGAGTTTACGAATGCAAGTGAAAGATCATCTGGCCAATCCATGGCTCATGCTATGCGTCTCTACTGTACTGTACAAGTCTGCTCAGGTGATCCTTGTCCTCTTCCTCCATTCCATCTGAATATGATCGCGGGAAAAAGGGAAAAAGTGACAAGAACAAGAAGAGCATATTCCATACGGCAGAGACAAGACAATCAGACAATAGCAGCCATCATGCTCAAGCAAACAAAGCCAAAGTCCGCAAGGACGAAGCGCGTTATGGACGACCGCGCGCCAAAGCTCACCGAAAATGCAAAACAGGCCATCTTTGTCCGCACACAAACCGCGAATGCCACAACGCAAGCCGTCTTGCAAGATCTCATGGCGCTCAAGAAGCCCGATGCGCAGAGTTTCAGCAAAAAGGACAACAAGATCTTGCCATTCGAAGATGCCTCATCGCTCGAGTTCTTTGCAGAGAAGAATGATGCTTCGTTGTTCGTCGTGGGATCGCATAGCAAGAAAAGGCCCAACAACCTTGTCTTGGCGCGTATGTTTGATGGCAGCGTGCTCGACATGATTGAGGTGGGCGTCGAGAAGCCAGTCTTCATGTCCCAATTCAAAGGAAGCAAAACAAACGTCGGCATCCGGCCGCTCATGCTCTTCTCGGGGCCCTTGTTTGACAGCCATCCATCCTTTCGACAGCTCAAAAGTTTCTTGCTGGATCTCTATCGTGGTCGTGAAATTACTAGTATGGATGCTGTTGCGCTGCAACACATTATGGTCTTGACCCATGCCGACTCGTCCGACTCTTCCATTCTACCGCCCGTGCAATTACGCGTCTACCTCATCAAGGCGCACAAGTCCGGCCAGAAGCTACCGAGGGTTGAGCTTGAGGAGATGGGACCGAGGTTCGACTTGCGCATGCGTCGATTGCAGCTACCGGATGAAGGTGCGCTCAAAATGGCACTCAAGCGACCGACCAAGCAAGTGCCCAAGACGAAGAAGAACATTCAAACCGATGAAATGGGTGACAAGATTGCGCAGATTCATTTGGGCAAGCAGGATCTTGACAATATGCAGACCCGCAAGTTCAAGGGTCTCAAACGGTCGCGCGATACGGAAGAAGATGAGGAGCAGGAGGAGGGAAGTGATGCGTTTGAGGGCGAAGATGTCGTCAGTGAGGATGAAAGCGAAGAGGAAGCTCCTGCAGCACCTGCGAAGCGGCTGCGTCAATAGCGGTATCCACTTTCGCCTCTCAAAAGACATTCCATTAGCATATGTAGCATAAGCGTTTTTCTTTTCTGCTAGCTATAGTTGTATTTGACAGGAATGCCTGTTGTTGAAAAGGTGAGTCACCATCTTGGCGGAGAGATTCCGCTATGCCACCAGGAGAAGTCTGAACTCGCTCAGCTTTACTGCCCACGAGGCAGCTCTGTAGACCTGAGTGAAAAACTTGGCCAACAATGTCGTTGAACAGGGTAATGTTCCTTCTGCTAGATTTTCAATGCATGTGTTCCTAATACAGGAATGAACCTCAACTGCTACTAAACGTTGACAGAGACTGTAGTCGACGAGCCATAGTAGGCGGGAGGATCATTTACAAGAGGCTCATGTGCCGTTGTCTGGCGAGATGACCTTGTGGCTGAGACTGACGCTGCAGCAGCAGATGTAACTGGTGCAGTGGTTACGGCAGCAGTACTAGGGGCTGTACTGGATAGTCTTCATTTGGTTAACAGTTTACTTGACTGTTCGTGATTGGTTATACCCCTGTTGAAGTTGCAACTCCAGTCGTCTCATGGAACTTGTCAGCTCATCAATACGATTAGTTAGCGTCGCCAAAGATGAGATTGGCGTCGAATATGTCGGCTGTGATCCATTCGCACATGCGTACGTGTGGTACTTGGCGTATTTCCGCTTGAGTGCACTAATTTCCTCTTGTGTTTGCCTCACTGCTGGATTGATCGTACGATACACCGGTGAACTATTGTTGTAACAAGCCTGGTCAAAGCAGCCGACAAGTGCTCCGTTCGCCGCGATGAGTTTGACGGTGAAGTTTGCTTCGTTGGGTGAGATGGTGCCTGTAACGCTGAGATGCTAAACAGGGCCTCGAGCGTCAGGTAGCAGAGATCGTTAATACGAATGAACTCTGGTGTTACCTCCATTTGTAGCTGAACAAGTACTGTTAGCCAGACGCTGCTAGGATTGGATTGCAGTTTCGCATTTTTATGAGTTTGGTGTCCATCTGCGACATTATGACTCAGCCCAGCTGCAGCTGCATATGAGTATGTCTACGTCATCAATCTCGAAATCTACAGCCTGGATCTTGCTCTGTAAAGCTTTTAGCCCCTGACATGGTTTCTTCTCTTACTTCATATGCAGATCCGTATGCAGGTGCAGGCCTTGTGAGCTTGACGGACTATGATCTGCAGCTCGATAATGACGTGTCACTTAGGAGAAAACAACAAGTCAGCTGCAGCAGGTGCTATAAACCTCATCATGAATCCAATCTAGTTACGTAGATCAGGTACTTGGATTCATAGCAAAGATAACATGTTTATAGACTCTGCAGCTGGTCGTTTGAAATTTCCAATCTTCTCGCTTCTCCAGATTTCATCAATCTCAGCTGGAGCTGCAGGGGAAGCTGAAGCACGTATTTCTGTCTTGAGAAACAAAAGAATCACACGAATATTGATTGTCAGTGATTGTATACTGTCATGAAGCCCATCTGGTTTTTTTTGCATTGCCCATTCGAGCTCAGCTTCCAATTGTCCCACCAACACCTTGCCTTGAGGCTCCCTCAACAGCGTGAACACTGGCTCAGGTCATGTCGTAATGACAAGTTAGATCCCTCGCATTGACAACCCTAGTTGAAGAATCGTGCATCTGAGCGTGCAGCCTGCAAAGAACCATTTGCGGTGCTTGTCACACGCGTTTGTTCCTTTTCAGATCTCGACACACCCAGCTACTGTCTATCTTTCTGACAAAGAAGATGCGTCTGCTCGTAGCTTTAGTACTTCATCTCCTTGCTATTCAGACTCTTTTTCCGGGAACTATCAAATGTATTAGTCCTGAAGATGGCGCAGGAAGCAGCGTGCCGGCCCTTGATGGATCCGCTCGTTTCCGGTGGAAAGGAGATTTGTTCCAATCTGTGGCCCTCGAAATGATTTTTTCTCCCATTGAACTCGACACAAACTGTCAAAAGCTGTGCAACAAATGGTTCAGCACATTCGACGATTTCATTCGAAAGCCACAACGCGGTATCAACATGTTGAAACACCCTATGTTCTTGTCAGAAGACGGAACGAACGTGCGGGTCACAGAAAAGGCTGGAAATGAAGCTGAACAAGGTTTCCTCGCAGACCCGTGTCTCCATCACCACCGATATTGTATTGCAAACGCAGACGTTTAGCTCGCTCCTTTCGCTCCTGTTTAGCTAGGCTCGATTGATCCAGACACCAGGGAAGCACTGAAAGCGGTTAAATCTCTTGCAAGGGACACGATGCTGTATTCTCAACCCACGGCATTGCAATCGATGTCTCAAACCTTCTTCGGTCAATGTTGCATATGCCGGAAATTTGCAATTTTCCCAACAGCACGGGTCGCTGCTCCCAAGTCAAGGAATCGCGCCAACGAAAAAGAAACTCATCGTAGGAAGTTCAGAGAGTATTCAAATTTGGAGTGTTAGCCGAATGATATTTGTCATCGTCTCAATGAGCAGCTTTTTGGCCTGAACCAACGATCAAATCAGTGGTTCTGCAACAGCGCTTTTGTTGTGAAAGGGATACAGGGTCAAGGTATGAAATCTAATTCTGAAACCCCTAAGCATTGTCCATGTGAGCTAGGTTACGCCGATCCCCTCAGATGAATGAGTACAAAACGGCATGCTTTTCTCCAGAAACGATTCTCAACGGAATTGTCGATGCAGGGATCCGAACACTAACAAGTGCAGCGGGACATCCAAATTACATCCTTGACAGCGGTAAGGAATGCTGAAGGCTCAAGACAAGCTCGAACGAAGCCAGCTTTCTCAGATCTGCAAATCGCTCAAAGTCAACTGCAAGTCGCGTCTCGCGATGATTGCTTCATACAGAATAGTCTTCCTCCAGATGTTGAGTCATTTGCTGCCGCGGAACGAGATTCAAACATTTCAAAGCAGGACCCCCGCCCGCAATTCCTTGCATCGAGCATTTCATCACAAGCACAGACCGATACCCTCAGTGAGGCAGGTCAGGCAGCTTTGACCGCAACGCATAGAGGAATCGGCGAGCTTGACTTTCTGGCCAGCCAGATCGCACGTCAAGGTCATCAATTGCAACAGCTACAGCTATGTCATCCCTGTACTTGACAGCCGCGCGTACGTTAGTCAAGCTGTTCAATTGACTTTCGAAACGAATCTCGACAGCTTTGTATTTGGGTTGCCCTTATCAGAGCAAGTCTTCGGCGGCCCGCCATCTGTATTTTACGATTAAGCAGCATCCGGATCTTCCTCACGAAGTCAAGCCAACAGAGGCAAACGCAAAGCAAATGAGATTGAGCTGAGTGAGCGATTGAGAGCTTCGAGAGTCTCGACAGCCAGTCAGCGTTCAGCGAGCTGGGGGCTGCTATTGATGCATTTCTTCAAAGTGATGATGACCCCGACACATTAGATATTATAATGCACCAAAATCAAGGTGCAACAATCCAAGTTTCGGAGCCGCAGCCGCTGCATGAATCATTGCCACAACTTCAATTGCTACCGGAAGCACCCGGAGTTGCTGTTGATCTCGACTCTACTGAAGCAGTAGAAGAAGAAGAGGATGTAGACATCGCAGACTTTTTTTCCCATAGAGATATATGATAGACATGTATGTCATTTAATTTTGTTTTTCGAGTCAATAAGTGACCAGCTGCTGCAGACACCAGAGTCAAAATCTCAAATTTGAAATTCAAGATTGTCTTATGGTGCGAATACGAATTTCCGTAGGTAGTTGATGTGCTTTGATCCGTGGTCCATGACCATGAACCCTGCATGCCAAATCAGGCTGCCCAATTTCTTCAGGCACATTTGACTTTTGAAGCATAAAGGTGACTCTGATCCTAGTTTACGTTGTAATCTTCGTCTCGATCTATAGCACGAGAAGCTGTCCAAGCATCAAACGCGTCTGGGGTTGTATTCGACAACTGCAGTAGCCTCAATTGCAAGTATAAGAGTGAAGCGTTTTGAAATGCAAAGCCGAAGCAACAATTGCAAGAGCATGTGACTGGGAAGGGTCGCCCGTCTCGCCGAGCAGGCCCAGAGGCAGCTTCCTCGGATGCCATGACCGCAATCTTACTTCGACGAAGGCATGACTGCAGCTGAGCCCTTAGCTGCAGACAGTTTACCTACTCGTGAATGTGTTTGCACGACTCGCTCGTGGTCTCGTAATTGTTTCCCAGCAGCTGTAGATGATTTCCACACATATGCTAGTGTGCTTGCTCAGTTGCAATATCGTTACATTTCTCATGCTGCCATCGGCTCCTTCAATGTATTCGTCGTACTACAAGCATTCAATTCACGATTGGACTTTTCACTGGACAATTCTCGAATTTTGACACCTGACTTGGACCCTTCTTGTAGCTCAAGCTTACATCTCAGCTGCAGCTGATTTTGTGCACTTAGCAGCGTATACTCTGGAGCAAGGTGGAAGCGATACACATGATTGCACTCAATCAGCATCTAAATAGCTAGCTCGAGCACGAGAAGACGTGCAACCAGGTGCTGCAGTAAAGGCTTATATATTTGAATTGGTGCTGGGAACAAGGGTGACTCCAGCCATTCTCGTATCGCATTCGCATCGCAAACGAGAAGCGCGGATAACTCCCGGGGCAAACGCAATGGCACACCACGCATTGCAAAGGGTCAAGACACCACAGTCGTTGTGTAGCTCACTGGCTGCTCGCGTGTTGGCCCTATAAACTAGAGGCTATGTCCTACAGCATAACTACTTACGTTCTATTTATTTCCTTTGCAAATTTGAGAAGCACAGCCTAAGGATCCTTTGTTTTGACTATCTGTTGTGGTCCCGTAAGGGCTCGAATGAGGTCGATTCAACGTTTCTGCGTGAGAAAAGAGTCGGGCCCAGTAGTACAGCTAATGTACGGACTACAGAGGTTGTCTGTCAAACACGTGTGGCTACAGAGGTGTCGTTGTCGACTTTTCGGAGTGTCTCGGCCGCGAGAAGCGTCCGATTTGGTGCGTGTTGCGCGTCTCTTTTCCTTTGCGATGGCCTCGGATCCATCACAAAGATGCGGGTGATTTCATGGATTCGCAAAGGAATCGCAAAGGCTTTGCGAATGTGCTGTAAAATCTTGGTCGGCTGGAGTTGAAATTCGCATCGCAAAAGTTTTGTCCGGACAAATATGCGATGCGATGCGATGCGATTTGCAAGTACGGCTGAAGTCACCCTAATGCACCTGAATTGATAAAGGAAGAATCATGTACGCTCTGTCTGTAACTGTGGCACTTAATTTGCTGATGATACAGATGTGGAATTTTCTCGCTTTTCAAAACTCGCCAATTTTAGAATCTCAGCTACAACAGAGCAGCTGTATCGGGGTAGCTGCAGTTGAAGCACGTGTCTCAAAAAAGCAAGAAAAAAAAAGCATGCATTCGTCTACCTCCTTCGCTATAGCCACAGGTAAGTAGTGTTATGAACCCAATCTGGCTCTTTTGCGCTGCCTCCCCTATGTCAACTGCAACGCTCGAATTGAAATGAAACCTTCAACAACCATTGGTCCCATCTCCAATCGGAATATAGCCAGCTGCGGATCATCTTCTCTGACAAAGATGGCACACCTACCAGGAACTCTAGCATTTCATCTCCTTATCATTCAGACACTTCTTTTGGCCACTGTCAAATGCATTGGGCCTGAGAAAAGTGCAGCAAACGGCGTGCCAGCCGCAGCTGCCGGTGGATCCCAGATTCTTTCGAGAGAAAACAACTTCGTCCAATCTGTGGCTCTCGAGATGATTCTTTTTCCCACTGAACTCGACACAAACTGTCAAAAGTTATGCAACAAATGGTTCAGCACATTTGACGATTTTATTCGCAAGCCACAACGTGGTATCAGTGGGTTAATAAAACCCATGACCTTGTCCAAAAACGGAACAAAAATACGTGCCATGTGGAAGGACAAGGAAGCTGAACAAGCTTTTATCGTTGACCCGTGTCTCTATCACGACCGCTATTGTATCTCAAACGCAGACATCTGGCTCGCACCTTTCACTCCGGACGAGTTGAGCTCGATCGACCTCGACAAGAGCGAAGCACTGAACGCGGTGAAATCTCTTGCAAAAGATACATTACATGCTTCTCGCCCCATTTCATTGCAATCTATGTCTAATTATTTTGTCGATCAATGTTGCATGTGCCGAAAATTTGCAATCTTCTCGGTAGTTCGAATCAGCAAGCCCAAGGGTGCAACCAAGGAAAAAGATTCTCATCGGAGGAAGCACAGGGAGTATCCAGATGTGGAGTGTCAACCAAATGATATCTGTCATCGCCTCAATGAGCAACTTTTTGGCTTGAACCAACGATCAAATCAGTGGTTCTGCAACAGCGCTTTTGTTGTGAAAGGGATACAGGGTCAAGGTATGAAATCTAATTCTGAAACCCCTAAGCATTGTCCATGTGAGCTAGGTTACGCCGATCCCTTCACATTGAATGAGTACAAAACCGCATGCTTTTCTGCAGAAAGTATTCTCGATGGGATTGAAAATGCAGGGCTCGGAGCATTGAAGCAGGGACAACGGGAGCTGCAAATTACATCCTTGAGAACGGTAATCAACCCTGAAACCTTAGGACAAACTCGAAAGAAGCCAAGTCTCTCAAAACTACAAGTTGTTCAAAATAAAGTCTCACCTCTCGATGATTGCGTCATACAAAATGGTCAGCCCCCAAATGTTGAGTCATCTGCTGCCGCGGAACAAGATTCGTGTCTGCCAGGGCAGGAACGCCGGACACATTTCCTGGCATCGAGCATTTCACCACAAGCACAGACCGATACCCTCGGTGAGCTAGGTCAGGCAGCTTTGGCCGCAACGCATAGAAGAATTGGCGAGCTTGACTTTTTGGCCAGCCAGATCGCACGTCAAGGTCATCGACAGCTACAACCACATCAGCAGATGGCCATGCCAAGACAGCAGGCGTATGTGAATCCTGTATTAGACAGCAACGTGGCTCAAGCTGCTTCACTTGCTTGCGACATGAATCTTGACAGCTTTGTCTTTGGGTCCTCTCAATCAGAACGATTTTTCCAAGGCCTGTCGTCTTCCTGCACTGATTATGCAGCTTCTGGGTCTTCCTCAAGACGTCAAATCGACAGAGGCAAACGCAAGGCAAGCGACTTTGAGTTGAATGAAAAATTGAGAGCCTCGAGAGCCTCAACACAACAGCCAGCGTTCAGTGAACTGGGGGCTGCTATTGATGCATTCCTTCAAAGTGATGATGACCCCGAAAGTTTAGACGTCGTGTTGCGACAAAATCAAGATACAACATTCCAAGTTTCAGAGCCGCAGCCGCTGCAAGAACCATTGTCGCAACTTCAATCAGAAGTGCCTGAATCTGAATTTGATTTCGAATCGACTGCTGCAGCAGCAGAAGAAGATGAGATAGACATCTCAGACTTTTTCTTTCCATAGCTATAGGAATAGAAGAAACACACTTATGTCATCCGATTTTGTTATTCTAGCGGACCAAGCACTGGTGGGAATATCTCAGTTCTCACGTTCAGGATTTTCCAGTCTGAACTGTGACTTGGTCTGGCGGACTGTTGTGGTTTGACCTGTGGTCATGACGATTCCAGGCACATTTGACTTTGATAGCGAATCTGTTCTTTTTCATTCTCTGGTATACATTGGAATGGTCGTTTCAACCTGCAGGCCGAAGGGCAGTTCAAGCATCAAGCGCGTAGTGAGACTGAGGCGACTGCATTAGCCTAAAGTGTATGACTTCAGCTGTCTAAAGCGCAAAGCAAAAGAAAGAAGAGCATGCAACAGGGAGAACTGCGCTCGAATGTTTCGTCAAACAGGTCAACTAGCAGCTTCCTTGGAGATCAGAACTCATGGCCACAGCCGTGCTTCAAGCAAGGTAAGGCTGCAGCTTGTGGTTGCAATCGGTGACGCTGATCGGGTCTTGTGCTCACAGAAACGAATCACAGCTGGCCAATTCTTCGCTTCATCCGTTCTTCAGCTTGCCAAGACAGACCTGGTCTGGGCGATCTCTGCTCTTCGGCAGTGTTGTGGGCCTTGTGGCCTTGCAATTGCGAATTTGCGACTAGAGAGGAAACTCAAAGCGCTTAATAGTTGCGTTGTGGCGAGTGAATGCGCCGATCACCAAAAACCTGCGCCTGCCCAGGACTGGCGGCTGCCAAAAGATCGCCCAGATCATCGTCGCGTCTGCCATCCGCCGCCGCCACGGCTGCCATCTATGGTTCATGGATACCTATGCCTCTCCAGAGATTGCAATTGGACATTGCGCAACCTTTGCTGTCCAAAGGGCCACAGACTCACTGCCCAGGTACCATAAAGATGCTTCGCCTGGGAGGCCTCGGCTTTGCAGCATGGACAAGTTGATGACGTGGCGCTTAGAGTGACATCTGCATATATGTCACAGTCTCGGTTTTCAAGTAGTGATGAATCACTGATGATCCTCCGCCAGACAGCTGCAGGCTCCAATAGGACCGCCTGGGCAGTCTCATGCTGCAGTCTAAAACTCCAGCGTCTAGATCCAAGATGGCGCATCACTCACCTTCGCAGCCGATGCGTTTCAGCGATCCAATCGGCTACAGACGCCATGAGCCAGACCGTCAACTTGTATGAACGCCAGTTGAATGACTGTCCCACCTGGGGAAGCAAACTGCATCTCGGGCTGGCTTGTTGATCTGCTGTCTTATCACGTCAAGCTCATTGTCATCTCATCATTGCGTACAATTTACAGTATGGCGCAAGCTACACAGTGCTTACCGCCAGGGCACCCTACCGCAGTCAAGAGTGCGCACAGACATTGTGGGGACCCTATCGGCAGCGGTTCGCCCTGTCTTTGCACATCCCTGCCTTCCGCAACATGGAAAACAGCGCACAAAGCCAGTCTTCTGGACATCGACAACTACTAGAGAGCGGATGATCGACGATGCCTACCCGCAGCGGCAAGCTCACCCGGTATCGCTTGGTGGACCTACGAGTACAAGACTGGAGCATGCCCTTGATTGAAGAGCTCATTCGAAATCCTCGTCCATACTCAAGATATCGAGACCACAAGCATGTTCATCAACAGTCTACACGTTTGCGCATCTCTTTTGCTCGCAGCGCAGTGGAGCGTTGTGCAGTCGTCACCAATTGCCGTGCCGGTAGCAACCATCATCACAAAGAAGGACAACAGCACTGCCGTCGAGGTACTTCTTCCTCCGGCAGACAACACATTGAGCTATTGCAAAGGCCCTCAAATATACTATGACGCGGAACACTATGATTGCTTTGACGGATCGGTCTGCAGCAAAGGCACCAAGGGGTGCGGCGAGCAATGCTATGATCCAGCGTGGTATAAGTGCCTAAACAACGTTGTCTACGGAAGCCGTGGAGATCCTCTGCTGAAAAATGCGACCGATGTCCAGGTACATTTCGCAGAAATGATGAAGCGTTTCGAGATGCGGCGATGAAAGCCCAGGTGGCCGCAATGTAATGATGCATGTACAATTTATATGATTGACGATTGAAGACTGATGCAACCGAGACTGTGATTCAGGTCTTGTCAACCATATCGTTCCCGTTCTTGTTCTTCTTGCTCGGTTCCATTGATTGCGCAAACGCAAGTGCCCCTGCAATTCCTCCATCCCCAAGATCCAGATGAACCGTCGCGTCGCCGAAATCTAAAAACAACACCACTTACAAGCACATCACAAAGCACAGACCGCCGCTTTGTTTGCGCCATCTATCCCAAGCATCTGCCATTCACCACATGACCACCTGTATCTATTGCACGGCTCAATAATTGCGCGATATATAGGCCGTTTGCTTCCTTCCACATCAACAAGCAGACAAGCAGCTCCCTCATGTCGCCTTCGCCATCCACCCAGCCGCAGATGCCGGGCCGCAGCCCCCTAGACGACATTGTCTTTGCGGCCCGCGGCACGACCAAATACACAGAAGCCGATGCAATGAGCACATACACTGTCGCAGAGTCCTTCTTGTCAACCGATACGCGATATAGTACCGACACAACGGTCGCCTACAAAGACTATCAGGCTGCGCATCCGCCAGGAGACGACCTGGGCGACTCTGAATCAGATGAGCGGCGTGAGATGCACGCGCAGAAGGAGACGTCCGATGCGCGGTCAGTGCGGTCGTTTTGGGTGGAGCCCGAGCCAGTGCATCGATATTTGACGCCCGACATGGCGAGAAGACCGGCGCAACATGCAACGCGCAGCTACAGATGCAACGATTTTCGTGATAGCGTGCAGAGTACGGCCTCAGCATCCAATAGCAGACCTGCTACCTATCGCCAGCACTCGCATCCCGAACGGCTGCAGGATGAGCATGCTGACGCTTGGCATTATCCTCGCAATATTGCACGCGAACAATACCTTGTGCCGGATCCAAATGCCCGTACGCCAAGCCCGAGACAGGGTGATTTGCCTAGTCCAGGCTTTCTCTCGCAGGCGCAGACCCGACGCTCTTCTTCAAGTGGCTCTGGTCAGCATGTAAGCCTGTCACCCAAAGGACTGATGCGCGCTTTGAGCAAGTCTGGCAAGTCGATGCGACCAAAAGAAGGTATTCGGCACGTTTCTGAGCCGACTGCAGACACATTGTCTCTCACAAAGCCCAAGAGCGGTAACAGCAACAAAGCAACGCGGCCGGCTTATGAGACAAGCTATTCAGGCTCTTCTTCGCCGCGAACGCCAAATGGCCGCGCTGACTTGCTGGATGCACGGCATCGGAGTCGACTCCCGCGCAAAGACTTGATGGCTAGCCTGGAAAGTCTGCGATTGGATGAAGCGAATCGCGCGTCGCGGCTGGATCCACCGCGCAAATCGCCCAGTACCTTGCCGTTGCTGCCAGCGACCTATCTCGGACCTGGCATCCCCTCGCTCGCGCATGGCAAAAACACAGAAGCGTTGCAACGTCCGCTCATGCATCAAAAGTCAGTCTCCCGTAAATCCGCCAAACCAAATCGGCAAGTCTCGCTCAATGACTCTGCCATGGCCTCGTTACCCGATACTGCTCTGACACCGGAAAATCACGTCGATCTCGGCATTGAGCAACATGAAAAGAATCTGTTGCCGCAGTCGACGCATCATTTCAGGAAAGCAGCCGAGGCCGGCGATCCTGTTGGATGTTTGCTATACGGTCTCGCCCTGCGACATGGCTGGGGCTGTCGAGCGGATGTCAATCGCAGTCTCGTCTACCTCGAGCAAGCCGCTCAACAAGCAAGCAATACCGTCAATGCCGCCATGCGTCGATCCACAATGGCCGGGAAAAACCTCGGCGCAGAACTCGCTGTGGCCATGTTTGAAATTGGCATGTCCTATCAAAACGGCTGGGGTGTCTCGACAGACAAGAAGCGTGCGGTGGAGTACTTTGAGATGGCGAGTGCCTGGGGTGATGCCGATGCCATGATTGTGCTCGGGGATTTGTATCTGCGCGGTGATGGGTGCAAGAAGGATAAGCGCAAGGCGGCGCAGATGTTGAGAGCTGCTGAAGCAAAAGGAAGACGGGATGTCGGCAATTCGTGGATCTACAAGGACAAATACAGTTAATGTTTAGTTGAGTCTACATGTACTGGTAACCCTGAGAGACGGTCTGATCTCGCTGCTAGGTTGATCGTTGACTTGTCAGATGGACGCCTCACTCAGATTTTGTTTGCCACTGCAACGACGTCAACCGCACTAACGACGAATCAGCTCTCGCTCAATCAATGATCATGTCTCTCAAGCTGTAAATGCTTCCGCTAAATGTTACTCATGCCTGCTGAAAAGAAACACATTGGCGCTTTTGTCCATCTCAAGCAAAAACCCGATGCCGAACGCGCTCTCAAGACGCTCCAGCGCGTTGCTTGCCACGTCATGCCGATCCTACAGGCGCGCTCATGGCATGTTCGGACACTAGCCGAGTTTTACCCAGAGCAAACCAACTTGCTTGGCACCAATCTTAATCGCGGTCAAAAGATTTCGTTGCGATTGAGGCAGCCATTTGACGATGGCTCGCATCTCGAGTTTGAAGATGTCATGGGCACGATGCTGCATGAATTGGCGCATATCATTCGAGGTCCACATGATGAGCAGTTCTACAAAGTACTGGATGAGCTCAACTTGGAATACGACAAGTTGCTGAGTAGCAGTGCTGGGAAATTTCTCGAGCTCGGTGAAGGGCGCACTGTTGGCGGTCGTGTCGCTGGACCGACACCTGCTGCAGCACGACAGGCTGCATTAAGAAGACAGCGTGTTACAGGGGTACACGGACAAGTTCTAGGTGGTGCACCACTCTCATCATTCTCAGCGAAAGAGCGAGCTGCAGAAGCGGCGCAGCGCCGTTTGTTTGATGCCAAATGGTGTGGTCATGGCAGAGCAGAAGACCCCATTCTGGTCGACGAAGAGGAAGAAGTCTCAAACGATGAAGAGACGCTACAGGCTGCAATCAGAAGTGCAGCACCAAGCGCTGCAAAAGATACAAAGACGGTATCGAAGAAGCCATCTCCGATGAAGCAAGCTGCACCAGAAATCATTCTGATTGACTCTGATGACGATACACCCGTTGTTTTTCCCCCAACATTGGGCAAGATCAAGGGTGCAAGCAAGAGAAAAAGGGAAGAGGACGACTACGCGCGCATGAAGCAGCGTAACTTACTCAACGACAACTTAGACGAGCATTTGACCAAACTTGCAGCCAGCAAGCCTTCCCGCGCATCCTCAGCCGAGGCATACTCTACTGCAGCGCTACCAAAAATTGATGGTCGCTGGTATTGTGGCGTTTGCACGCTTGCCAACAAACTTGGCGATCCTCATTGTGATGCATGCGGTACAGAAAGACCGTCTGCCGCTAATCACGTCGGCGACTATTGGATTTGCGAGACGTGCAGTCAATTCAATGAGAAGAGCATGTGGATGTGCATTCGTACGTTTCGTCTGCTATGCTATGAGGGTTATGTTAATGTACAGAATGCCAAAGCATCAAAAAGAGTTCGTAAACGTGGTCATTACTTGCCCGAGACTGGATGAAACAAAAGAGCAGTCAGGCAGCACTCCATAGAGCCGAGCGCCCAATCTTGGTAGAGCTCATTTTGCCAGCTTGTTTGACGATCGCTAGACCAAGAGACGCCATACTCCCACTCGGTGCCATTTGGTATACCCAAAACTTGCACTTTGAATTCCGGTAGCGCGCGCCATTTTGAAAAGCCGAGCTGAGATCCTGATTTGCGAATGCTCGTATGCGGCCAGACAAGGATGCGAAAGACTTGGTGCTTGATGGAAACAGCAGGAACGAATGCCTCGGCCGCTGCGTTGAAGCCATCGTCCAGATAATCCGACATGGCTTTGGCCATCCTGTTGGAGATGCCATGAATGATGAGCGCACTGGAAACGTAATGCTCAGGGCGCCATTCTTTGAGCTTTTTCCAATTGGCGTTCGCTGGCGCAGAAACGATTGGATCAAATGTGACAAGATCAGGTGGTCGCTCTTGTGCCGCAATATCTGCCAGCAGCGGTGCAAATTGAAGTGACCAGGGACCTGTACTACGTGCTTTGGCATTCATAAACCAAGCAAATTCATACTTTGGAAAGATATTGAAGAAGTAGACTTCTGCGACGTGACTGTAACGTGACATGTATCGGCCTGGGTGTCGTTGATAGTTGAAGGTTGGCGTGTCAATGTGATTCTTGTGCTGAGCAAACGTGCGAAAGGCATCATCGGCGTGGAAAAAGGTTACCATGGATCGAAATTGCTCTGGCGTGCGATCGTCAGGCCAATCATTGCGATTGTCAAACTGTTGCAAGATGCGTACATCCATAGCGTTCGGCCAGGCCACCTCGACGATGAGCGCCGTCAGGTGGTTGTTGAAGTCGGGCGTATATTGGTGATCAGGCTCGAGTCGTATGACGAGGCTCTGAGTGTGACCACAACCGTTTGGATTCAAATCTTCAGACAGTGCCTCGTAGGGGGCAAACCGGTCGACGCTTGTGTAACAGTGTTGTGCATCTCGCAGCGTCGGATGGAGCGAGACGGTCAAGTTGCGACCGGCAATGACAGTACCCTGAAATGCTAAAGCTTGGCTAGCTTTGACTTGCAGGGCCACTTCAGCAAAGGCCTGACGTCGATCGAGGCAACGCCTGTCAGACGCATCCAGCTCTAGGGAAGCCCCTTCGATCTCAGATTTCTCTGACATTGGCAATCTGCTCTTGACATGCACTGCTGTAGAAGCGAGACCAACCACCAAGATTAAAAGTATAAAAAGACGCAGCAATAGCTTGCTCCGAAGCAGAGTCCAGACTGATGGCCTTGCACGGGCTTGGGCATCATGCACATGAGCGTAAGAAGCACGTTGCTTTGAACTTGGAAGGAAGCGCTTGAACATTATAGCGTCATTGAGTTGGAGAATAGCATTTTGGACTAGTGCCTGACTCTGTACATGTAGTCCATAGGGACTGCATGAGGTAGCCTAGGCTATGTCGTTGTGTTCAGGGCAAAGAAAGTCACGTGATCTGTTGCCCCGACTTTCTCCTTCACTTGGCCATGAACAGTTGCAAAGGCTTTGGTCAGCAAGACATATACACAACACCACACTCATATCATGCTCGCTCTAAGAAAGCAGGCGCTGCAAGTACGTTGCTGACTATCCATCTCGCCCGAGACAGAGGCTAACACCGCAGTGCCGCGCATTCTCAACATCACGGGTGGCCAACAAGATTATCGGCAACCGGCCCCTCCGAGCCAAGGAGGCGTCCACCGTCGGCATGATTGGATCCAAGTACCCAGTCATTGACCACGAATATGATGCTCTCGTCGTCGGTGCTGGAGGCGCAGGTCTCCGTGCTGCCTTTGGGTAAGTCGTCTTGCCTTTTGCCACTTTGACATTGGCAAGATACAAAGTGTATCATGTAAGCTGACCACGTTTCTAGATTGGCTGAGGCTGGCTTCAAGACTGCCTGTATCACAAAGCTCTTCCCTACACGATCCCACACCGTTGCGGCGCAGGGTGGCATTAACGCCGCGCTCGGCAATATGACAGAAGACGATTGGCGTTGGCACATGTACGACACCGTCAAGGGTTCCGACTGGTTGGGTGACCAAGACGCCATTCACTACATGTGTCGCGAGGCTCCCCGGACGGTCGTTGAGCTCGAACACTTTGGCATGCCCTTCTCGCGTACAGACGAAGGCAAGATTTACCAACGCGCTTTCGGTGGACAATCCCTCAAGTTTGGCAAAGGTGGCCAGGCTTACCGATGTGCCGCTGTGGCTGACCGAACGGGTCACTCGCTCCTGCACACCCTCTACGGCCAATCGCTGCGTCACGACACAAACTTCTTTGTCGAATACTTTGCACTTGACTTGATTATGGAGAATGGCGAATGCAAAGGTGTCATTGCCCTCAACCAAGAAGACGGCACCTTGCACCGATTCCGCTCACACAAGACTGTCTTGGCTACCGGTGGATACGGACGCGCCTACTTCTCCTGCACATCGGCACACTCTTGCACCGGTGACGGTATGGCCATGGTGGCCCGTGCCGGTCTTCCCCTCCAGGACATGGAGTTTGTGCAATTCCACCCGACTGGTATTTACGGCGCCGGATGTCTCATCACCGAAGGTTCGCGTGGTGAAGGTGGTTACCTCCTCAACTCGGAAGGTGAGCGTTTCATGGAGCGTTACGCACCGACGGCCAAGGATCTCGCCTCGCGTGACGTTGTCTCGCGTTCGATGACGATGGAGATTCGCGATGGACGCGGTGTCGGTGCCGACAAGGACCACGTCTACCTGCAACTTTCGCACTTGCCCGCTGAAGTGCTTGCTGAGCGTTTGCCTGGTATTTCAGAGACCGCCGCCATCTTTGCGGGTGTCGACGTGACGAAGGAGCCAATCCCTGTATTGCCGACTGTCCACTACAACATGGGCGGTATCCCCACCAACTTCCACGGTGAAGTCTTGACGGTCGACAAGGCTGGCAAGGACCAAGTCGTGCCTGGTCTCTTCGCCGCCGGTGAGGCAGCCTGTGTCTCTGTCCACGGCGCCAACCGTCTCGGTGCCAACTCATTGCTCGACATTGTCGTCTTTGGCCGTGCCGTTGCCAACCGTATTCGCGACACCTTGACACCTGGTACGCCGTTGTCGCCGATGCCAGCGGATGCCGGTGCTGCTTGCATTGCCGACCTCGACAGCATCCGGACGCGCGAGGGTACCCGTTCGACGGCTGAGGTGCGTCTTGAGATGCAAAAAGCCATGCAGAGCGACGCGAGTGTCTTCCGTACACAGTCTTCCTTGGACGATGGTGTCAAGAAGCTTGCCGCTGTGGATGCCAAGTTTGAGAATGTCCACATCCAGGACAAGTCGATGATTTGGAACTCGGACTTGTTGGAGACGATTGAGCTCAAGAACTTGTTGACGTGTGCACGGCAGACGGTCAACTCGGCCGAGGCGCGTAAGGAGTCGCGTGGTGCGCATGCCCGTGAGGACTTTACCGAGCGTGATGACAAGGACTGGATGAAGCACACGCTTTCCTTCCAGCCGAACCCGCATGGTGAGGTCACCTTGGGTTACCGTGAGGTTATGTCGCAGACTTTGGATGAGAGCGAATGCAAGGCTGTGCCGCCCTTCAAGCGTGTCTACTAGATGCAGTTTCTTAGAGAGAACAGAGACAAAACGTAGGATAGGTTCGATTTTTTGCTTGCTGTACATGTACTCGATGTGACCGATGTGACTGAGCTAGTTCTTGTTATTCATCTGCGTAGATCTGTCAGCGCGGGATGATACCTACCTAGGTATTTCTCTTGTTGCGCGTCTCGGTCAACTGCGACAATCCATAGCGCGACGCTTCTACAGATTGCAAAGCTCATCTGTTTACTACTCGCTGCTCGCTGCTCGCTGCTCGCTGCTTAGACTACTCTCACAATCATGTGCGGCGGACATCGCACACCGAGTCAGCTTGGCCGGGCTCTCAGTGCTACTTCTATACTAGAGCAAGAGCCACAGCCTACCACAAACCTCGAAGACGAAAGCGAACCGTCCTCACGCGAAGATCCCTACTACGACTTCCACACAGAGCGCAAACACTTTGATGAAGCCACGAAGCATGCCGTCCATGCATCGCCTTCTCTATCTGCGCTGTCGGGATCCTTGTCGGGGAGTTTTCATGCAGGTGCTGGGTTCTCGCTGGCTCCCTTTGAGCTACCGAAGCGGGCCTCGACGTTGCAGGCAGAAGTGTCGTATCATGCAGGAGACAATACCACCTCTGATATGAATGAAGAAGTCTCTATGCCCGTTTTGCCCATGTCAGCACAAAATGGCGCCATGGGCCAGATGGACAAGGATGCGACCGAAGAAGAGATCTTGCCAGAATTGGCGGCCATTTACGCTTCACTCCGGAAATGTCTTGATCTACGACACAAGTACCTCGGCAAGTCACTACAACGCGATGGCGACAATCCAAAGGATAATGATGCGACCTGGCAGGTTTATCCGCCGCTGCCTTCGCCAGCTTGGCAGCCGGAGAGTATCGATGGCAAGCCGCAGCCGTATGTCAAGCCAGCGATGGAAGGAGCACCTGGCGAGAATTTTGATTTCGACAGGTGCACAATTCCGGAAAGGGACGCACTCAACTTTGACATGGACACAGGCGGCGTCTACCAGGTCTTGGATGAGCATGGGGCACTTTTGGTGGAAGTGCCATCGCTCAAGAATTATTATCTCGATCTGGAAGCGGTGCATGATGCCAGCTCGGATGGGCCTGCCAAATCTTTTGCGTTTCGTCGGCTGCAGTATCTTGAGGTCAAGTGGAATTCCTACACGTTGCTCAACGAGTTCCAAGAGCTCGCCGATACCAAGCGCGTACCGCATCGCGATTTCTACAATGTGCGAAAGGTTGATACACACGTCCACCACTCGGCTTGCATGAATCAGAAGCATTTGCTGCGGTTCATCAAAGCCAAGCTCAAGAAGACGCCAGACGAGACGGTCATTTTCAGAGATGGCAAGTACTTGACGCTCCAAGAAGTGTTTGACTCGCTCAACTTGACTTCCTACGACTTGAGTATCGACACGCTTGACATGCACGCCCACAAGGATTCGTTCCACCGGTTCGACAAGTTCAATCTCAAATACAACCCGATCGGCGAGTCTCGATTGCGAACAGTCTTTCTCAAAACGGATAACGATATCCAAGGGCGCTATCTCGCAGATATCACACGCGAGGTCTTTACCGACTTGGAGCAGAGCAAGTACCAAATGGCAGAGTATCGTATTTCCATTTATGGCCGCGATGAAGGTGAATGGGACAAACTCGCTGCTTGGGTCATTGACAACAAACTCTATTCGCACAACGTCCGCTGGCTGATTCAAGTGCCGCGCCTGTACAACTTGTACAAGGACACGGGCGTCGTCAACAACTTTTCAGATGTGATCCGCAATGTCTTCAAGCCTCTCTTTGAAGTCACCCAGAACCCAGCCTCTCACCCGAAACTACACGTCTTTTTACAGCGTGTGATTGGCTTTGACTCGGTTGATGATGAGAGCAAATCGGAGCGTCGACTCTATCGCAAATTTCCCTTGCCGAAACAATGGGACACACGTCAAAATCCACCCTATTCTTACTGGGTTTACTACATGTACGCCAACATGGCCACCCTCAACGCTTGGCGCCAGCGCAGACAGTTCAACACTTTTGTTCTGAGACCGCACTGTGGCGAGGCGGGGGACACGGACCATTTGGCTGCCACATTCCTGACAAGCCACAGCATCTCGCATGGCATTCAGCTTCGCAAGACGCCCTTCTTGCAATACCTGTTTTACCTCGATCAGATCGGTCTCGCCATGTCGCCACTCAGCAACAATGCGCTCTTCTTGGCCTATGACAAGAATCCATTCGTCTCCTTCTTCAAAAAGGGTCTCAATGTTAGTATCTCAACAGATGATCCGCTCATGTTTCACTTTACAAAAGAGCCACTGATTGAAGAATACTCGATCGCAACGCAAATCTATCGATTGAGCTCGATTGATACCTGCGAGCTGGCACGCAACTCTGTGACACAGTCTGGCTTTGAGCGTGAAGTCAAGAAACGTTGGCTCGGCGCAGACCTCGAGTCGATCGACAAGACCAACGTGCCGCTACGTCGTACCAACTTTCGAAGAGAGTCACTTAAGGAGGAGCTCAGCATGATTGGATTTTAGAAGAAGCGTTGTTGTCGTAGATATAGATCTCTATACTATACTAGATACCTGAATATGTCATGGTCGCTCGGCTGCGGTCACTATTTTGATAGGCGCCTAGGCCATTGTCGCGACAGGCGAGGTAAGGCTGAATGTCATTAGGTCGCAGCTTGGCGAGCTCGCCTTGCCGGACGAGTTGCTGGATATTGTCAGGCTTCACCACAAACAGATTGCCGAGCTCTTGCAACAGCCTGAACCGTTGATCTAGCACGGGCTGTTGCCAAGCTGCGATACAGCTTTGATAGAAAGAGATGTCCTTTGTGGCAACAAGCCCACCAGTTGCATTGACAGGGAACCGCTTATAGTGATCGAGCAAGAGATGCTGCACCCCGATACCCACTTCGAGAAGAAAGGCCGACTTGTTGTTGCCGGTGAGATTCTCTTCCGCGACTTCACCGACAGTGCGTAGGAAAGAGACCACTTGCTGATTCGTGGAGGTCTGCAAGGTTGCCAAGTTGATGTCCTCTTCGCGTGCCTTGTAGTCCCGCTTTTGTTGTTTCGCCAATAATGTGCTGGTCCAGTGCAGAACGGCGTCCACGGTGCGCTGAACGAGTGCATTGATCTTGCCGTTAATGCGGTTGGTATTGTTGGTGATGCGCACAGTCATGTCGCGCCTGACCGAGAGATTGCTGCTGGCTAGAGGCAGAATGACCGTGTCAACATAGGTGAAGAGCAGGCGCGCAATGTTGGAGCATTTGCAAATGCCGCTGAAACAGCTCAACGTGGGCTCAACCTTGTTGTCTGCGTGTATGAGCTGATCAAGTGCACGGTCTAGCCACATCTCGAGATATTGCAGCGCATAGTCCAAGAGCACGCCAAGCAATGCCAACGCGTCACGGGAGACTTCGCCTTGGGAAAGTTCAACCGACCGGCCAATGGCCTCAGCATGCCATTTGAGCATGCGATTGATGAAGTCGGCCTTGAGTTCGCCATCCGAAGCATCGAGCTCAACTTCAGCGTCTGAAGGTTCACGCTGATCACGAGATGCCGATGGCTTGCGCTCGATGCCTGCGAGACGAAGCAACCCGCCGACGCGGCCGCCATCTTCTTTTGTGTTGAGCCTGCCAACCATCCTGTCGAAATAGGTCGTTGACTTTCGCTCCTTGTGCGCATCGTGGAAGCGCGTAAACTTGTACAGTAGCGATGAGTAGAGTTCGGACAGTGACTTCTTTTCGCGCTCAATGTAGCGACCACCTTCCAGGTAGGGTACAAAGAGGTCCTCCTCGTTCGTATCCAGGACGGCGACTAGCACTTGTGAATCCTCGCACTCGCTTGAAGGTAAATTCTTGACATTGTCCACTAAAGCACCAACGATCGAGTGCGTGTTTTGCAGTGTCCGCAGATAGGCAAGGGTCGAGGTATTTTCTGCATAAGTGAGAAATTCCTCGAGACGAAGCTGGATCGTTTGTGCAAAGACACGCTGAAGAAATAGGGCCTTGACGGTCACTGCCTTGGGAAAGATGCGATGCATCATCTGAAACTCGTCCTTGACTGTGCGCTTGATTTCTCGGAATAGATTCACAAGGCTGGGATCCAAGCCAGGTGGCTCGGCGTCCGGGTCTGCGAGAGCGGTCCAGAGCTCGCTGGATGCAATGGGCTCTTCTTCAGGTCGAAAGAAGAAGTCGTGTTGATTGACAAAGGCTCGATGAATGCTGTCGCCGCCGTTAAACTCGTAGAGTACTGTGGCGCATCGTGACATGGCGCCAAGATCGCCTTGCCGGTATCCTTCGTCGAATTCTGCGAGCACATCGCGTTCGACTGTCTCGGTGAAGCGTTCGAGTGATTCCGTGGTATTGCCGCTGCCTTTAAGCTCGACATCGCGACAGACTTTCAGCAAATTCCGCACAAACTTGGCCTCTTCCACTGTCATCTTCTTCCTTGACAGTTCATTCAGCGCTCGATCGTTTTCGCGAAGAGCGAGGTAGGTGGATACGATCCGCGCAGATGCCTGAGCCCGGCCAAGTGAGTTGGATAAAAGTTCGAGCGTGCGTCCTATCTGTACGGTGTTCTGGCCAACGCCTGAAATCATCTCGTCCAGCGAGTGGAAACTGC
The DNA here is from genome assembly GCA_003717175.1 of Protomyces macrosporus. NCBI lineage: Eukaryota > Fungi > Ascomycota > Taphrinomycetes > Taphrinales > Protomycetaceae > Protomyces > Protomyces macrosporus. The sequence goes on along the minus strand of QXDT01000028.1, from coordinate 140,657 downwards.
CAACGGCTGTTTGAAACTTGGCATCAAGTTGACGGACGCGACGCGCATGCTGTACCTCTGCCTGTTTGATGGACTGCTGCAACCTGTCATGCTCTGCGTCAAGGCTACCTTTCAACTCCGTCAGCTGCGCCAAAGCCGCCTCAAAGTCGCGGATCAGCGGCTTTGGCTCAAACCCTTCTCCTGGATCTGCTTTCTGAATTCTGACTTGCCGCTCACTAAGCTGCTCGATGAAGGCTTCTGCGACAAACTTGCCTCGGAAGGCGTCGGGTGCGATCAGTTCCTCAGGCCGCGGGTCGGCGCTGAGCCCTTGCATTGGAGCCATGAAAGCGCAGTCAGACGGTCAGAAGTCTGTGATCGCAGCAACTGACAGTCTAATAGCGGTAGCTATAAGGACTGAGCTTGTCTGGGCCCGATGGTTTTTGTTGTCTGTCGCGTTGTTTCGAGGTTGGCGCGCGCAACGACAAATCTCCATAGCAAAGGAGTCATATGCATCATCGCATCACACAACTGCTTGGAGATTGCGCTCTCGTCCTCATCACCACGGCTCGAACAACATGAGACCGAACGGCTTTTGAAAACGCGTTCTTCTGTCTCGCCTACGAATATGCTCGAGATCGAATACAGTTTCATCAAGGCGGCCAATTTTAACTGAGATGCCGTCGCTCTTTCCCGGCTCTCATACGGTGTCTGCTGTGCTCGACTGCATCCTCAACGCCTCGAGCAACTGTCAAAGTCACACTCGATTGCTGATCCGCGGAGCAAGCGCTCACCATCGGTCCCATCGACCAGGCTTGATCCCGTTTCTTTGCACCATGTTTGTAACTTTGTTTGCTCAAGCCACAATTTCGCCAAATCCTTGGTAGGCGAGCAGTGATTGCAATTTGGCCTTATCGTCTGACAGTCGTCCGCGTCGTTGTTGTGCCATGACCAAGCCAAAGCAGGCGAGACTGGAAGCCGAGACGACGAGTCGACGAGTTGCCTGCAAAAAAACGTTTCGGAATCACCGGGTTCGTTTGAAAGGGCGATCTCAAATTGCTGCAAGGCGGTCGCGACTGTGGCAAACAATTCCTCAATTGCCAAAATGGGTCGGCTGCGAGGATTGTTTCGTTGGGCTCCTGGTTCCTTTCCGACGCTGTATGTGCTCTGTGCGAAATTCCCAGACGCACCCACAAAAGTAGCGATCAGCTACGACATGTCACATCGCGTTCAGATAAGCTGTGGCTAGTACGGTCACATAATCGTCGAAGCCTTACTCAGTTGGCAATACACGGCACGTTGCCATCTTGTTGGCCTATATCAAGTAACCAATGAGGCCGTTGCAAAGTACGCTGTAAGGTGACACGCCTTGTAGGACGGAGACGCTGATCGCTGTACAAAGCTATCGCGCTACAGAAAGACGTGCTGCATGATTTCCTTCAGGGGTATCGCAATTAAAGGCAATAGCGATCTCATCGAACTTGCATGTGCTATGTTTGCCTATACCAGCACGGTAGTCTCAGTACAAATATGTGTCTGGCTGGCTGCTCGTGTCATGAAGCTCTACAATTCGCTTGCGTTCGCAAGCTGTACATCTGCTATGTATTTCGAACCTCTGTTGATATCAGTACAGCTGGTTCAAGCGAGGCCTGTGAAATGAGCAAAAACAAACATACCCCTGTCGATCAAAATCTTTCGCCTGGCCGCACATCTTGCAACACGAGATTACGCCCTTTCGCTCATTGCGATGCGAGTCAGTCACTTGGATTGGCTGCAAGGCAAGAATGTTGACCATACGAGATACGACGATCGGCTCAGGACCAAACAAATTTGCGCACAGTGACCTGGCCTCATTTCCTTTTTGTGGACTGCTACAAGCACAACCCCTGCCCAAAGCTCATTATAAGATACCTGCAAAGCTCAGCTGAATCGGCCGGTTTACACTCTTTTGACAATCAAGATGATGGCTCACATCACCAGAATTCTGGCGTTCGTTCTAGCCATCCTTGCAATCACCCACGCCCTTCCCGAACTCATCAGACGCTCGCCCAATGAACACAGCAGCCGTCACAACGCGAACCACCACGGCAACATTGGCAGAGACAAGAATGGCGGAAAGAACAACACCCCTGGACCGGCCGTGCCCACTCTAAAACCTGTCACGCCTCCTCCTGCTACCATACCAGAAGTTCCAAACCCAAAGCCTGTGCCTATTGCCCCTTCTGTGCCTGCAAAGGAAAAGCCGCTGCCAGGTACAGCCGACATGAGCGATGCATCACGAAAGAAGAAGCCGTCCACGCAATCTGGTCAGTTCGGTAAGGCGTCTAGCAACAAGGGTCGATCCACTCCAACAAACGGGATCCCGCCATTTGAACTTCACCCTGCTCCGCTGAGTAAATACCAAGGAACCCTTCCAGAAACTGTTCCTTACCCGGTCGACCTCTTCACGCATCTGCCACCACCTCTGGGAAATGGTCATGTACAATGCAACGTACCTTTCCCTCCAAACTATAAATTCACCCACGATGACAATCCCTGTTGGGCAAAAACTGTTGCGGAATTGATGCAGTGCGAAAAAAGACCTCTCATCGTCATGGATAATATCGTTGTCAAGTCCAACGAGCACATTGATCTCCTCCTTACCACAGGCGCCAGACTTTTCGTCAGGGGAACCATCAAGTTCGATTATCGCAAAGTTTCGGGCGATCAGCGTCTCATGACGCTCTCTGGAAAAAACATCCTCTTTACAGGTCTCAATCTCGATCTGAAAGATGCTTACCGTAATTTCGCTGTGCTCGATGGTCAGGGCGATCATTATTGGGATGGCAAGGGCGATGGTGGCAACAAGAAGCCAAAAGTGCTTCTCTTGAACAAGTTTGACAATTCCATCATGTCTCACCTGACGATTCTCAACTCGCCTGTCCAGGCTTCGTGTATCTCTCAATCGCAAAACTCACTTATCACGGATTTCCGCGTCGACAACATCGCCGGTGGCAAGTCGTTGCTAAACCACCCAGGCGCCCAGCCAGCCAAAAACACAGACGCTATCGATGTCAATCGGCTTCAAGATTCTTGCATTCAGAGAGTTGTCGGATATACTCAAGACGACCTCATCAGCCTCAACAGTGGCAACAATATCGTCGTTCAGTATTGCTTCGGCTATGTTACCCACGGTATTTCGGCATCTGCCAGGAGCGGCGACACGCTCAGCAATGTCCTCTTTTATTACAATCTCATCTTCCTAGGCATGTTTGGCTACCGCCTCAAGCTGGTAGGCGGGTCGCAAGGCACTATGACTAATTTGACCTATGTCGACAACCATGCCTACGCTCCTAAACAGTATCATATCGGTATTGTTACCTATTCTGGAGGCACCGACAAGACATCAGCTACATCTCATGTCAAGGTACGCAATGTGAGCTTTCAAAATCACCGCGGCGAAAAAGGTATGTTGGATGTCAAAGTTACTGCTCGACAAAACATTGTGGAATCCACTTTGTACTTCAAGAACACTCAAATCACAGGTGTGGTCATGTCAAACTTGAATTCACAGGAGTACAGCAAGTACCTCACGTGAAAGCGCATTTCGTACATGCTTGGTATTGAAGGACCAGGAAAAGCCGGACTTGATCTGGTCCATTTCGCTTGTCTTAGTGCGTTTCTTCAACTGTCAGACAGTATCTATGATAGTAGATCTTCTCTCTTCAGTACTCTATTCATTTTCCTTTCTCTCCATCTTGAAAGCTCAGACAAGTCTTTGCTACTAGCTCTTGGTAGAGGTCTTGTTTTTTGCCTGGAGGAATGTCATGCATGTAGTCAGTTTTGCTGCATCTACAGTGTTTCATGCTTAAATGAGCCGACGCTCAAATGGGCACAAGCATCAATAGATTGCATCTCCTTTTGTCATATCACGGTTGACTTCCAGGAAGGCGTGAGTGGTCTCGGCCCTTGTGTCAAGAGACTTCATCACTAACGTTTGATTTAGGTGGCTGCAGGCTGACTGCCTGTCTTCAGATGTCACATGCCTCATCTGATCACACGAGCAGGGATGCGGAAACTCCTACAGTACTGTGGGGCATGCATTGCTGTCGCCAAGTCTACTTCACGTATTTGATTCTCTTCTCATAGCTGACCTGTCGCCTGGGCTAGTCCAGGTGCCTTTGCATAGACTATGACTGAAATTTTAAAAAACAAACAAGCTGCAGAAACCGGAGCCGCAACATTAATCGTGGTAGCACTGCCCTATATGAAAAGTGTCCACAAGCTTCCTTGAACGGTCACACCATATAGGGCATGGCTAGAACTGGGACGCATTGTCAACTGATTTGAAGTTGTACAGTATAAGGGAACGTGAAAGAGTATACCTGCCTGCAAGCGAATCACGTAGCTACGATGTTCATGAAAAATGAGCGACTTAGCGACCGAGACCTGCTCAACATTGCTTTCGCCAACACACATACACATAAAGACAAAAAAGAAAGAACGGCCGACCCGAGCCGAGTCGAGCTCAATGTCAAGCCGACAAGCCTTTCACCTGAACTCCTTTGATGGACCTTCCGCCCTTGACCTCAAACTCAGAAGCGGAAATGTCGCCACAATTGCCGCACAGGACGACAAGCGCCTGATTTGCATTACCCGTCGTATGCTCAAGATGCACACCCTTGATTTCGACACCCGAGCCTGGCGGTCCACCGAATCCAACGCCATTGTAATTCTGCGAGATGACAACGGCAGACTCTTTGATGCCCACGAGATCGTTATTTGCGTAGTAGATGTCACTGATTGAACCACTGACATTCGGCGATGTCTTCATCCGCAGTCCATTTTGGGCATCGTGGATCTGGTTGCCGATAATGTGAACGTTGCTGATTTTGGCATTGGACTCCTTGCCGACAATGGCGAGACTGATGCCATGCGAGTGTGTAATCTTGTTGTACTCAATGTGGATAGCGTTGCCGGAGAGAATATTGATGGCATCGTCTTGCGTGATGATGGTTGAGTCTTTGATGGTCACGTCACTCGAGTCAGAAATGCCGAAACCATCGGTGTTGTGGGCTCCAAGTTTATCACCTTGAGCATTGTCAATGGTGATGCCAGCGATGGTGAGATCTTGGGCAATGATACTGATGCATTGGATGGGCGAGTTGAGGAATTTGAGACCTTGAACAGAAGAGTGGTCCAGGTTGTGCAGATGAATCAAGTCTGGCTTTGACGATCCTCGTACACCTTTGTTGTCCCAATAATTCTCGCCACCGCCGTTGATGGTACCACTGCCTTGAACGGTGACTTGTTGACCAGAGATGCGCATCAAGGGACCTTTCCAGTTCTGCTTGCCAAACGTGATTTCGCCCGAGATGGTCAGGGTGGTGCCTGTAGCCAATTGTAAATCAAGCGTCTTGCCAGCTGGGACCTCGAGATTGCCGATGGCAATATTCTTGCTGCCTTGGCATTTGGATACGTCGCCGATGGAGTCAATGACACAGGCATCGGACGAGGACAGCGACTGATTCAGGTTGGCCAACTTGCCCGGTTCAGCATGCGTGTCTGTCGTCTCCTTCTGAACGCTTGACTTTGGTTTTTCATGCGTCTGATCATGATGCGAGCTGGACTTGTGCTTCAACTTTGACGTGTTGGCCGAGTCGGGTTTGTTCTTGTGCTTGTTGTGCGACGAGTCGTCTCGCTTATTCAGAGAACCCTGCGCAACACTAGAGAGCATGTCTGAGGGGTGGGTGCCTGGTTGACGCCTGGCGGGAGGCGCATGCAAATGGCGCTTGGCATGATGAGCGTGAGGGACAAGGGCGGCGACGGTGACCGCAAGCGAGAGAACCAGCACTGGCTTGACCATTCTTTGTGTAAATGAGAGACATCTGAGCGGAAGCGAGAGGTGACGGTCTTTTAAGCAGGAAGAGCTTTGGCCGATCAACAATACGTAAAGACTCCTGTTGGGACCTGTTCTGCTCGATCAACAAAGCGTCCAGGCGCTTGTTGGGACATTTTCTGCTTGCTAGCTTATCCCAAATGAGGTTTGCCGCTCGTGTTGAGACGCCTGACCATCCAGGAGAGTCATTGCTTGGTAGAAGACCTGCTCATTGGTAGCTATGTGCTATTTCCCAATGTTTGTTGTATTTACCGTGAAATGAGCTATGGGACTGGAGCCGCCTGTGCTTGAAGGGATCGGCTGTCGATGATTGACATTGTTGCTTTGCATGTTGCAGCGCTAGCATCAAAGCTGCACCAACATCACCACTAGGTAGTATCCTATGGTAGCAAACCCAATGTCACAAATATGGCAAGTATTTGTCACGGTAGCATGTGCAACAGGAAAGCAAATTGCAGTCTAGCAAACATGCAAAGCATTTCGGCTAGCAGGTGGGCAGCAAGCGCGGAGCTACTCCGGCAGGACTCTGATTACCTTGTCTGGGCTCGACAAGCTTCCGTTCGTTCCGACCATTTGATCCTAGCTTCACTACAGAAGATCTCCTGAACCTGAAGCTGCAAGCACGATGCGATGGCTCATGCGTTGGCTGTGAAAGCTGCACAGGCTGTGCAGGGAGCTTGTTGCAACGATGGATAGCGTAGCAGTTGTACAGCGCGTACTGAGGCATGATCAGCAGCATCGATCAGCAGCAGTTGCAGCAAATGACGAGCTCATGTTGTCATTTCCTAGGTACCTTGCTTGGTTCCTGGTGTGGTATGATCATTCACGTGCTTTTTCGAACGACAGTCACACATCTTGTCAATTTTGAAATTTTTCAAGTCTCGAGACATCCCAGAGAAGAGCAGAGCGCGCGCCGTGTGATTTCGCTGCGGGTGGTGAGCGGCAGGCAGGGCAGCCAGTTCAGGCAGCCAAATTTCAAAGGCGACCTGGCCTACTGCTTGCCTACCCACCCAAATCTTTTGACTGTCTCCTAGGAAGACTTAAACTTGTTAAAGATATCATGAAGGTCCTCGCAGCTTACTTGCTTCTCGTCCAGGGTGGAAACACCGCTCCTAAGGGTATGTCAGAAGGCGATATGAGTCGGGCGATCTGCTGGATGAAAGACGAATGGATGGCCGGATTTTGATGCAGGCATGTATGGACGAGGCTCATGGTGCGATGGCATGTTCCTCTGTTCTTGCTGCATCAGGCCCAGTCATCACTTCTTATTCGGACTTTGCCCGCTCACTCAATAATTAAATTCAAAAAACTAACATGCTACAGCCGCCGACATCACCGCTCTCCTCGAGACGGTCGGCATCGAGGCCGACGACTCCCGCATCTCGGCTCTTCTCGCCGAAGTTGAGGGTAAGGACATCAACGAGCTCATCACCGAGGGAACCAACAAGCTTGGTTCTGTGCCCTCGGGTGGTGCTGGTGGTGCTTCTGCCCCTGCTGCTTCTGCTGGTGCCGGTGGTGCCGCTGCTGAAGAGAAGGTTGAGGAGAAGGCTGAGGAGAAGGAGGAGTCTGACGACGACATGGGTTTCGGTATGTCTTTGAAACGTTTGAAGAGGCGGTTGCTAACAAGACAGGTCTTTTCGACTAAACGCTCAGTCACATCAGAGTTCATACATCCTCATTGCATCTACCCTCATCTCTTGTCTTGTGCGTGATTGAATCGATTGATTTATGACTTATTGAAGTGAACATGGGCGTATCGCTCTACTTGCGCTCATAACGCACCCATTGACCTTCCGGCACAGGCTCCTCCAACGCCTCCCATGGCTTCCACTGCAACATCCGTTCCGCCAAGACCAACTCTGCCTCAGCCGTTGCCAAGATCTCCTCAACCAAACCATCTTCCAATTGAGCTTCCACCTCAGGCAACGCGCCACCACCACTGCCACTCGTCGTGATACCGCTGCTGCTACTGCCGCCTTGTTCCGCAGCAGGCCGTTCTTCAGCACCCGACACAACCTCAAGTCTGTGCCGTGTAAGCGACTCCGTGGCTTGTCTGTAAACAGCATGCGATGGCATCTGCGCCAACACGCCGAGTGTCTTTTTGTAAGTCGACATGAGCAGCGGTTTGGGATTCTCGACTGGAGCGAGACCTGTGAGACCAGTCGTGGCGAAACGCTTGACGCTGTTGAAGAGGGTCCGTGTCAGCTGCATTGTGGACTTAAACTAATAGAGCGAAGAGCAAGAGCGCGTTTGGATGACTTGCCGCTGATTGACTCTGTGGTTGCGATCAGGTCGTCCTTGCCCCAACCCTAGAAATAGCTCCAGATGATCAGATGAGCTGCTTAGCATGAGCATGCATATGTAGATCAGGCAGTCTCGCAAAAAGGTAATAACGTTACTGGTAGACTAAAACATGAGAATAGGAATAATACAGGACACTCTTCAATGACCATTACAGGCTGCCAAAGAGTGTTGAAAGAAAAAAGAGAATTCACGAGCTCGTCAGCGAGCAAGCGTCCGTCAGCTCTTCGACGGCCGCATCGTATAGTCCGGCGACGGCCCACCTGCCGCACCAGCCGGCCTCTTCTCGACACTGCTCCCAGCTGGTACAGGCGTCATTTGCTGATTCGCCGGTCGGTACCCCTCGCTGCGTCTGCGAAGCCATGCCACCAAGATACCCAACGCCACCACCATAAACACAACAAACAAGGCCATGGCGAGGGCAATACCGATCACGGCGCCACGACTGAGACCCGATCCACGTGCGCTGTTGAAGTTGACTGGTTGTTCGGTGAAGAGGGTGCGGATGATGCCACTGTCGAGGTCGCTGCTGCTGTCGGCATTGCCCGCGCCACTGGCGAGGAGATAGGGTGTAAACCGGACACCGTCAAAGAGGGCAGCGGCAAACGTACCGTTCCCCGTCAAGTTGAGTCGACCCGCCACCAGTAATCTGCGATCGGAAGCCATAATATTGTTACCAGCGCCTTCTGCGCGTTTTGCCAACTCGACAAATTGCAAATCGTAAATCACGCTGCCTATCGCGAGCCCCTCCGCAGCAAGTGTCTCAATCGCCGTGCCGTTCCATTTCGAGAGATAGGCACCGAGGCCGTCTGTCCTGACGCCGGCCACATACAACGAGCTTGTGGCATTCGTATCGGTGACAGCGACCGTTGCTGGTCCTGGAAACGCCTGGGCTCCCGTGACAGCATCAAACACGCCCGTTTCAAACGCAAAGGTTGCCAATGCCATGCGTGTGCCATTTACCTGCAAATCACCCGCCAACAAGAGTACGCCATCATTGATCCATGAGACTTGTGAGACATTGCCCTGGAAACCAGCACCAGGTCTTTGCCATGTCGTCGTTGCCAAATCAAGGACACATAACCCGGGACAGCTCAAGGAGCCAGCTTGATCGAATGCGCCGGCCACGACTAGTTGACGCACCTGTCGACGCATGGCGAGACTTTGAACACGGACGGCGGGACCCGTCAAGGCAGCCGGTTGCACAGTCGCCGGAATATTGTCTGCCAAATTGTAAATAGCCAGTCCGGCGAGCGTTGTCGTCGAGACACCACTCGTCAAAGCGCCGCCGAGGAAGAGCAAGTCCCGATCGACCAGCGTCGCCAGCACGGTACTATTTCCAGCGAGTCCGCCGGCGTTTGTGAGACCACCGACGCTGCCATCTGTCGACAACAAGGCGACATTACTGAGATTGCCACCTTGGCTGTCGACTGTTGAAAAGCGACCACCTACGACCGTCAATGAGCGCCCACTCGTATTGTAGAAACTGAGCGTTTGGACATCAAACGCACTGACGCTGTTATTGACGCCCGTCAAGGCACGCACCCGGGTTGTACCGTTGGAGGTCGAGACGAGTGAGGCAAGACCGTTTGCATTCAGGCTCGGGACAAGTTGCGGCGTACCCGTCAGGTACGTACCATCGGCGTTCGTCAACGCGCTCGACAAGGCGCCGCCCAGGGTACCAATACTGTTCGACCATGTACCAGTTGCCGGTGTCCAAAACGCCGCACCTTGAACGGCTTGCGCAGGGCTTGTGCCTGCTGCGTTGATTTGGCTGAAATTACCGGAAAACGCAAGGGTATTGTTGACAACCACGACGGACCGCACGTTGCCATTCAGACCGGCTCCCAGGGCGCGCCAGGTGTTGCGTGTCGTATCAAAAGCCACGACATGCATCGCTGACGTCGTCTCATTGACAAGCGCGGTAAAGTTGCCTGCGAGATAGAGTGTCCCATTCAAAAAGGCAAGACTCGAGACACCAGCATTGGTCCCTGCATTCCCCGGAGCGGCAAGCGTCTCGCCGTCGAGTTTGAAAATGTTGGCGATGCTGGTGCCTGAAAAGTTGCCGGCGCCGTAAAGCGTGCCGCCGACGTTGATGAGTTTTGTAATGATGGCGTCGAGATTGAGTCGGCGACCGACACGATCGGCAGTGGCGTTGAGTGTCGACAGCGTCGTTGCCGTTGGATCGTATTCAAACAGCCCATTCAAAGCGTCGGCACCTTCCAGCATGCTCAACGGAATGAACTGTACACGCGACGCGACTGTCACTTTGATGGGAATCGCAGGGTCACTCAAAGTCGACAAGAGGACGCGCGGCCTAAACGAGCCGGACGCAGCTGCAACTGTGCCCTGATAGACAGTATCATACTTTTCATAATTGTTGGTTTGGAAAAGCGTCACGTTGGTGGCAGCGGCGTCCGGTGTTGCATAGATACTGACGAGGACAGCGCCACGGGTAGCACAGGTGCCGTCAATCAAACAACCAGGCGTATACAGACGCACGGCATACGTACCACGCTGGGTGATTTGCGGGTAGAAAGCAACACGCGCCGTTGGATCCGTTGTTGAAAGGAAACCAGGATCGGTGCCGAGTCGGACAGGGGTCCAGGACCCAGTCTGCAATGAGGTGGCCGTAAACGGACCTGGCGCACAGGTGGGCGCATTGAAGGCTGTGACAGCATAAGCATTGATGTCTTCTGTGAAAAGCTCAAAGCCACGCAAGCCAGCACTCAGACCGTACCAAGCGCTGATGGCGAGCTCAAAGCCAGTCATCTGGATGACATTGACAAACTCAAATTCTGTATACTCGACGGAAGCGGCATTGCTCAACGGACAGCGTGCATCGCAGTAGAGGCGTTGGTTGGTGGCGGAGTCGATATAGGTCAAGTTCAAGATGCCATCAATGGGTTTGGCCACAAATCGAAATTCCTTGACGCCACGGCCATCACGCCGTGTATTGTAGATGCGGAACTTGGTCGGTCGAATGGTAAAGTTGAGTGCTGCCGACAAAGCGGCCGGGACATTGTCCGCAGCAAGCCAAACAGATCCAGCAACATCTTGCTTACTTGAACACAAGATGTTGTTTGGATCGATAAAGCCTGGGATGGACGATGGGTTTTGCGAGGTGATAAAGGCAGATTGCAGGTTGACCTGCTGGGATGTGTTGCTCTTTGCCGTTGTGCCCTTGTCAATCATGTCAAAGCGGCCGCCATACAGAATACTCCCATTGCGTGCAGCAATCGTGCCGACTGGGCCATCAAAGCCGCCAAACGGCAAGGTGATGAACCTGTCACTTGTTGCAGACCACAGCGCCGCATTCGTGGCATTGGCTGCTGTAAAGTCGCCACCGAGATAGATTTGTCGGTTGGCAGCATCGCAGTATAGGGTTGAAACGGTACCCGAAACGCCCTCGCCAAGCGGTGCAAACGACCGTGACGCTGTATCGTAGCGTGCAACATTGGCGGCAGCGACATTCCCGATTCTTGAGAAATTGCCAGCAACAAACAAGAGCGTGCCGCCGGAAGGGGCTGTACTGTTGAGGGCACAGACAGCAGCGAGGGTGCCATCAGAGCTACCGAGTGGACTCGCATACCCATCTGCTGAATACAGGACGAGCGCGTCGGTCGAGGTGTTGGCGAGGGTGTCGCGTTGCCGTGTATCTTGATAGAGGCCTAGTCCGGAGAAGCGGCCGCCAACGACGACCCTACCGAGCGCGCCTAGGTCAAGACCTGGTTGCATGACGGCCGTTGCGGCGATGGTCTGTGCGACCACGAGCGCAGCAAGGGCCCAGTTTGTAGATGAAGATGGGCCTAGCATGCTTGTTGGAGCTCGGGAAGTGTATTATTGAAAAGGATGTCGCTTTTTGTGAAAGAAAAGGAAAGATGGTTGAAAAGAATGTGGCCCGGCCCTTGAGCGGAGAGATAGGAAGCGCTTGTTGATGCCTAGCTATAGACAGAGTTGTATAGATGAGTCTTGTTTCTGTTGCTCTCTGCCGATTGCTCCTCTCTTGCTACAGCTCTTGGCTTGTTGTCACTCACTCACTCACTCACTCACTCACTCCTCTCTAGATTTCTGACTAGATTTCACTCACTCTCACCCTCTACAATACGATTTCGCTTCTTCCGTTCAATCGCTAGCTGAGGCTGAGGCTGATCCAGGAGTCATCCGTTCGTTGCCTTTGTTTATTCTTTTTCGCGCGCGCGCCTCTTCTTCTTTCTCTCTCTCCTGGATCAAGGCAACAAGCAAAAGAATGAAAAGTCGAATCACCAGATGGATCAACACTACAGTACCTAGGCTAGAAAGTGACCTGCCCACGCGCATCCATCGCACTCAAAAACCCACCATAGCTCCACGTCAAATCACGAGCACCCATTTGCCTGCCATCCTCACGTCCAAACTGCTCACTCATCCCAAACTCACTCGTCACAAACCGTTGCTGGATAGCCAGGAAGGTATCCGCCCAAGTCCGCATCCGCACCAAGACCTGCTTCAAATTCTTTCCTTCCAAGACGGTCCCAGCACGCAGACTACTGTCCAACATGCGTGCAAAACGCTCATTCATGTCATTGACTTGAAAGACTTGAACTTGTTCCAACTCCGTCGCCGCACGAAACAACGTCTCAGCGACGGCCGACGTACACAAAAACCAAGGGTTGCCAATACTCAAGCCCGATCCATTATACACATCTGATGGATAACGTCCAATCGCCGTACCAGTTAAGTATTTGTTGAGTGGGTAAAGATCAGCCATGGCATGGACAAGCGATGCAAGCGAAGCAAGCATCTTGGCGCTCGAGGCGGTATAGAGCGGTGCCGTGCCGCCGCTGCCATGCAAGACTGCCAGCAAGTTGCTGCAATCGACGCCAGTCGGTTTACCACCTAGATCCAAATGAGACCTAAAAGTGCCGCCCTCTTGCATATCCCAAAATGCTTCAATCTGGACGGCAAGTTGCTGATGTTGGACGCGGTAGTAGTCTGCGGCACCGGCATCGCCTGCTTGGCCAAAGAAATCGACTGCATCGCGTAAAGCGCGTGACTGAACCATCGCCGTGAAGAAATGAAGACCGTGGACTTCTTCCCAGAGGTCAAATCCAGGTGCATGCCAGTAGCGTGCGACATGCTCGATATCAGGCTTGACCACCTCTTTTCGAATATGCGCGACGTAGCTTGGATCTTCTTTTTGAATCAGCTTTAGAAAGTGCATAATGGTGATGGCGCGAAGGGCGGGACCGTCGTGTTGCGGTCGACCCCAGTCACCATCAAAGGCCGTGCCATCCACATTAAACTCACATGAGCAAAGTCTCGAAGAAAGTCAGAGGAAAAGACTCACCTTGGGCTCACCGAGTCCACCCGTCCACAATCCACCACTCTTATTCGGGACGCGTTGAATCTTTTCAGCATGCGCCACATAGGCCCGAATCAAACCCTCCAGCTCCCGCTCACCTTGTTCAAACCGTTTCACAACTGCCTGCATCACCAACGCGGCATCACGTGTCCAGTAGTACCAATACGTGCCCGCATCTTTTTCAGGACCCGTCGGTCCATCCGGCGCTGCGATGACGACACCGGGGTATAACGAGCCTGGCTTGTAAATATTGGCGAGAAGCCCGTGCCAGCTGGCATTCCGTTGCGCAGAGAGCCAGAGTGAGAATGGTAGCTCTAGAGCTGGGTTTGTGGTTGTACTTGTCGTAGAGGAGAGGGATTTGGCTAGTAAGGGAGCCCATTGACGTTGCGCTGCGCAAGAGCCAAGGCAGCGAAGGCAGAGCAGAGATGACAGCAATGGTCTTGCATGGAGTTTCATAGTAGCGAGTTACTCTCTTCAGAGGACAGCGGATTGCCTCGATTAGCAGCTAGGGATGTCTAGGTCTAGGTCTAAGTCTAGTTCTAGTTCTAGTCATGTCGTCAGGAACGCGTCTTTGTCTTTGATTGATTGTCGTGCGATATCCACTCCCATAGGCACCCATAGACACAGGCATCGACGCGACACATCCAACCACCAATGAACATAGCAAAAGGCATGCACAAGCAACGCTAGCATACGACAGCATGGACCAGGCTGATAAGCGCCGCCAAGAGATTGCCGCCAAAAAGGCAAAGCTCGAAGCACTCCGGCAACAGCGACTCGATCGCCAACAAGCTGCGACATCCCTGCCGCCGCGAACAGCCGGCACACCTAACGCAGAGGTACGTTGATTGACATGGACTGAATGCATTTGTGATGAAGAGGATGCTGATGGTAGGCACGCGCACAGGAACGGAAACAGATTGATGAGCTGGTCAATGCGCTTGTAGGCGATGCCGCGTCAAGGCGGTCTTCGCGGCCAAACACGGCAGTCTCACAGCCTACGGCGACGGCAACCGTTCAGGCTGGCGATGAGCATACTCTAGAGAGGACGGTGTCAGCTTCAAATGAGCCAGAGCGTCAGCATGCGCCTGTTTCTGCAGCTGTTGCAGAGCCATCGATGCCACCGCCAGTTCAACAAAAGCGCGAGACCATCACCTACACCAAAGGCACCCAAACGCAAGACGATGCGCTTGAATCAGACGATGAGCAAGGAGAAGCAGAGAGAGAGCGAGCAACAGCCGCGCAAAATGAACAGGCTACCCCGGAAGCGCAAGAAGCGCTGATTGCAAAACTCCGCGATGAGATTCGTGCAGAATTGACTGCAAAGGATGAAGAAGAACGGCAACAGCGACGTGCAGAAGAGCCGCCGCCGATCGCTGCGCCTGTCACTACGTCACAAGCCCTTGTGCGCGACTACCTAGCCGATGATCTGGACGTGGACCTCGACACGCAAGACAAGCAACGATTGCGGCTTGTGGTGCAGTGTACCAGTGAGCAAGCTGCCCATCGCAGCATCACTTATTGCAACTTTTCACGACGCTTTCCAGAACTGGTGCTTGTCGCGCATAGTCGAAACCCGCTGGCGCCAGGCGAGCCAGATGGACTCATTCAAATTTACAATACACAGTCACCAGCTGTGCCTGTGTTCACCTTAACAGCCGGCTCAGAAATCCGCGTCGCCGAATTCTCACCGTTTCATCCACAACTCGTTTTCGGGGGTTGCTATTCAGGTCAAGTCATGGTCTGGGATACAAGATCACCGGGCTTGCCGGTACTCAAGTCGCCACAAACAGCTGGACGTGGACACAGTCACCCCGTTGTCGCTATGCGGCTCGTCGGTACCAAAAACGCACACAGTCTCGTGAGTTGTGCCGCCGATGGCACCGTCTGCGTCTGGTCCCTCGACCTCCTCGCCAAACCTCAAGAATTTCTCCAACTCCGTACTTTGCCGCCTGCAAAACTCGACGACCTGGCACCGACAGGCCTTGCGATCCCAGCGACAGATTCAACAAGTTTCCTGGTCAGCACAGAAGAAGGCATGCTGGTGCGTGTTCATCGCCAAGATCGCGCCGATGTCAAGGCAGGCGTTGATCCACGCGTTGTCTTTAAAGGACATACGACAGCGATCACGGCGCTCGATCAGCATCCCGGTGGACGTGCAGGGGCGACGCAGGGCGGCGTCGGTGATTGGGTGCTGAGTAGCGCACTCGATTGGAGTGTCAAACTCTGGCGTACGGGGACGCCGTCACGATCTGCCATCACTGCTGCCGCGCAGGCAACCTCGACGACAGCATCAGGGAATACCTATGTAACTGGGCAGTACGGTGACACAAATACTGCTTCACCTGTTGTGCTTGGCCCTGCCCTAGATTTTCAAGCAGACGACCCCGTCTATGATGTTCGATGGGCACCCCACAAGCCAGGCGTCTTTGCTCAAGTCGATGGCGGCGGCAGCGTGCAAGTCTGGGATTTGGGACAGAGTATTGAAGTGCCTATTGCACGCGCAACACCAACACCTGCCGTATCTGGTCAAGTCAGGGCGCTCAATCGCGTTGCATGGGATCAAGAAAGTGGGAGGCGGCTGGCGGTGGGAGGACTGGATGGCGTGTTGAGTGTGTTTGAGGTGGGTGAGCGGCTGGCTGGGACGGCGACGCAGGATGATTGGAGTGCGTTGGCTGCGCTTGTTCAACGGATGGCCTGATGCGTGGTTCTTTGCAGCCTCGGAAGCGCATTCAAATCGTGGCTCGGCGTCGCCTTCTATAGGCTGGCAAGCCTAGAATTTAGAGTTACAACTTGCTGTCGCAGACGCAAATGCAGTCGCAGATTTGCAATGCAGACTGGCAGCCACAGCTCATTGAGTCAAGAGGCGCGTTTCAAGCTTCCGGTGGATTTAACCATCGTTCATCTGCAAAGTGCAGCAGTGCAGGACATCCGCAATCGTGGTTGAGGATTGGTTTAATTTGCCCCGCGCTGCGGCCAGCTGCAGCTGCACCGCACGATCCACAATTGCATACAGTAGCCATAGGACAAAGAGACGGCAGGACTTGTCTCACCTGAGCCACCTGCCAAAAGCTGCCATTGCTGCCAAATAACGACTTCTTCTCCTACCAGCCTACTAGCAGGTTAGTAGCAGCTGCGAGATCTGCTAGAGTGTGCTAGCTAGTACCTCCCATTGTCTATATTCTCCAGAATTGACGCTCTTCACTCGTTCTCTAGAGTCCAGACTGCATGATCATCACACGGCTCGTCATTGGAGACTCCTCGAAGACTCTGAAGAGTCAGTCGAGACCCTAGATTGATACCTTTTCCGGGCTCTAGCTCATTCTCAACGGCACAGCTGCCGTCTGTCGCTGCTCCTACCAACTGGCAAGTGACAACTTCATTTCCTGGCCATGGCGGATCTCGCAGCTGCAGCAGCTTCTTGACAGTACTTGCATCGTCCAATGTACATGGCCGATGCTCTCCAGAGTCCCTACAGAGTCTAGACTCATGAATCATGATCCTCACACAGCTCGTCAGCAGAGAGTCAGTGGACACCCCAGATTGGTACCATTTCCATTAGTACAATTTCCGTCTCTTTCTCATTTCCAACGGC
Organism: Protomyces macrosporus; assembly: GCA_003717175.1. Lineage (NCBI taxonomy): Eukaryota > Fungi > Ascomycota > Taphrinomycetes > Taphrinales > Protomycetaceae > Protomyces > Protomyces macrosporus. The sequence continues at coordinate 123,563 of QXDT01000028.1, read as the reverse complement.
ACAGCTGATTCCGGTCGCTGCAACACGGCTCAACAAGCTTGTAATGACAGCCATATGGCTCAGCTCACAATGGTGACGATGTTATATAGTATACGACCGCATCTTTCAAATACCTCCAGTTGCAGACCAGAACTACCACTGGGCTGAGCTAGCTATAGTGCTTGCCGCATCTGCTGCATCCGGAACGGTGCATGACCTCGACTTTTGGTTATATTTTGGTTATAAAAGGTCAAGACGCATATGGTTCCGCGCACAGCATCAAGCTTCTTGCCTTGTGCATCTTAAGCCATGGCCGGTCTACCTACTCTCCCAATCACGCCAAATAACTTACCCACTGCGGAGTTCCAAAAGATATGCACTGCGATGTGCGACCTCGACTCGAGCTTCGTAACAATGGTCCCACAGATCGCGACTCCGGAACCTTTTCCTCTGTACTTCTTGCCAATCGGTCAGCCGGTCGGTTTGACTGCACTGCTTCCAACCCCAGGAGCCATTCTGCCAGCGTCCCCAGCGCAACCTGTGAGTCAGCTTCCACTTCAAACAATCGTTTCTGCAAGGTGGCAAGTCATGCAGCGGAATGTTTATTCCAGTGACTCCTATATGCCTGCAAGAGCTGCCGATAGCTTGGTGGACGCCCTGGGACATTATCAGATCATCGAGGGATCTTCGTAAGGCTGATACTTTTGAATTTTCAAGGCTAATTTGTTGAGGGCGTCTTTGTCCATGTCGTTTCTGCCATGGCCGGTAGCGACCGAATTCAGCATCACCCCACCATCCCCGTGCAACAAGGTGCGGACCTTTCGAGTCTCGCTTCAAGTTCATGTTTGGTGGCCAGGGCGAACAGACAACTCGTGGTCCGACGTTGCCACATTCTACTTTGGAGTCGAGTCTTGGCAAACCGCAATTCCTGGTTCGGCTCAGGATGGATCCTGGCGCTTGAACTCGCCACAGGCTGCAACTGCAGCAGGTCCTCTCATGAGCCTCTTTTCGATACCGCAGCGAGAGTTCTCTCCTGCCCCAGGCGACGTCGTCAAAGTTTTGGTAAAGGCAAATGATGGAAACGATGACATTCCACAGATTGTTCAAAGTGTTGTGCAATCAACACCGAGCCTCAATGTACAAGCTGCCGTCGATCTCGGTGCCATGTTTGCCAACATCATCAAAACCGCAACCAGCATCATTCGTAAGGCACCTACTCTGAAACATACGAACAGGCTAACATGGAGCTGGTCTACCCAAAGAGGCGACTGGTGAGCGCACAAAGTCTGCTGCAAAATTTAAGCTAACGTGACCAGATGGGTTCGAACAAAGCGAAGTCGCCGTTGACAGGCTTATCAAGAGTGCGCTGAGTATCCCACTTGCCCTTGATGTCAATGGTAGTGCTGTTTCCAAGACCTTGACACCCTTGATTCCAGCCTTGTCAACGTCCCTCAGGCACGTCACTGATACAGGATCACTTTTTGGCCAGCTTCCATTTGGAAAACTGTTGGCATTCGTGCGCGCTGAGGGCTCGGAGCTCGACATCACCCGAGGCACGCCTCTGTCTGGTGCTGCCGACATGCTTCAAAACAGTCTTGGCTTCGCATTGCAAGCAGTGCCTCTGTTTGGTCCTGTTACGGATCCTGTTCAGCCAAGCACCAAGACGGAGGCGATCCAACTGAGGATTGTATTCACACTTCAGGTGCCAGGCATCTCTGCGCTTGCAACAAATCTGCACCTCAGAATATCGATCGACCTTGGTGAAATTCGGATTCATTGGCCTGTCATTCCCTTACCCAATGTTCTCATCGCCTTGCAGCACTCATCTACCAACAAATATCCCAATATCAATGGCAATGTGCTCGTCGTTATGGATCCGCCGACGTCCAAGCTCTTCAATGATGACGTTCAATCTTTACAACAGCATCTCCTGGCCCTGAAGAAGCTTCTGACGCCCTTGAAAGACTTGATGTTGGTTGCTCCGGCCGACAGCGAAGTGAAATTTCAGGTTTCCCTGCTCGAAACACTGTCTGCGATTATTTTATGGCTATCAGCAGCACCCTGTGACCAGATTTACTTCTTGCCTCTAGATGGCAACGTCTCGGGTCAGAGTGTCTGTAGGGACTGGGGATCCTATCGTGGCGGCAGAAACCTCTGGTACGAACCAGGAGTAAGTAATATTGCCGTCCTCAGTCACTGGATCTGTACTAACGCACTCTCTCTGTAGAACGACCCAAAGAAAACGGCAACAAAGTATGCCACGTTCTTCAGGGTCACAGCGACTAACATTGAGTATTTCCAGTATCTTCTGGATCGGTTATCCCTACACCATTCCATCATTCACAACCTATCGACCGCGCATCAAGTGCTGCACGCCGGAAGGGGTCAACAATTATGTGACGTTTGGCTGGGAAGGCTCGAGTTCCAATGCACTCGACTGTGACCTCGTTCCGCTGCCATCAACACCGAGCTTCCGCTGCTATTCCGTCAACCCGGATCCGAAAAACCCAAGCACGCCCAACCTGAGGGATTCGAAGCAATGGAATGATGGCACTTATGAGATTGGCTTCGTTCTTGGAGGGTCAGATGGTGCATCTGCAATCTAGTTATAAGTTATAGCTAGCCTATCTCAATTTGAATTTTCGTAGTTCGTACGTTATTATGTTCGTCTAAAAGTTCGATTCAAATGGCTTTGTTTTCGAGTAGCTACTCTTGCTAGCTTGACGTAGGCTTACAACTCTGTTGGTTGACGCGTTTGCGCCTGCGTTGGTTCAGTCATCAATGGTCGCTGTCTCAGTAGATCTTCCTGTGCCTTGAGACTTGCCGCCACGGCCGCCGCCTCCATCGACACCTTCATCCCACGCTGCGTCCGTTGTCTCAGCTGCGCTTTGGCCGGTCGACGCACCGTCGAGCGTTGCAAGGCCTGTTGCGTGGCCGGCGCGAGCGGATCGATGTCAGGCCAATGAGGTAGCATGTCGCCCGCACGACCGACACGCGCTACCTCGGCCGTTTCAGAAAGCACGGGATCCATGGAGAGCAGACGCGGTACATAGGGCGCTTGCGCTGCCGCTTGGAGGTCAGCGTCGGTGCGAGGGAGGTCGGTTGCAGCAGAAGAGAGCGCTGTTGCTTCTGCGAATGCAAAATTCGCTTGAGCTTGTACCACGTGTGCTTGAGCTTCTGCTTGAGCTTGCGTAACAACAGCGTTGGCGACAGACTGCTGTTGGTTCATCTGTGATTGGAAACGTGCAACGCCTTCGTGATCCATTTCAAATAGGTTTGTGCTCAAAGACGCCGCTTGCGGCGGGATAAGCGGTAAGGATGGGTCAGTAAAGAGCTGCTGTGCAGTTGGAAACAAGCCGCCTTGTGCTACTTGACCGGCTTGTTGCTGCTGAATCTGTTGAAGTTGTTGCTGATGAAACTGCTGGAGCGCTTGTTGTTGCACGCGCACCGACAGTGCTTGCATGTGAGCCGTGCTTTGCGCCGACACCTCGGCGTTGGCCTGGACCATAACCTGTCCTTGTGATTGATTTTGAAACTGAGCTGGAGGTTGTACATGGCCTTGGGGAGACGCTTGTGCCGCCTGTGCCTGTGCTTGCGCCTGCGCTTGTCGCTTTCGTCTCGCCGGCGCCGGTCGTGCTTCCCGTTGTGCCTGTCCAGCCCTCATCAACGCCAAAAAAGCCTTGCGCTGCGAGGCATATTCGCCCTTACTCAGGGTTGTATCCCATCCGCCGCAGCCGAGATGCATACGCAGGCACGACCCACAGACGGGTTTTGTTTCGTCACTATTGATGACGTGAGCAAACTGGCTTTTATGAAGAAGGAAAGCCTTACCATTTGACTTTGCGAAACTTGCAGTTGAGACAGCCTTGCCTGTTGCGTCGAAAGGTGGCCTTTTCCGTCGCGAGGGCTTGTCTTTGTCCTGTAGAGGGCGGGCGACCGTCTAATAGAGCGTGTTAGTGACCGCGTCAAGAACATAGTTGCGTTGACCCGGCCCAAGAAACAACGAGGCCCTCAAAAAGAGAAGGCTGTATTCAAGAGCCGGCACAGGGATGGGCTTGCTTACCCATGCTTGTCTTTGTTGAGCTTTGCTCAGGAACAGCCGAAGCTTGTCACTTGGAACGGATTGTCAGGTTTTGGGTGTCTGTTTCTAGCCGAAGCAAAAGAGGCGCATTACCTACTGTGGAAAGGCAATCAGATGGCACTACTTCTACGTTTAAGATGGCATCCATGGATCTCTAAAGAAGCCGCACATAGCTGCTCGGGAAAAGACCCTTCTCGCCACGTACATTGACACCCTCCCACCAACCTGGATCCACCTGCTCAATGTGTGTAATCTCCTCACCTTCTTCAAACCCAACCTCGCCTTCCTCACCCACCTCATAGCTATACTCGGCAACAGCACACTGGCCCTTGGAGGCACTACCCGTCCGAGCTCCTCCTGAAGCAGCAGGCCTTGCAGCTTCTTGATGGTCTTCCGCCTGATCCTCAACGAGCTCGACATAGTTGGCCGGGAACAACCCCGACTCGCCTTGCTCATTCGTGCCAGACCACCAACCTTCATCCACCTGATCAATTTCTGTGACAAGGGCACCTTCAGCAAGTGAAATCTCGCCTTCTTCAGCAGCATCATAGTCATATACCACACGCGCTTGAGGCTTGCCACTTGATTTTGCTGCCTGAGGTGCTGCCGAGGTCGACGGAGCGGCCGTGGCAGGCGGTGCAGTTGGACCACCACCAATCTTGGCAGCGAGTTGATCTTTAAAGGACGGCTGGGCAACCTCCTTCGATTTCACTTCCTCCTCTTCGTCTGCAGCAGTCTCGGGCTCTCGCTCTGGCTCAGATTCAGACTCGGGTTCAGGTCCAGGCGCCGGCGAAGGATCTCTCGGCGGTACTGCTGCAACCGGTCGTGTATTCATCGGTGGTGGTGGCGGCGCTGCCGCTTCTTCTTCTTCCGCTTCTGGCTCAGGCTCTCCAGGTTCTGGCGAAGGCGATCGGGCAGGCACAGGCGCACGCACCGGCACCAGCATCGGCACCGACGCAGGCGCGCGTCTCTCCTCTTCCTCCTCCTTGACAGAAGCACCTGCAAACTTCTCTCGCAATCCTTGCACCGATTCCGCTTCCTCGTCATCACCTTGTGCACCATACCTGGTCGCCTTGACCGGTGCAGCGCGTTCGACCGCATCTAGCACCGTTTCGCCGCGTTCACGGGCTTTACGTTCTTGCCAGAGTTGCGCGGGCGTCTTGCCACCTTCTGTGCCGTAATTCTTGCTCAATCCACCGAGTGCTTTGGAACCTGTACTGACAGGCGCAGGAACGGCAGGTTTGGTACCGAAAGAGGGTTTGCCGAAGCGTGAGGCAAGTGGATTCGATGTATTGCGCGGTCGTCCACCACCAGGACTGTTTTCGTTGCTGTTTGACGTACTGTTGTTGTTTGTAAAGGCAGACATGCGGTCGGCGAGTGCGCCCGTCTTGGGCACTTCTGCGGGACTATAGACTGTGCCTGTAGCACCTCGTGCAGGCTTCTCACTGTCTTCAGAAGCTTGTGCACGCAAAGCGGCGATATCAGGTCGTCCAATCGGCTGATAGCTCGACTTGACGGGCGCATCTGGTTCATCCTCTTGGGCGGCCTTGCCATCATTCGCCTTGTGGAGGCCAGCCAATTTGACAGGTTCGGCCTTCTTCTTCTCTGGCGTATCCCAATCCTCCACTTGACGCGTCGACGCCGTTCTCGTGGCACTCGGCTTGCTCGAGACGGCCGGTGCCGTGGGTGGCAACCTCGGTGCCGTTTGCGCCAAGGGTTTCCGAGCTGATACAAGCGGCACTGAGGACGTGGTGCCTTTCGTCGCTGCAGCGACACCACCGCTGTTTTGCTGCTTGAGTTGACTGACAAGCGAGTTTGTCTTTTTGTGCGCTGTCGGTGCGCCAAAGACGCCCGAGGTCTGACTGACGCTGTACTTTGCACCCGAGGCATCCGCCACCTTTTTCTCAATCTGCTGCAAGGTGACATCGTCACTGTCGCGGGCGGTGATTTGGACATGGTACCCAGTCAGTTTGCTAGCAACAGAGGCGAAGTGTTGTTGAAAGACGCCCTTGCGGGGTGCGCCATCTCCACACCAGCCGACCAGGACAAACTTGGACAACTTGGAGTTTGGATCTTGTACCTTGAGAAAGGCATACTGAAGCCGTCCATCGCTGAATTCATCGACAAAGTCGTCATAGTCGTCGGGTTCGCCTGTTGCTTGGACTTTGAGGTCTTGTTGGCCTTCATAGGCGAAGACTGCCCAGCCTAATTCACCTGATTTAATGGCCTCGTACGCTTTTTGCACGTCTGTACCAATGGAGATGCTCATGCTTCTGATGGGAACTGGTAGCTATAGGTCTAGGGATGATGATGCGTTCAGGTTGTTGGTTTCAGTTGCTCCACACAAGCAACGACCAGCATATGAACAGTATTTGTACAGAGTATAAATGCCAAGAAATAGGACGACTCAGCCTCAACCAAGTCCATCTCTGAATCAAATAGTCTAGCTCAAGTCCACAAGGCTCCATACAATTCTGAAGCGTAACATCGTCTGCCGCTCTACAGCGTGCCGTCCCTTGCTGAGCATCGCATCTGCTTCTCGACTTCAACGCTCGTTTATGCAAGCATCTGTACAAGTACAATTAGCTAGAAGCACCTGTTCTAACTCTTCTGCCAAGAGCAATGCATCCTCAGCATTGTCAAAGCAGTTGACAAAACAAACCGCACAAATTGACGCCATTGATATTACCTTTCTCGGGACAGCTTCAGCCGTGCCCAGCGCCACGCGAGCCCATTCCTCCCTCGCCTTGCGTCTGCAAGGTGAGATCTGGCTCTTTGATGCCGGCGAAGGCGTTCAACTCCAGCTCTACAAGTCAAGTCTCAAGCCAGGGAGCGTCACACGCATCTTCATCACGCATATGCATGGTGACCATGTCTTTGGTTTGCCGCCTTTAGTGGCATCCATTGCCGTGGCAGAAACTGATTTGCAGACGACCTCAGAGGCATTGCAGCCTGAACCATCGCGGATTCTAGAGATTTATGGGCCGCGTGGCTTACGTGCCTATCTACGCAACGCGCTTCGCTATTCTTATACGTATTGCGGTCTCTGGCGTGTGCATGAGCTCTTGCTGCCAGGTGAACAACCTGTCATGAGTGTTGAGCAGGATGAGCAAAATCGCCATCCGTCCGAACGCGTTGGCAATACACTCTATGCGACAACAGAAGCAGGATCGATCGTCTTTCGCGATATCCTCGCTCTGAATGATCCGCATCTGCACGTCCAAGTGCATGCGGCACCCATTCAGCATTCATGCCCGTGTCTCGGTTTTGTGCTGGACGAAGGACCCGCGCCCGGCAAGATTGCACCAGACGTCGTCCAAGCCATTCAACGCAATGCACAGCGCATTACAGCAGAGATGGGCATTCGTGTGCCCATGACCTTGCTGCAACGATTAAAAGCAGACGAGACCATCACGTTGCCAGATGGCACCCTATTGATGCCCCCGCCGCGGCAACCAGGACGGCGCATTGTCATCTTGGGTGACACGTTTGAGCCGCGCAATATCGCAGCGCTTGCAAAAGACGCCGATGTCCTGATCCATGAAGCGACGAATGCCTTTTTGCCGGGTATCCCGGGTATCGACATGAATGCACTCGAGACGGAAGAGAGTGTCAAGGCGACCGCCATCGCGCACGGTCATTCGACACCCGACATGGCAGGCATATTTGCAAAAGAGGTGGGAGCGCGTCTTCTCTTGCTGAACCACTTTTCGTCACGGTATAAAGGGGATATGGCGGATGCAGAGTCGGCGGGCATCATGGAGGCGATTCGACAACGGGCGGTCAAGACGTTTGGCCACGAGACGGTCATCACTGCACATGACTGGCTGACTGTACCTGTACGGCGGAGAAAGGAATGACTAGCTAGACTACACACAGAATTAGACTTGTGTAGGAAGTGCATCTCCTTTCTGCCCATCTCGACAGAAGATTCAGGCCAACCCGACGTCAAGACTCAAGAGTCAAAAGTCAAGAGTCAAGACGGTCCACCGCAAGCACAAGACTTCTACAAACCAGACCATGGCACGGCCCCGTGGCAGTGACCTCCCGGCCTTCCCGACACCTTCTCAATTCCACTCAAGCCAACAAGCTGTCTCTCAATCACGACCCGCCGGACCCGCGCGCACCCAAACAGCCAACGCAAACACCCACGGACAACCAGCCCCGCACCCTCCTGCTGGTGCAGCCTATCGCTCTGATCCACGCTATGATGGCCGGCCGCATAGCACACAGCCGCATACGACATCACAATCCAAGCCGCAGCCTGGGCAAAGTCGTCATGCGTCAGGAGGTTATGATTTACGCCATTCAACGGATAATCTCGCACACAGTATGCGACATGCGAGTCTAAATAGCAGTCATGGGTCTGTGGCGCCCTCAATCGTCTCGTCGCATTATAGTCAGCATTCGCAACAACAGCAGCAACAGCAGCGTGCGCCGATTGTTGGCATTGCGCCGCCGAATGCGCGTGCGGCCCCTGCGAATTTTCATGGCCAGGCGTTTGGCATTGCGCCAGAGACGACGCGTGAGCCGCCTTATGACAAGGTGCTGTGGAACTTGTTTTGTCAGGTGGATACAGATGGTAGTGGTGCCATCTCGCCCAAGGAACTCTCTGGAGCGCTCATCAATGGCAATTTCACACCGTTTGATATCCAGACGGTGCAACTCATGGTGCGCATGTTTGACGAAGATCGCAATGGCACCATTTCATTTCAAGAATTCACAAAGCTGTGGTCCTACTTGCTTGAGTGGAAGCAACTCTTTGCTAGGTTTGACAATGATGCCTCGGGCAGCATCTCTTTTATCGAATTTCAGGACGCTCTCGCTGCCTTTGGCTACCGTCTTTCAACAGAATTTGTGCAATTCCTGTTTCGAAAGCATTCACGAACAAAAGAGATGACGTTTGACTTGTTTGTGCAAGCGTGCATCACGTTGAGGTCTTTTACAGAAGTCTTCAAGGCGTTTGATACCGATCAGGATGGTGTGATTACGATTGGCTTTGAGGATTTCTTGCGCGTGCTCATCAAGAATCGGTCTTGACCATCACCATCATCAACGTCATGAACACGTTGGAAGCAGCCATATAAGCTAAGCTGTAGCTAGCTGTAGTAATCATGTATGAGACACGATTCCTCTACTAATGGATAAAACGGGAGAGACTAAAGACACTTTTGTTTGAGCTCAAAGAAAGCTAGGCTAAGCAGCCACCGGCGTACTCAGCACCGATGCAGCACTGTGCGGCGATTCCGACGAGCCACCCACCAGATCGGTAGCGGCAGCAGCAGCCACCGCAGCAACAGGCACCTCTGCCTGTGGCGCCGCACCCGTTGCCAACTGCACCGCCGAGAAATCCATCGACTCCATCATCGCCGTTGCCATGGGCAGGGTCGTCATCGACATGGCCGGCGGACTCGGTGGCAAGTTCCTGAATCGTTTTCGACGGGCCACTTTTTCCTTACGCATACCCACCGGTCGTGCTTTACCATGCAACTTGCTGTACAAGCCACACGCGTTACACACAGCAGCACCAGTCTCATCCTTTCGCCACAAGGACGTTTGTGTACCGGCACAATTGGCACAGACCGTTGGCGCCACACCTTCTTCAATTTTCGTGGGTGGTTGACGACTTGCGCGGTTGAGAGGTCGATCATGGTTGTATTGCTTGAGGTAGAGTCCACAGGCGTTACAGAGTGAGTGGCGCTTACACGGTGTACGACGCCAGAGAGGCGTCTTGGTGACGCCGCAGTTGTGGCATTGCGTTAAGGGTTCGTCGTCGCTGCCGTGGATGGAGCGCTGCTTCTTGATTTTGGGCGACTTGATGAATGCAGTAGCCGAACCCGTCGTACTGGTAGGAGCATGGGCAACATCGCCATCGGTATGCAAGGCAGCAGGCATCTCAAACACAGCCGTCTCTTGCAACTCGGCGCTTCCTTCACGTGAAAAGGTCAAGGTGCTCTCGGCGGGACTGAATGTTGGCGGCGGCGGTCCGTCTGCCTGTTCACATCGTTGTCGCCATTGTTGCTGCGCGGCGGTTGCTTGCAGGCTGGCGGCCGACAAACTTGCTGGCATGGACACAACAGCGTCTTCGTGACTGTAGCTGAATTGGCTGGCGAGCGCGCGTTCAAAAGCGAGCGCCGAGAGGGGGACCTCGCCTGGTGTCGTGTCGGCAAAGAGAGAGGCATCGGCTTGATCCCAATCAAAGAGCGTGTCGAGTTCAAAGCCAGGGCCACGTAAAGCCGGTGCTTCGGCAAAGGTATAGTCGAGGGGTTGAGCGAGCGCATCCGGTGAACTTTGCAAAGAGCTGGCAGCGTCTTCATCTGGTGAACTGGCGCCTGCTTCATCGCCACTCAGGTCATAGCCCGTCAAGTGCGACTCGGCCGGTGCCGTAAACCAGCTTGCTTCCGTCATGGGTGTATCCATCGCAGGTATGTATTTATCATTGTCTTGGGCGACCAAAGTCAGGTCCGTGTCGCCTAGGGCTGAGTTTGCACTGCGTTGCAGATGCAAGGGCTCTGGCCTGGCAAACACGGCCGTATAGTCGATGGCTGTTTCCGGATCAATCCACATCATGTCCGGGTTGTTGTATACTTGTTGTTGGTGTTGCTGCTGCTGCTGATGCAGAGGATTGGAAGAAGAAGCAAGAGGGCCTAGGGCTTGCGGGTTGTCGGCTGGAAGATGCCATTGTGCAAAGCGTGGCTGTTGGAAATAACTTGGGTTCCTGGATTCAAGCAGACATGATGGAGCTGGTCCTTCAGGTGTCTGTCTGTGTCTGTGTCTGGGAGGGGCTGTGCCTCGTTTGGTTCTTCTTACTGTGTTGGTAAGAAGAGAAGGTTTGTTGGATATGGATTGAGAGAGAGGGGAAGGGAGGAGGGCCCTACTTGTGCTTGTTCTTGCAGCTACTGCCGCTGCTTGTTTTTTGCGCTTGTGTTGTGACTCATGCTGTGACTGGTCTCTCTGCCATTCACTTGCATGAGTCACAGGGCCCTTTCCCTTTCCCTTGCCCACTCTCTTTGCATTACTGCTCTTATCTGCGACATCTGTGACATCGTCTGGCCAGGTCAGGGCGACTTTGACAGCGGCGGCGGCGGGTTCCGTCTCTGCCGCCAGATGCGCCGCCCGTTCGTTTCTCTTCCGCCGCCGCTGTTCTCGGTGCGCATGACTCACAACAACGGCAGAAAGCGGAAACTGCAACTCGTTCTGACTCGGGACAACAGGTGCTCGGAGCAGTCTAGTAGAGGCAGAGGGCGTGGCAGGTGCTTGGCTGGTACAAGGCAGAAGTTGTTGTAGAGGCAGGAGCAGTTTCGGTCGTGGTTTTTTATGACTGCTTTTGTTGGCTTTCGCTTTCGCGCCTTCGATGCGGCCGCAGTGGAGGTGGGCGAGGTCTTCGATCTGGACTTCTAAAGAATGCGTTAGTATTGTTCTAGTCATAGTCATTCGTGTTGAAGATTGAGCAGTGCATACCGTGTCCGCATCCGCGCACCGCTTCTGTTGGTTTTGTCGCTTGAGAAGCACCTGCATGGTGTCGCTCCGCTTGCTTCAATGTGCTCGACGATGCATGGTCCTGCGGCGATAGAGAAGGCGCTGATGAGTCATGCTTCGCGTCGTCCGAGACGACTACTGCCGTCGCAAGGCCAAGGTCTTGACTTGTGCCTGTTGCTGCCGTCGATCCAAGAATAGATCCCTTCGGCGCACGCGTATCGTCCTGGGCATGCTTGATTCGTTTGCGCGCTCGTTCGTCCGAGGAGTGAAGGTCTTCTGTCGCGTCGATCGCCTTGTCCGAGGGCGACTGGGCCATTAACGGGGCATGCGGCTCTTCTTATAGGCTAGCCTACCTAGGAGGTCTCTTGTTGCCTCTTTGAATGAAAAGATACTCCCGCTATCTCATCTGATATATAAACAAGTCACAATTATGCTTGAGAATAAACTGTAAAAATCACTGAGGCAATCGTGAGCATAGATATGGATTCATGAGAATATGATGAACCGAGTTGATAGGTAGATAGATTCCTCTGTAGATGATCATTTCACTTCATGTCGTCTCCATCTGAATTCTATCCGTGACGACCGCGCATCCCCCAGGACGAACCTTGCGACCATCGATCGAGCTATAGGAGTGCGAGCTGGAGAGACTGAGGCGCGCCAGCAACTTCATTTGCAAGCTACAGAGCACAATCGCGAGCGCATCTCATTCTGAACAATGGAGGACGTCCTCGAGTCGGTCCATTGGAACCGCACGACACCCGCCAACAGCGATGTTCAATCCCTCGTCGCTGAAACACAAGAAGCCATTCATCATCCATCACAAGATAGCGCCGAGTCACCCATGGCAGCGTACATGACGGATGCCTCACCAACAAGCTTCGCGACCCATCCAGCCATGCGCCCGACCGATGAACAAGACGAACGCACCAAGATCGCCTGTGTCGTCTCGGAGCCTGTCCGCGAAGCGTCTGGCACGCGTGAAGCTTACGTCTCCTACCTCATCATGACCACGTCGACGCTTCCTGTCTTTCAAAGGCCTGAATTTCGTGTGCGCAGACGCTATAATGATTTTGTCGTCTTGCATACAGCCCTATCGAATAATTATCCGGCATCGATTGTACCACCTTTGCCAGAGAAGCATGCCTCGGCCTATCTCAAAGGCGGTCGCTTCGATCCAGACTTTATGGCCCGACGCTGCTATTCCCTCAACCGCTTCCTCCATCGCTGCACCTTACATCCCAATCTTAAACGCGCGGCACAGTTGCATACGTTTCTCGAATCACCCGATTGGCACGCTTATACACGCACGTTACATCATGCACGTCGCGGCACGATGGAAGGTGGAACAGCTGCTGTTGCGGCAACGGCACCGACCGGTATGATGGAAGGTCTGACGGATTCCCTCATGGGTGCTTTTACAAAACTCGCCAAACCAGACAAGCGCTTCACAGATGTCCGTGAACGCTCTGATAAACTCAGCAAAGACCTCTCGACAGTCGAAAGGCTTGTCGCAAAGCTTGTGCGACGCGAGACGGATGTGCAGGCGGATTTCGATGAGATGGCGGTGCATTTTGGGAAACTCGCCGAGATTGAGCCAGAATTACAAGACGCGTTTCAACACTTTGCAAGCGCCATGCGTGGCACGGCGGTTCATGTACGTGACTTGCGCGCACACACTGATGCAGCTTACTTGACGTCTTTGCGCGACCAGGCGGCGTATAATGCCTCGCTCAAGCAACTTTTAAAAGTACGCGATGGCAAGCAACTTGATTTCGAAGCTTTGACCGAGTATCAACTCAAAACAACACTGGAACGCGATGGCCTTGCTAGTGGCCAGCCGCATGCCAATTTTATCCAACACAAGGTGGAAAACTTGCGCGGCTTAAATCATGAAGCGGTACGCAAGGAAAAGTTGCGCAAGCTCGAAGCCAAGGTGCACGAACTCCAATCCGAAGTCGAGTCGGCACGTGTCACAAGTGAAGCGTTTGATGAAGAGGTGGTGCGGGAAGTACGCATCTTTGAGAATACAAAAGGTGTCGAGATGAAGGCGAGTATGCAGGACTTTGCACGCGCCAACGTCACGTTTTATGAAAACATCATCAAGGATTGGGAGGCGGCGACGGGGGTGAAGCAAACGGCACCGGCGACGGTGCAATCAGAGCTCGAGCGGGCCGGTGCTTCTTCATGATCAAAGGCAAAAGATCAATCAACGCGTACCAGGAATTGTTCATAGAAAGAATTGATCCCGAATTTGATCGTCGAGAGTCCGCATCGTGAAGCTGAGGACACCTTGCGGAAGCCATTCCAAAATACCATAGTGGTAATCAAGCCAGGTGACCGACATGAACGAGTCTTTGGGCTCCACCACGCGTTCACGATCCAAAGTGCCACCTGCACCACCTGTCGTGACATACATGACCCCTTTATGGACGCCACGCTGGTAATTATGCTGATGACCCGAGAGCACAAGATCAACAGCATGCTTCTCAAACAAGGGTACGTATCGATCACGTACAATCTGGCCCCATTCAGACTCCTTGCCCTCAAACCAAGCCTTCTTTTCCCAAAACTCGACAAATGGCGGGATATGCACCACGACGATACGTTTGAGCGCTGACGAGCAAGGCGCACGCGTCAACGTCCTCGTCAGCCAAGTTTCCTGCGTCGTCTCTTCGGTTGTACTATCCAGCACAATCAGACAAATATTGCCAGGCAGAATAACGCGCACAGACTGGACCTGCGTGCCATACACGCTCGATGCATCATGATTGCCGCGCGCCATAAGCCATGGAACCTTGCCGAGACCATTGGCATGGACCGGCATGAAGAAATCAATCGACCAGGCACGTGCAGAGGCAGCCGTCTGGACAGCATCGCCGACGTGAATTATGCCATCGAATGGTCCTGCTGTACGTCTCAGGTGTTGCAGGACACGCGTGAAGAGGGATGCGGCGAATTGATTGTCGCCGACGACGCCGAGACGCCAGGCTGGTGCTTCTGGGTCGCCACCGAGGACTGTAAAGGTATAGCATTTAGAAGACCATCTGCCGCTCTGGATTCGATAGTCAACCTGTCCCTCCGTCATCTCTAAGATGCGTGCACGATATACAAAGAACGCGCCGTCTCTGTCTGGTACTGACTGTGCCGCGACGTGCCTTGCCTCTGGTTTGGCAGCAAGGAGGACCGTCACTGGCGCGTGCGTTCGATCATGACGAAACTCAAAGATGATCTCGTAGCTGTCTTGGCCAATGACCTGCACAAGGGGCTCTTTGCTGAGCAATGAGGTCAAGCCGAGCGCATAGAGCGCATGATGATATTGGAAGCTTAGGTGAAAGTGCAGAACGGCCAAGTTGGCCTGAATGTTCGGGGGAGCACTGCTAGTCAAGTAGAGGAATAGAAGCAGAAGGAACACGATGCAGAGCGATGCAGCAAGACGTCGCGGCCTGAGCCGGACATACATCCACGCAGCAAAAGTGGTGTCGGTCAATTGCAAGTGATGGCAAACAAGAAACGAAAAGGGGTCACGCGAAAGCATACTCGCCAAAACTACAAGAGAAAGAGAAGAGAATCCTAGACGAGGAGAATGGCATTGACACAGCCGTCGTTCTCCGGATTGTTGGTCACCTGTGCGTATTTGCCCCAAACAACCTTGCCACCGGCCGTCACCATACCCAACTCCGAGACATTCACCTCAATGACGGTTCCTTTTGTCAAGACGCCGAGCTGCGTATACATAGGACTCTGCGGGTTCTTCTTGACGCCAAGAATCGGGAATTGCATCGTGACACGCAGTTCCGGATGTGTAACGTTTGCCTTCTTTTGACGCAGCGCCATGGGCCGAATAAAGCGCTCATACTTGACAGGCGTCCGTGTGAAGCCATCGCCGACAAATGTGGCCTTGGTCAGCATACGCTTCCACGCTTTCTGGTTCTTGCTGCCCGTCTTGATGACTTTGAACATTTCATCCTCTGCAATACCACGCACCTTGGGCAGCGGGACAGCAAATCGCGCCGCCTTTTCTTTACGCTTCTGTTTGACCATGTTGGACAACATCTTGGCATTCTTCTCACCTTCACGATCGAGCAAGTAGGCCGGCACAGCACCTTGCGGCGTAGCATCGGCAGCTTTCTGCTTCGTATTGCGCTCCTCATGCTGTCGCAAGGTCTTCTTGAGCTGAATCTTTTCATTCGCCCGCTTCTTGTTGAGAATCTTGGCCTTGATGCCTGTGACTTTCTGCGCATAGGCTGATTTACTATGCGCCTCGCGCGCTAGCTTCTTGCGCTTCTTTTCCTCATGATCGAGGCGCTTACCAAAGCGCCTCTGATGCTCTTCAATGTACTCGTTCTGAGGCATAGCTTCTTCTCTAGCTGTTTGTAATTGTACTAAAGCTTTCCTTGGTTGATGTTCTCGGTCGGGTCTTTAAAAAAAAGTGGCGGGCGATTCAACGCGACAAACAATCGCACGCGCAGACCAGCTAGAGCAGCGCTAGCTAGAGAGGGAAAGCTTGGACAAGACTTGATAGAACTCTAGCTAGCTGGCTCAAGCAAGAGAAAGGCCATGGCAGAGCGCAAACGGAAGCGGGCTCTCGAGGCATGGTCCGCAGAGTCAAATGTCCAACGACGGCCACTGCCCCTGCCGCTCTGCAAGCGGATGAAGCCTATTCTCACGCGCTTGCCAGATCCCATCGCGTCTGTTGATGCGCCACGACGGGCTCTCTCTCCAAAAACGCCGGCCGAGCTCAATTGTGGCATCTGTAAACGGATACAGTATTTACGAAAGAAAATGCCGCCGGAAGAAGGCCCATTGGCGGCGTGTGAAGGGTGTGATCAGGCAATGTGTGCTGTCTGTACGCGCGAATGTGGCCTATGCGGCAAGACGCTCTGCGGCGGCTGTGCCATTGATCAGGGCGAGCAAGTTCATTGCAAAAAGTGTTGAAGAAGTACAGCTATTTCGTTTGCTACAGGACCATCAGCGCTGCTGCAAGGACAAGCGACAGCTTCACAACGACAGCGCTCAGCTGCTATTGCAGCCCATCATCTCCAGCATGCCTGATTGATCCAAGACAGTACCCAACAGATCACCGGCTTCAGCAACGCCAATCATGCCCGCTCGCATCTCATATAAGCCCGGCATACTATTCACCGAGCCGTGCTCGCCAATACATGGCCACGGCGGTACTGGCATCCGATAGCCCGTCCGCTCTTCATTCAGCATATGACTTCGGTCGCTGCTAAAGTCGCACAAGTAGGTCGCCGCTGGAATGACACGGTACAAGCGGCGCCAAGCAGGCAATAAGGTTGTCTCTTCTCGCAAGACGCGTTGCGCGTAGTCAGAGAGCAAGCAAGGCCATGGTACATCACTGTCAAAGTCATAGACTTCTGTAGCGCCTATCCTTGGCTTGAGATGGACCAAGATGACGTGGTAGTCCCAAACGACGAGTCCATCAGGGTTCTCGGGGCTCGTGCGCGCCGTGTTGTGCCAGAGCGGGAAACGCTGTTGTTCGTTGCCAATGACAATGACATGGAGAGAGCCTTCAATCAGCTGAGCTTGTAGTTGTTCAGCGAGCAGGTAGATGGTTTCTTCACAGTAGCAAGCCGCGTAGACAGCGTCCCTCCGTTCAATTGGCATGGCATGTGGTTGCAATCGTTTGCTCAGATGATCAGATGTACTTGTACTTGTACTTGTACTTTTACGTTGTACTTGTACTTTAGATTCGACGCTTCAACTGCAATTGCAACAGCAGACACAGTTCATCTAGGTTGGCACGTAGATGTTGCGCGCTGTGAGCAAAGCAAGTGAGTCTGGATGGACGCATTTTGAAAGGGCCCAAATAAAAATGTATCATGTCGAGATCATTCCACGTCAGATTGTAGCAATTGCAAAGGTAGAGAAAGGGGTAGAAGAAATCTGAGCTATGGTTTACGAGCGATCAGCTCAGGTTGAGGTAGTCACAAGATCCTCAGATCTCGAGATAGCCATCTTTTAGCTTGACGAAAGCATACATGTCTTGCAGCCTTGTTAAATGAACCGGTTGGGGTTTCTCATTGCCATCGCCAAATGGACCATATACGGAGAGTCGGGGGTTAGCCACTTATAGCACTTCGATATATCTGCAAATCCCTCATCTGGATGCATGGCAGCCTCGCAGGAGCAAACGTAGTTATGAGCGCAGTCGTAAAGATCACCTCTCGTGGGAATCGTGTCGATATCCCAGTAAGGCGGGGAATCCACGATACTCTGGAAGCTGGGCAGGCCATCGATTATATGCCCAGTGAGGGCAGTGTAGAGGGGGACCAGCTTGTCAGTGCAGTACGCTCCAAAGTCAACCTTCATGATTTTCACAGTGAGTGTACACGTACAGACGTCGCGGTCGCGGCCTTCTTTTGGTGTTTCTGGCTGTTTGCCTTTCTGCTTCTTCTTGGAGAATTTGGAAGATGACCCAGAAGATTCGTCGAGACCGGACTTGGGCTTCTTGCCCATGATCATGTTTGCACACACAGCCATCATCTTCTTCCCCACTTTCACAGCGTTCGCCGCTGAGTCAACCTGGCTCGTGAGCCTGACACCGTCCGAACCACACCCGACTGACACCATACCTGCCACGCTTCCGAGCGCTGACTGTGAGTATGTCGAGTCCAGATAGCTGAAAGGAGCATTGTATTGCAAGTCTCTCTGTAGCGCTTCCCAGTCGCGAATATACCCAGGCGTAGGTGCTTCTTCATCGCCCCGGAACGGACGAGCTCTCCATGGACCAAACCTTGTGGCAGGCCAGATGCACGTCTCGCCTCCAGGTGCAAAACAAGTCTTCCCGGCGAGGCGCAAAGCTTCATAATTTGACTCGGTAGCACTCTCCGCAATTTGCGCATGCTGGTCGCACCAAGAGTCGCATTGCACTGAATCCAAGTCCGGATGCACTGCAGTGAGCTTGATGATAACCGTGCGACAGTAAGGTCGGTATCCCTGTTGTTGATACCACCAGTTATACCCTGTAAGCCCCGCGGTGCTTGCAAACAACATGAGCCGAAGTGCTGCGAAAAGAATCACAAGCCGGAAAAACATGCTGGCGACATTCAATATAGCTTCGAGCAGCAATGGAAGAGAATTGAAGTTCTGTGTCTGACTTTGAGAAGGCGAGAATTTTGCTCTACAGCTCAAGACAGTCTCTACAGTCGCCCGCGATTGGATATTTGGTCAGGGTGTAGTCCATGTTGCCTCGTACCGTGTTGTATCGTACTGACCTCGCAGATTGTATTAAGTCCCCCTGAGCAAGCAGAAAAGGATAGCCAATGCGCTGCCTTGAGGCTTGAGTCTAGAAAGCTGCGTAGAGCCGCGTATGCCAGCAGGCTGTAAGACAGGGTGAAGTTGCAGGGTGTGGCAGACACTGGCAGCTGCAGGCGGTCGTTGATCGTCAAAAACTTTTGAAATTTGTCAAGTTCGGTGCAATGCAGTGCAGCCACGGCCAGCCAGCGTTCATGGCATTTGCGGCCCACAGCAAGCGAAAGCCTCTTATCGAAACGCGACTCTACAGGTCTGCAGTCGCAAGCCCAGCTCAACTACCCTGGTTGTACACTGGCGCCTGAATGCATGGACCAGACAGATGTAGCGCAGTCATGCAAACACACTCAGACTAACGAGATAGGCCGATCGATACGAATCACGGCGGGCGCTCAATCGCGCCGCCTGGGCTGGCGAGAGCGTCTTGACTGTCAACAGCAGCCTCGACAGCTCGCTCAAGAAGAATACAGCCTTCATCAAGCGTGCGCGCATGGCGCTGAATGCTGAGAATGTCTCTGTCTTTGCCAAGGATGTCTTTACTTTGTCGTTGGAAAAATACATGAGCGAGGTTGTGTCGGCGTTTGCTGAAGGGCTGACCAAAGTCAAAGCGGCCGATGTACCTGCTGCCGTCGAGATTGTAGAGCTCATTCATCGGCGCTTCTCGAGAGTGTTTACGATTCAGCTGGCCTTTCAGCTTGTGCGCGGACTAGCGCCACCGCCTCAGAGCTACCTCAACAGCTTGTCGCCCGAGCAGCGCGACAAGGAGGAGACGTCGCGCATCACTCGACAGCGTACACTCATGCGCGTTGTCATGGATCTCTGGCTCGTCGGCGTCTTGCGCACGACTCAAGATGCCATTGACGGCGCAAATGGCGAGCCACGGAAGCGCAAGGTGGAAGATCCCTTGCCCATTTTTTGCTTGCGCGAATTACTTGCCTCAGACAAGGACTTTACCAATCTCAGTATTGTTGTTTCATTCGTCAAGACGTTTGGTCATCTAGTGCGTGAAGATGCGCCTGAGCAGCTGGCACTTATCCTTCCACTGCATGACGCTGCGAGCATTCAAACTATTCTGCTCAAGTACTATGAGTCTCTCAAAGCGCACGTCATGGCGCGACATGATCGTTTGATTCGAGAAGCCGCGAGACTGCAAGAGAATGTGCTCGTTCATGGCCCAGTATCGTCCACAAAAGAGCAAGAGCAACTTGAACGACAAAAGGTGCAGGAAAAACAAGTCGCCGGCGGCCAGGCGCTCGCGGAAGTTTTGACTCGAGACTTCCCGAGACTCAAGACTTTGGATGAACAGCTTGCCGAAGAGGCGAGTATGATTCGCGGCTTCGGTGTCGACAAGCGCGGCGAAGATGAAGACGACCCCTTTCGACTTTGGGAAGATGATGATCAGCGGCGCTTCTATTGCGAGCTGCTTGATCTGAAGGATGTTGTTCCTGGAGATTTGCTTGGCGATGACAAGGAGGTGCCGAAAGAGCCTGCGGAGTCTACACCTGAAACAGTGGATGCTAGTCAAGAGGAATTTGACGACAGCGAATTGATTGGTGATATCGAGCCCGAGGAAGAAGAAGCTCAGCCGGCGACGATTGGCGCCAAGCTCGACACATTGCTCTTGCGCTTGCCCGAACTCAACAATCGCGAGCTGATTGATCAGGCCTGCATCGACTTCAGTTTTCTCAACACCAAAGCTTCACGCAACCGGCTTGTCAAGTTACTGTTATCTGTGCCCAACAATCGGACAGACATTCTTCCTTACTATGCACGTCTTTTGGCCACATTGTCTCGCTACATGCCTTCATTGAGCGATCAAGTCGTCGAAGCTCTGCATCGAAATCTACGACGTTATGTCAAGGGAAAAGGTCTCAACAAGGACTATCCATTGCGTGCCATCAATGCGCTCTTCCTGGCTGAACTTGTCAAGTTCAATTGTGTCAGCGCCGCGGTGACCTTTCATGCACTCAAGCTGCTCGTCGAAAACTTTTCAAAAACAGACATTGAAATCCTGGCCAGCATGCTTGAGAATTGTGGACGTTATTTGCTGCGCAGTGATTTGACGCACGTTCGCATGTCTGCCTTTTTGGAAGTGCTGTTGCGTAAGAGCAAGAATGCGCCCGGCGTTGAACGCTCCCTCATTGACAATGCTTTCTACTATGTCAACCCGCCCGAGCGCAAAGTGGTGCCTGTCAAGGTTCGAAAGCCGCTCGAGCGCTACGTACGGCATCTTATGTATGTCGAACTCTCGCGCCGTACGTGGGAAAAGGTGACGCTGCAGCTACGCAAGCTGCCTTGGGAGGGCGATGGACCAAAATGGCTGCGCAATATCTTCATCAAAGTGTGGAAGGTCAAATTTTCGTCTATTCCGTTGGTGGCGATTGTTCTCGGTGGTCTGGCGCGCTATCACTCTGGATTTGTCACATTCATCAATGATGCGGTCTTGGAGGAGATCCGTGTTGGACTCGAGGAGAATGATTATCGCAACCATCAAAAGCGTATCGCGCTCGTCAAGTATCTTGGCGAGCTGTTCAACCACAAACTCGTCGATGGACCCGTCATTGTCGAGCAGCTGCAGCTCATATTGACACTTGGACACGGCCCGAGACCTTTGCCGGTCGAGTGCAGCATGGATCCTCGCAACGATCACTTTCGCGTTCGCTTGGCACTGACGCTTCTTGATACCTGTGCCAGCGCATTCCATCGTATGCCCTTGTCGCCGAAGCGCGACTTGTGCCTGGCACTCCTGCAATCTTATATCTTTTGCAAAGAGCCGTTGCCGCTTGAGATTGAGTTTGGTGTGCTCGACACGTTTGCAGCTCTCGACAAGGACTGGAAAATGGCAGCAACGTTGGAGGAGGCCAATGCCAAGCTCGACGAAGCGGCCCGGGCGGCGGCTGTCCTCGTGGATCCTGAATCGAGTGATTCAGACTCGGACAAGTCACAGCAAGCATGTTTCCAGTCAGATGACGATGACGAGCCCCAAGATGTGCAAGTCGATGAATCAAGCGATGATGGCGAACAAGTCATCTTGCTGCAAAAACGCAAAGAGCAAGATGAGCTCGACAAAGAGGCCGAGGCGGACTTTGCACGTGAGTTTAGCAAGATGATGACTGAATCACTCGACGCGCGCAAGCACGAAACACGACGGCCACTTGAGGTGGCCATGCCGCTGCGTCGACAACAGCCTGTCTCTTCTGCTCCCTCAAGCGATCAAGTCCAATTCAGCTTCCTCTCGCGCAAGGGCAAGCCGCGCGACTTGCAGCTCCCAGCAGACAGCAAGATGGTGCTCTCGGCGCAGGCATTTCGTCAGGCGGAGCTGGCAGAGCAGGCGACCATCAAGCAACTCGTCATTTCCTATGAAGATAATTACACAGAAGACGACGAGACTGCTTCGGCTCTGCAAACACCTCTTAGGGCTGGGCAGAAGAATGTCAGGGGTGCCAAGAGTCAAAGTACAACGCGCACCTCGAAATTGGGGGATCATTTGCATCAGCTAGATTCTGTATAGGCCCTCAACATTATGAAACATTAAGATGTCAAGGTCACAAGGAGTAGCCGTCCGTAATCGCAGCAACTCCTGATACCCGAAGTCTGGCAGGATGGCGATTCGAGTCACGTGATCTTCCGGGAGTTTTTGCACACGAATCAAATTGTCCTATTCTATTGTACACTCATCTCCTCAGTGGTGTAATGGTATCATAAGTCGCTCTCACCGTCTAGTCCCGGGTTCGATTCCCGGCTGGGGAACAAACTTTTGCCAGTCAAGCTTTGCGACATTCACATCGGCTAAGACGACAAGATTCGCGATGGAATCTCGTATCGCAAGCTGGCGAAAAACGGACAATTCGTTGATGGGTCCCGCCTTGAGATGTCGCGCTTCTTGCCCCGCGACGACGTCCCGCACCTGAACAGTCATCAAGATGCACTCGACTTCCTTTCACGAAGCCATTGCTGTTCAGACCAATTCTTGGATCCCGTTCAGCCGTCGAAATATCGACAGGCCAAATGTGCCAGATCGCAGCAACGTGTGAAGAACTGCCATCATCGACTAGACTAACGTTAGTCAGGAAAGGCCGTTTAAAAGGGCTTCTTCATCAATTACTGCATGGCACATCTGTGGCTGGCATGGCAAAAGTTTGTTCCCCAGCCGGGAATCGAACCCGGGACTAGACGGTGAGAGCGACTTATGATACCATTACACCACTGAGGAGATAAGCATCTCACAATTTTGAATATATATAATTGCTTTGAACATGCTCATTACCCTGGTTTTGCATTTTGGAAGGGTTTTGGAAGGGTTTGAGAGGGTTTCTCTGCTCAATCAAAGCATCTCTTCAATAGAAAAGCCTTGAGGAAGTCTTTGAAGCATTCTGTATAGCATCTTGCTGTATTGCTCCTTCTATGAGACCTATTTTTGGTGGCCACAACTGCTGTCGTTCTTTGTGCGTTCACTCACATCTGCGGAGCGCGACAATCATACTCTTGCAACAAAGACGACCAATTTGCGCCGTCTGCTACTTTCGCCATTGAGCATTCTTACCGGCCTCAAGCGTCATCGCTACTGCGCACTGGCTCTCCGACCAAACAGGCGACCAGCCCACCCGTCAGACGCGGTCACAAGCGCGAATCAAGCATAACCTCGTCGGTCGAGTTTCTCAAGCTCGATCCAGAGCGCATGGCGCAAGTACAGCGGCCATTGCGGACGCCTTCTTCCATCTCGACGATGAGTAGTCGCGACTCAATTGACATGCGGGCCGAGAAACCGGAAGAGGAGGAGGAGTTGATGACCCAGATGGACGAAGAAGCGGCCGCGCCTGCGCGACGCAAGCCACTTTCTTCGACGAGTCGCTGGACGACGAGGCGACATTTGACGATCGCTATTGGTATTTTGACCTGTCTTTGGGCAGTCGCATTGGCCAGCTTTTTACTGCGTGGTTCCTTTGACTCACACACGCACCATCCCATTGCCGCGAGTCGCCGGCTCACGCTCGAAGCGGCACAGTCGTCTGCCTTTGTCGCGCATGAACATAAAGTCGAATGGACAGATGCACGCGGTGTAGACGGCATGTTCCTCATCCCTGGTCCAGATGGCTTGCGTTTGGCGAGCGTGAATGGTACCAATGAGCTCTTTGTCGATCTCAAAGACATTCGCGCCAACCAATTGATTGGCACGCCTGCCATCAATGTAGAGCGCTATTGGGTCTCTGCCAACATGAAGTATGTATTGCTTGCATCGGAAATGCGATCCAATCGGCGACACTCCTTCACGGCCAAATACTGGATTTATAATGTCACGGAAAAGGAGACCATCTCCATCATTCCAGCAGATGCAGAAGCCGTCATCTCTCATGTGGCCTGGGCGCCAAAAGGACATTCCATTGCATTCGTCAAAGACAATGATGTCTATGTGCGTGACAAGCTGTCTGATCCCGAGCGCATCACGAATGATGGCTCCAAGAATATCTTCAACGGCGTTGCAGATTGGGTCTATGAGGAAGAAGTCTTTGCAAACGACAAGGCGTTGTGGTGGGCGCCGGATGGCAAGTCCTTTGCTTTCCTCAAGACTGATGAGAAGCAGGTGTCAGAGTACCCGCTCGAGTTCTTTACCACGGACACTTACGAGCCCAAGCTCTATCCCGACATTGAATGGCTGAAATATCCCAAGCCTGGCACCGCTAATCCAGTCGTCAAGCTCTTCTACTTCCATTTTGACGAAAAAAAAGTGACCGAGATTTCCAGCGACGAAGGCTTTCCAGATGCTGATCGGCTCATTACCGAAATCAAATGGCTTGGCCCAGAAAAGCTCTTTATGCGCCAGACCAATCGCGACAGTGTTGTGCAAAAGACTGTTATTGCAGTGCCACATAGGCAAGAGGCGACTGTCACCCAGACGCTCAACATCTCGAGCATTGATGGCGGTTGGTTCGAAGTGACACACAACACGCACTACATCCCAGCGAATCCGAAGCATGGGCGATCTGAGGATGGATACATTGACATTACCATTCATGAAGGTCACCTGCATTTGGCACTCTTTTCGCCTGTTGATTCACCGTCACCCAAGATGCTCACATCGGGTGATTGGGAGATTACTGATGGCGTACAAGCCATTGATCTCGAGCGCGATCTCGTCTATTTCTTATCCACCAAAAAGTCGTCCATTGAGCGGCATCTTTCAAGCGTGTCTCTTGTTGATGGCGAAATCAAGGATGTCACCGCCACCTCGGACGAAGGTTATTTCTCAACCAGCTTCTCGCCCCTTGCAGGTTTTTTCTTGCTCACCTACTCTGGACCTGGCATTCCCTACCAAAAGGTACTCAGCACGAGTGACCCGTCTTTCGAAATTACGCTCGAAGACAACTCATTCATCAAGGATGAGGTAGCCAAGTATGACTTGCCAACCAAGGTCTACTCCACCATCACCATTGACGGCCTCGAGATGAACGTCATGGAGATGCGACCACCCAACTTTGACGGCTCAGGCAAGACCAAGTACCCAGTCCTTTTCAACCCATACGGCGGGCCCGTCTCTCAGCAAGTCAAGAAGCGATTCAAAGTCGGCTGGGAATCATATCTCGCCTCAGATCCATCGATGGAGTACGTTATTGTGACAGTCGATGGCCGTGGCACTGGTTTCCGTGGACGTGCCTTGCGCACGCCTGTACGAGGTCAATTGGGCAAGTACGAGGCAATTGACCAGATTGAAGCTGCCAAGATATGGCAAGCAAAAGCGTACACAGATGAGACACGCTTTGCCATTTGGGGTTGGTCCTTTGGTGGTTTCTTGACGCTCAAGGTGCTCGAGACGGGCTCAGGCGTCTTCCAGTATGGCATGGCAGTGGCACCTGTCACCGACTGGCGCTTTTACGACTCTGTCTACACGGAGCGGTACATGGGTCTCTTGAAGGAGAATCAAGACGGTTATCAGCAAACGGCCGTGACCAACATGACTGGCTTCAAGGATGCCAAGCGCTTGCTCGTGATGCATGGCACTGGCGATGACAACGTCCACTATCAGAACACCTTGGACTTTGTTGACCATCTCAATCAAGCGAGCGTCGATAACTATGATTTGCACGTCTTTCCAGACTCGGATCACAGCATTTACCATCACAATGCGAATCGGCAGGTTTTTCATCGTTTGACGGAGTGGCTGCAGCGCATGTTTGGCACGCGTGACCCAGCAGCCGAAGACCGCTCATGGCACATACCTATCTGAGCTCACCTTCTTGTAGGATCTGTTTATTTAGCCTCTCGCAGTTGTCTTTATAGCGTGTCTTTCTCAATTGGTTCCTTCGATAGAGTTGCGATTGACTATTCGTCGTCATCCGTCAAAGTTGACCAAGACAACACCCGCGCTGCATCAAAGCACGCATCATAGACTCTAAATAAGAGAAGAGGCTTGAGTTATAATGGCTCAGATGCTAGGCATTTGCAAGGCCCTGTATGAATATGCCTCTCAGCAGCCAGATCCAAGCGAAGAAGACAGAGAGTAAGCTTCAATGATGTGACAATGCGATGCGGAGACTAATGGCAGGCTATCGATCGAGGAAGGTGAGGTGCTCTACATCCTGGAAGAAGGTGAAGACGGCTGGTGGAAGGTCAAGAAAAAGGCCGAAGGCGAACAGGAAGAAGGCGACGAAGGTCTTGTGCCGGCGAACTATGTTGAACGGGTAGGCAAAACAGATGACGAAGCGCTTGGATGATGAGGCTGACATTGATAGGCCGTGCCTATTTCGAACGCGACAGCATTGTACGACTATGAACAGCAGACCAGTGAGGAAATCACCTTGAGTGAAGGCAGTCAGGTACAAGTCTATGACAAGGACGACCCAGACTGGTTCCTTGTTGGTGTAGGCGGGAAGTATGGCTTCGCGCCCAGCAACTACCTCGAGGAAGGAGGCCAGGCTACTTCTGTATCTAGCACGCCTGCCGCGCCCGCTCAAATCGCGCGACCAGCGTCGATCTTGGCGATGCCGACGACGATTCCAAGCAGCAGTCGCGGGGCACCTGATTTCACAGACCACACGCTGGCAGAAACGGATGAGGACGCAGAAGAAGCGCCGCCTCGACAGGCACCGCGCCCTGTATTGCCAACGCGACTCTCTTCAGCACCCACGACACCACAACTTCCCATCATGGCGCCGCGTCCGGCACCTGTCCGTGCAGCGTCGCCCGTCATGACACAGCCGCAGCAACCCGAGACGAAAGCATATCGAACATGGTCTGTGCAAGAGGTAGAGGGCAAGAAGAAAAAGAAGAAGGGTACCCTCGGTTTGGGCAACATGGAAATCTCATGGGCACCCGACAAGGCGACCGAATCCATCTCAACCTGGCCCATCACAAGTCTTGTGCGGTACTCGACAGAGAAGAAGCATGTCTTTATCGACCTCCAGAGTCCGCCGCATGCAGCGTCATTTGATTTTCATGCTGGGTCTACAGACGTGGCTGATGAGATTGCACTCTACCTCGGTGACATGGCAGGTGCCGCGCGTGCGCCTGGTATTCGCGAGATTGCAGGTGCGCTGAACGCACCGATGCCTGCTCTACCTGAAAACTCGGGTCTTGCTCGCAAAGAGCGCGAGAGCGGTTTTGCGCCGCGTGCACAAGCTGATGATAACGAGGAGGATGGTGGCATTGACTTGCCTGGACCTGGACAAAAGCAAGCGACCGTCATGTACGACTTTGAAGCACAAGGCGATGATGAGGTGACTGTACGGGCTGGTGCCAAGGTATTGATTCTTGACGATCGTGCGAGTCCCGACTGGTGGAAGATTCGAGCTGGTCGTCGCGAAGGTGTCATCCCTGCAGACTATCTCGAGGTGGTCAACCCTGTTCGCAAAGATAAGCGAGCGTCGAGCCAAGGCCGTGATCGTCAACGGTCGCGTTCGCGGACGGGCGAGCGTGCGAAGGAACTCAAGCCGCAATCGACCGGTGGCAAGAGCAAGCCAGACCCAAACAAGGTGCGTTCATGGACGGATCGATCGCACTCGTTCAAGGTGGATGCTCAGCTACTTGGTTGTTCCGACGGCAAGATTCATTTGCACAAGGTCAATGGTGTCAAGATTTCGGTACCCGTTGCGAAAATGTGCGCAGAAGACATTGAGTACGTCGAGTACAAGACTGGTCGTTCTCTATCTGAGCCAGAACCCAAGCCACTCGATGCGCAAGAGATTGCACGCCAGCGAGAAGCAGACAAGGAGGCGCGACGGAAAGAGGCTGCCGCTGCCGCTTCTGCGAGTAAGCCTGCCTCCAACTTTGACTGGTTTGACTTCTTCTTGGCTGCCGGCTGCGATCCCAACAATTGCCAGCGCTACACGCACGCTTTTGAGAAAGAAGGACTGTCGGAAGATGACATGGCTGACCTACAGCCAGAGTTACTACGTCGACTCGGCTGTAAGGAAGGTGATGTGCTCAAAATTGGTCGACATGTGAATGCCAAGTTGGGCCGCTCAGTGTCGCGCGATGAGACGAGCTCGCCGGCACTCATCTCGGGCCCTGGTGGCGTTCTCAAAAACAACACACGACGCGGTAGACCCGAACGTAATGGACAAATCAGTGATACGGTTGAAGCGAGTGGTCTCAAGATGGATGGTTCTGGTGCTCAGGGATTCGATGATGATGCGTGGCAAGAATCGGCGCCAAGTCAACCGAGTCGGCCTGTAACCACAGCGGCGAGTGTATCGAGGGCGATGAATGACTTGTCGTTGCTCGATCAGCCATTACAACCGTCTCACGCAGCTGCCAAAGATCTTGGACCTGTGCCACCTGCCCAGCTCGAGGCGCAAAAGACGGCTTCAGCGCAGATGCAGTCGCAATCAGTGCCGCCCTCGAATCAGCCAGAACAGCAGCAGCAAATGCAGCAGCCCGATGTCATGCAACAGATTGCTCGTATCAAAGCTCAACAGACAGCTGCCGCCTTGCCTGCATTCATGCCACAGACGCAGTTTGGTAACGCCATTGTGGCACATAAAACAGGTGGCGGTGACATCGCTAGCTTTGTGGCGCCACCGCTCTACCCACATCAAACAGGCTATCAACAGCAACAACAACAGATGATGATGATGCAGCAACAGGCAATGATGCAACAGCCGGCACCCTTCCAAGATCCGTTCAAGACAGGCAGTGCGGCACCATACCAAGATCCTTTCAAGACTGGCTTTGCTGCTCCACAAATGACGGGTTTTGTTCAGCCCATGATGACTGGTTACGTGGCTCAACCACAACCACCACTACAGCAGCAGCCCATGGGTGTATTTCAGCAACAACCCATGATGGCGCTGCAGCCGCAACAAACTTCGTTTGCACAGCAGCAGACTGGCTTCAATCCTGCACAGCCATTTGGCAATTCAGCGTTGCCGCCTTTTGGAGGAGGCATGGTTCCCCAACAGACTGGCTATCTGCCGCCTCAACAAACAGGCTTTATGCAACCGATGCAGCAGCAGCAACAACCGTTTGGTGGATTTGGTGGGTATGGTGGCATGATGCGGCAACAGCAGCAGCAACCCATGATGATGATGGGTGGTGCAGGTATGATGCAGCCACAACAGCCACAACCTCAGATGAGTGCCGGTATGATCAAGATGCAGGAGATGATGGCTCAAGCGCAGATGCAGAACCAGGGACAGGGACAGCCTGGTGCTGCGGGTGTGTTTGGTCGCTCTGCGTCTGCAGGGCCGAATACAGGTGGCAGGCGGGCCAACTTGTCGGCAGCGAATGCGTCCAACCCGTTTGGCTTCTAGGATGAAGCAAGTCAACCTTTGAGATAATCTCGCTATTGCTATTGCTATTACTACTTGTAGAGCGCTGCTATAATTTAGTCTTGTCCATCAATGTTCCCTGTCGCAAGCCATCCACGACCTCGATGATGGCCAAAGCATAAGCTTCGTCGCCTCCGCCTTTCAGAAGGCCCATGACGTGTGATGTGAGTTGCATCATGACATCTTCTTCACAGCGCAAGCCGGCTACGGCGATGGCCGAGGTGGCTTCACGACCGACGAGGTCTGTAGCAGAGAGAGCGGCACCATAGCTGCCCTGAACAATAAGGTCTGCTAGATTCGGATGGAACCCTGCAATCTTATTGCACAACTTTGTAGCAAGCTGTAAAGGTGCGTAGATATCGTTCCAAAGGCCGAGACCTGCTTGCAGTTGTGCATCGGCCGAAGTGTCCTGCGGCTTGGACCGAAGCGGTCCCAACAGCTGAGAGATGGCCGGCTGCAGCGCTTTGCCCTGCGCCTGTTGTAATGGCGCCAAACAGGTCAGAACGCGTGGAATGCCTAGAAAGGGGATACATTTGAGGACGGCCTCACGACAGGCTGCACCAACGCGTACACGATCCGCTTCCGGGATGGCTTCATCTTCTAGAACAGCTTGCCAGAGACACGTCATGCCTTGGGTAAAATTGAAGCCTGTATAGCAAGCAGCTAGAATGAGATACCAATCTTGTTGCCTATGACATTGCAGGCGACGTTTGGCAGCACGGATACTGGCACTTGTCTCGGTTGGAGATTGATGACGGTCAAAGCCGCGGGGCCGTGCAATGGATTGATGCGCAATGGCTGATTTAAGGTCATCAGATAGCTTGGGCATGGTGACAGCGTGAATGAGCTAGATTAGCTAGCTAGATAGACAGAGACAGGTACAAGGATAGCGTAGTACCTAGGTAGCTGTCGGCAATGCCGTCTAGTGGTGTGGAGTAGCAGTCTTGTTCAGATGGGAATCAATAGCTTTGACAGTCACAGAATCAACATGAAATTTCGAAGAAATGGACAAGTCACGTGCACCCGACCAGGACGACCGACCAGCAAAAGAAGCTCATAGACAAGCAAGCGGACCCGCCCATATCCAGCAAATCTCAACAAGCAACATGGCTCCTGTCGCTCGATCAGGACTTCCCGTCGGTGCCAACAAGGGACACATCGTCACTCCCTTCACCGCCCCCGTCAAGCCTTCGCGCAGAAAGGGTGCCCTCACCAAGCGTTCGGCTTTTGTCCGTGACTTGATCCGCGAGGTGGCCGGTCTAGCGCCGTATGAGCGTCGCGTGATTGAGTTGCTCAGGAACAGCAAGGACAAGCGTGCCCGAAAGCTCGCCAAGAAGAGACTCGGCACACACGGTCGTTCGCAGCGCAAGATTGAAGAGTTGACCAACTACATTGCAGAGTCGAGGTATGCACGCAGAGAAGGACTCGAAGAGTATGAGCTAACGATGATAGGCGTGCAGGACACTAAATGCTCATCATATAGCATCGCCCTTTTCACGAATACTTCTTCCTTCCTGCGAGCAAAAATTGAGGCAGAGCTTGCTTTGACAATGCTTCTTCTCATACCCAATCAAGCATCTACATCTCGACTACTATGATCCCTGCTGTTGTCTTTGTACTTGAATGAAGCTACTCGACCGCTCGGAAAGCATCGCGACCAAACTGGGCACGCCATCCAGCCTTATCTACAATTTCGTTGAGAAACCGCTTGACAGCCTCACTACTGTAATACCCACCAGCACATTTGAGAATCGTGACACCGCGATGCTGCGCCACCGTCCACAGCACTGTTTCGTCCGCCGCTTCTTGCCATTGTGACAGACTTGATGCATCCTTGAGATTTGAGGACGCTTTAAACCCCATGATGCGGTCTTCCGCCTTGAACCGCGCCAAGAGTGCCGCACTCGCCTCCGCCGTCTCGGGACCGGCAAGGAGTAACGTAGCCATGCAATGACGCCGACCCATCTGGCGCGCTATATCCCGTCTACGATCCAGAATCTGCGCATCGCGAATCAAAAGCCGTTCTCTGCTCCCTGCTCCCTGATCAACGCAATCTGACGAAGGCGCTGGCGCTGGATCTTGAGCAAGAGTGAGCGTGTTGGTAGACCGATAGTGATCGAATTGCCAGACTTCACCGTTCGCGACACGGCCACCCAGGAGCCAATCGAGCACGATGCAGGAACTCGTGGTATCCGCGAGATGGAACTGCTGTTGCTGGACGTAACGTGCATCGGCAAACGGTTGCACGGGGTCTGGCAAAAGCAAGAGCATTGCTTTGGCGCCAATGTGAACATGCAGCGATTGACTTGTTGTCTGTCCCTGGCTTGCCATGGCATCGACTTGCGTTGCTGTACCTATCGAGACGACAGGCGTTGATGATAGAGACTTGCGAACCTTGAAGACTTTGGTCGACCCTTGCGTCAATAGTGCAAGCGTAGCACCTTGCTCAATTCGGGCCGTCAAGACGATCTGGTCACCGCCGACGAGGCCGCCGCCGTAGGAAAGCATATAGACGGGTTGACATGCGCGTGAGGGTTTGGGGGCAATGAGCTTGAGTGGCTATCATCAATATCTTGGTACTGATAGCTGAGCAGTCGATGAAAGAAGCTTACATAGGTAAATGAGAGATGAGGGAGCGCATGGAGGCCGTGTAGGCGACAGAGTGTGAGGTCGCCGCGACCGACTTGTTCAGAGATGGGCTTGTTTGTTTCGTTTTCAGAGATTGAAGCAGTATGTGCAGAGATGTAAGAGGTCATAGAAGCATCCGAAGAGCGAGGATCACTCAGCAAGCCTACAGTAGCTTTACAAGTCTAGCAATGGTAATGAATGAGGGTGGTGGTGGTGGTGTAGGATAAGGAGATCAAGTGATTGAGCTATTCAGATGAAGAAGGGGAGATAAGACAATCAGTCTGTCTTGATGAGGATTAAAGGCATGCTTGATGCACTTTGCCCTTTTTGTGAGTTCGTATAAACTATGCTACTGAGCTTTTGCAAAGACAGTCGAGCTTCAGGTGCATCCAACGCACCATGCAAGTGACGTCTGTTGGTAGTACAAAGTGAATCAAGAGGAAAGTCATCAGCCACGGAACAAGAGCATCCCTCAAAGCGCTCCCACTGTAGCAGCGTTAGCAGAAGTTTTGACGGGCCAAAGAAGGGAAGAGGCATACAGTAGTCTTCCTTCATCGTGCCAATCGCAAACTGTGAGAAACCACTGTGTCAGCATGTCTTCATCCAATAAATCACCAGAAAGTCCATCAAGAACAGGAAAGGAGCATACAATTTCTGTAGCGTCGACACGGGTACCAACAAGCTTCAACCGTACTTTCGAGCCCCGCTCGACAAGCATGTCGTCGCCCGAATAGTTTGGTGGATTCGCCGTCGGCTCAAATTTGAGTTCTGATGGTAGCAGCTGAAAGAACCTGCGTTAGCCCTTCATGCCCCAATATTGACAATCGGCGCATCATACATGGGTAGATACGAATACAGAGAGAGGCCCCGCATCCGCAAAGAAGCCCATCTTGTTGACGACCGAGACGATGGCATCAACCACTTCGCCCTGCAGATCTGTGTCAATAAATGAAGCAGAATACAATGTAAAGATACCTTGAATGGCTTCCAGACAATCGCTTGGTAGCTGACGCGGAATTCTGCAACACCTTGGCCTTGGATGATCTTGCCCGGTGGTATATCGAGCGAGTCCGAGTTGAGTACACAAATGACATAGCCGTATTGACCGTCACAGGTGCCTTCAACATCGGCAAGCAATTTAGAGCGGATGAAATTTCTAATGTTTGGTCCGAAAAATGACGGATGAAGCTTGATGGTGTGTGAGAGCTCGAGTAGATAAAACATGATTGTGAGCTTTGGGGGTCGTTTGCTTTTTTAGGTGAAAGATGCAGCAAAAAGAGAAGAAAATACTAGCAAGACGCGAAAGAAAAGGAAGTGATACGAAGGGAAGCGGCGGAGTAGAGAGGTACACGCGCGTTCTAGAGTGCGCTGATCGAGCCTAGCTGTCCGTTGATTTTGAGCGAAAAGCAAGCTTCCACGGATTGGCTTGACCAAGGAGTTGCCCGTCTGTTGAGAAGACGCGCTTCTTGATTCAAGTCGAAATGAGCAACTGACTCTGGAGACAAAGTTTGCTCAGGCCGAGTCGAATGCAACGTCGAGTGAAGATACCTCTATCGAAAGAGTCCTTCAGAGATGTCGCTTTTTGATTGTCGTCTGGCAAAATCTCTGCACAAAGGGATCAAGAGAAGAAGAGCGCCGAAAGCCGTTCGTTTCCTTGATGTTGAGCTTCCCTTTGCGTGTCTGACTGTCAGCCTGGCTTTATCGCCGAGTGAGCTCCGTCGGAAAGGAGGACCGCAGTTGGTGTTGTGATGCTGGAGGTGGTTGGTTTCTGTCGGCAGTATGTTTTCGTTTGTTCAGGCGGCACTGCGTCAACTGAACTGAAAAGCTACTCCAGCTACTCCAGAAGCTCAATTTACTACTACTGTAGAGGGCTGCTGAGCCAGCTAGAGGCTGAAATCCTATTGCTTAGCTACTATACATCATGGAGAGTGTGCTCTTCTCGGCTCGATCGCTCGCTTGGCTCTCTAGGTAGGCCCTTTCTCGTCTCATCTGCCTGACCATCTCGCTCACCACGTTTGCTTCATAGCTCTGTGCTCGCTACATCCGCTGCCGTCATTGGCTTGACATGCTCAGCTGTGCTCCGGCCATTGAGTAGACGAAGCTGCTATGATCTCAATTCATATATCGCCGGCAGTCTTTGGGGCTACCTCCAATGGCTCTTGTGAGATTTATTCCTGACGCATCTGTCGACAAAGAGCTCATCTGGCAGTACAGGTCCTCATCGAGCGGATGTAACCATTTCGGGTGACGCGGTGCCAGACGGCGAGAATGCAATCGTCATTGCCAACCACACGAGCTACTCGGATTTCCAACTCATCCATGCCCTTGCATCCGAAAAGAAGATGCTCGGCCGGTGTCGTTATTTCGCAAAGTAAGCAGCCCGCTCACGCATGATCCGCAGACTGACAATCAGGGATGAACTCAAGTATATCCCTATTCTAGGTTGGGCCATCTATCTCTGCGACATGGTTCTTGTGTCTCGCAACTGGATCACCGACCAGCGTGAACTTGGTCGTGTCTTTGGACCCATTCGCGCCTTGAAGCTACCCATGTGGCTCATCACCTACGTGGAAGGCACCCGCTTTACGCTCAAGAAGCAACAAGCCTCGCAAGCATTCTGCGTTTCGCGTGGCAAGCCTGAACTGACACACGTCTTATACCCACGCGTACGTGGCTTCCACGCCACGACTGAGCAATTCAGACAATCGCATCTCAAGGCAGTGTATGACTTGACCCTCATCTGGAGTAAAGATGGGAAACTCCATCATGCACCCACGCCGGTGGAGGTGCATGGCACTGGCAACCTGAACAAGCGATACAAGTTCCATATTCACGTGCGACGGTTCTTGCTCGAGGACATGCCGCGCGAAGAAGCAGATGTGGCTGCTTGGCTGGAAGAGAGGTGGGTTGAGAAGGATGCTGTGCTGACTGCTTTTGCCGAGGACTTTGAAATGGCCCGCAAGACGTATGGCGGTCAAGGCTCGAACAAGAAGAGTGGACAAGGATCTGCATTATAGGGTTTCCTTCTGTATGAATGGTGAATAATCCACAAGTCAAATCAAGACGACGTGAGGCTCGTTGCGTTGAGGGCAGCGGCCAGATTGCGCTCAATGGCGTCGTCAAGCGCCGAGACAGCCGGCTTGGCTTCTTCTGATGCAACCTCTTCCGCGTCGCTCTCCTCTGCAGCACTCGCCTCTTCTTCCTCCTCGTCACTGTCCTCTTCAAGGTCGTCAAGCTCGTCCAACTCACCAGTCCCACGCTCCTCAAAAAGCGCCTGTAGCTTCTCAATCGACGCATTTTCCTCTGAAAAGCGGTTTCCGTTCAGTTCCACAAGCGTCACGGCCGGTAAACCTGCCTTCACAGCTTGCAAAAGCGCCTCGAGTCCCTTTGCGTCAATCTCATTGTACTGCAACCGCAAGGTCTCAACTTGCTTATTTTGTGCTTTGCCAAGTGCCTCAAAGACGTTGATAGCGCCGCGTGACGATAAGAGACAGTCGCCGACTGCGAGTTCCTTCAATGAAGTCCATTGCGGTAAAGCTGCCGCCAAGGCTGCCGACCCACGCTGCGTAAACGTATTATCCTGCATATCCAGACACGCGAGCGCGACACACCGGCTAAATCCTTCCCGCATCAAGACTTCAATACCCTCTGGCCGGATACCATTTTGGGGCATCTTGACCGTCTTGAGTGTCTTGGCATGCTGCTTGAAACACGCGACCCAACTGCTGCAAGATCCATTCTCAAGCCGGTTGCGACCACAGACGAGCGTCTCGAGCTTTGCGGCTGTATTGGCAGCCAAGGCCTTGGCCATGCGCGCACCCGCTTCAGGACCCATGCCGTTGTTTTGTAGATAGAGGTTTTTGAGTGGACTGTGCTTGGTGAAGAAGTCTTCGAGCGGCTCAGCAGCCGTTGGACCAAACGCATTGTCGCATAGATTAATGGTATGCAGGTTAGGACACTCTAGGAGCGCGCCGAGGAGATATTCTAGCGCCGCGGGAATCTCTTCCCGTAAACGACCGGTAAAGATGTCTGCCATTTGGGCATTCTGTCAAGTCAGCCTCGGTCACTGCGAGTCATTAAGTGAGCGTGCACACCTCTAGCTGTTGCTTGCCCTTCAGCACCTTGGCGAGCGCTTCTGACGCGTCCACGCCAAAGGTGTTGCCCGATAGGCGAATCTCGGTAATGTCGTCGGCGACATCTGTCAAATAAGGTTCGATATCGGCAGCTGTGTTGAACTTGATGCCCTTGCCTTCGAGCGAAAAGACAGAAGTAGCCATGCTATCTAGTAGAGAACGAGCGATGTGATTGCTTCAGTTGATTTACCTAGCTAGGTAGTCTGCTCGAGGTCGTTGCGCGTTCCTGTCGCGTCGTCTTCTTTAGCAGTCACATTACTTTCCACTGCATTGTAAAGCAAAAGCAAAGAGTGTCTAGCTGCATTAGATTCCATTGACTACCTAGGGAGAAGCCCTGTTTAGAAAACTAGAGGACATTGCAAGCGAGTGTGAGAAAGACTGCCCTGGCTCGAGCCGGCCGACACGGGCTAATTGACCAGCAGATTAAGTATAGATGATGTTACAGGCATACGCAGGTGCGAACAGGCTGCTAATCGAGTCGCGCCGTTTTTCTCGGCGATGCATAGGTCGGTGTCAGCGTCACAGGCGACGTCCACTCGCCTTGGTGTCGTGCAGACCGTTCAGCCGTGGCAGCTTCCATCTGTGCTGAATCGGCATCCACGCGCATCGCCGGCTTTGTACCAGAATGACCTCCGCTGCTACTTGACATATTCGGATCGCTGTGGGTCGATCGTGTGATGGCTTCGACGGTATGACTCGAGACGGCCGTCCGCGTCGCCATTTTATCTTCGCACCGTTTGAGAATGTCTTTTGTTGTCAAGTCGGCCGACCCTGAAAAGAGGCTTGTGTCTGCCAAGATGGTCATGAGATCTTCCGGCACGACGGAGAACTCTTCGCTGTATTTGATCATGGCAAAGACTGTTTCGATTGCGGCAAACGAGTCGTTCATGTCGCCTTTCGTACTGCCGCGTGAGTACAGGATGTTGGGCGCGACGACGGTAGCCAGATTGTGCTCATCCATCTTGCTGCCCGACTCATCGTCGACATGGGCGAACTGCGCGACCCAGGCAAGAAAGGAGAGCACCACCTCGAGTGTATCGCGATGCGCCTTGGGCAACAAGCAACATGTCAGATGCATAATCCGATAGCGCAATTCTTCATTCTCATACCGTTGCGAGAGCACAAAAAGCTTGTGCAGCTTGAATGTCATGAGCGGATCTGGCAAGTCTCGCAAAAACTTTTTGAGAAGTGCCGCGAGCTGCACCGGTGTTTCTTCTGTCAAGTTCAAGGTACCGGTGCCCTTGTCGATGGCCTCGCTGAGATCCTTGAGACGTCGAATGTTGCCATTCTTGCGGAAAACGCCTTCCACCGACATGTCCATGCCCTTCATCGTCACAATCAGCTCATCAATAACATCTGGGATGCGCAATTGCGTCGGCCCATTGCCTAGCGTGCTGTCAACGGCATTCCGCTCGACGAGCGTCTCAAGCGGAACCTCAAACACGCCCTTCTTTTTGACATTCTTCTTGTCCTCCTTCGGCGGCTTGAAGGCTTTCCCAAACTTGCCCCAGAATCCGCCTTTGCGCGTCTCAATCAGATCCAGCAATTCTTCCATATTGAAGTGCTCCCGCACAAGTGGCTCCAATGACAAGACGGCAATATGCCGTACGATGAACGCCTCGAGTGCCGACAATTCGGAAAAATACGTCTTGGTCCGCATGCCGAGCGACAAGATGGAATCATTCTGGCTCGATAGCTTTTTGCGCAACTGTTCAGCACCGTGCAACTCGCCAGCATCGCGCAACCCTTCACTCGAGGCACTCTTCTTGAGGGGTGAGCCGGGTTTACTGCCCTTGGCCGGTTTCCGTAGAAAGGAGAGAGGTCTTTTTTGCTTTTGCTGTTCGGTTTGCACAAGCTTGCTGAGATCATCAAAGGTGATGCTGCGTTCACGCGGCGAGGCTGAGGTAGACGCACTGGCTGACTGTTCACCCGACCGTCTTTCATCCGTGGACCCACGTGGCGCGTTGACTGTCGTCTGTAGATTCGGTAGGCCATTGCCATTGGTGGCACCGTCTGCGACATGCATCTGTCTGGCCTTCGGCGGCTGCTGTGCATCTTGCGGCCGTTTAAGATGTGTTGAGCGTAATCGACGGATATCGTTCAAGGTAGTAGCATACGCTTTGGCTTGATCATCTCCCGCCTCAGGCGAAGAAGGCGCTGTGGCGGCCGTCGCTGTTGTGTCATTGCCAAATGACTTGGAT
This sequence comes from Protomyces macrosporus, assembly GCA_003717175.1. Lineage (NCBI taxonomy): Eukaryota > Fungi > Ascomycota > Taphrinomycetes > Taphrinales > Protomycetaceae > Protomyces > Protomyces macrosporus. The sequence goes on along the minus strand of QXDT01000028.1, from coordinate 85,021 downwards.
CGATTCTCATGCTGCAACATGCCGGGCGGTGGCAACTCAGCCCCATGACCAACACTTGAATCGTAATCCTTCAAATTCGGATCGTCTACTATTGTTAGCAATGTCCCTGTTTAAATACTTGTAGGGAAAGAAGACGAACCTGAAGTGTGTGGTAGAGAAGGCCCCGTCTTGAGCGTGCCATACAATCTCGCCAACGCCGCATGCAACAAGAAAATATACTGTGACAAGCGACTGACCGAGACCAACCCTTCGCGTGATCCCGGTCGCGCACAAGCACCACAGGTGATTTGTAAACCCGGTGGCTGCGTCGTGTTGACTTGGGCAGCACCTGGATCACGCTTAAGGTCAAGTCCACAATGACAACATCGCAAGCAAGCGAGATGGAATCTGAGGGGACCCGTCTTGGCACAGGCATCATCGATCGGTTCGCGACAGGCATGACAACGGTCATCGTATTGTTCGCGTGTCAGACGTTGTTGTGCGGCGGCTGCGGCTGCATCGCTTGTCACCGTGCCAGAGGCTTGATCGGGTAGAAAGGGTGACGGCAGTGCATGGGCGACGGCTTCTCGACTCAGACTGTCGAGTTTTGTCAAGTATGTCTGGACGGCCGTTGTATCGCCGCGATCCCGCTCCAATTTGAGCGACCCTGTCAGGGAGATGCGAATGAGGAGCTTGAGGTAGTGGGCGAGCCCCGTGACGAGTGAGAGGAGTTCTTGTGTGATGCCGAGTTTACGGACGCCGACTTGCTGTGTCTTTGCCAGGAGTGTAAAGAAGGCAATGACCTTTTTGCAAAGCATCTTGGCTTCACGACTGTAAGGTAGCCCTTTGCCTGTGTTCTGGACAAGGGCCGCTTCGAGTTGATCGAGCGCTGAGAAGAGCACTTCGACATGGGCGATGAACTTGACTGCCACAAGAACGCCGTCAATGTAGGCGCCATTGGAGACGTTGAGAAGCATGTCACTGATACAAGCGGCACTTGATTCTTCAAACCCGCTTAGGACATTCCAAATTTGATTTACTTTTGCTTCCATTTCTGATTCCCTGCGTTTAGCTTCCTCGGCTGGCAAGGCTGCAAACTCTTTCGTCAAACGCTCTTCCTCGGACCTCGAAGCAAGTTTAACGTTCCAAAACTTTTGGATCATGTAGCATTCCGGATGCCAGTGTTGATCGACGCCGTTGCGCTGAATCTCGACAAACTGCTTGAGGATGGAGGTCTGGCAGCCGTAGCATTTCTGAGCAAATTGCAGAGAAAAGTGATAATGGCACAGGACGTTGCCTTCATGCTCATAGTAAGAATCTTGGGCGCCAAAGACGGTGGTGCATAAACTGCAGGTGAAATGCTCGAGGTGGAACTTCTTGTCGAGGGCCGTGATGTAGGAGCCACGCAGGGCGCCTTTGCAGGTATGACAGAGTAAGTTCAAGCGTCTGAAATAGTCGGTTTCGCAAAGCGGGATCTGATGGCCAGGTCGATCTGGATGGGCAAGCGGGAAGAACTTGGCCGCCACTGTTGTTTGACAGTCCTGTTGTGTTAGTCTCAATTCTATAACAAGTCAGAGAGGGTCTTACGCCGCAGCGAAAACAGTCGAGGTGGTAGATGCCACCGAGTGCTCTGACAAACTGGCCTAAAACAGATTAGCATCCTTTGACATGCGATATAAATGCCCTACCAGTCATCTGTAAGCCACACTGACTACAAAGTTGCCGAGCCCGATTTGGACGCTCGCCGCCATCTTGACTCGGCCGCGCAGACGTCGGCCCTTGTTGTGTTTGCGGTTGCGGATGCGCATGCGCTTGTGTATGCGCTTGTGTGCTTTTTGACGAAACAGTCGCTTGGGGAGAAGCAAGACGCAGGTCAGACATGCCTTCGTCTAGACTTTGAGCAGCGCGGCCGTTGGCAGTCATGGGCGCAACCGCGACTTATGGGTGTTTATGTAGATGAGGTTGTCGCGAGCGGCCAAAAAGATGAGGGCCCTTGATGAAACGGCGTTCCTGCAGCAAAGGCCGACAAGACGTGATGTACCCTGCAGAGAGTCGCGTGTGAGTTGATGGTTGCTGAGGCAGTTGGGGACCTGTAGATGCTGTCGCGAAGATCCTTAGATTATGTATTGGTGTGCTGCTTTTGACGTTTAGGCGCGGCAGTCTGTCTGAAGGGATGAGGCGGGCCTTGTTTGTCGCGATAACGTTCTCTGCAGCTAGCTGGCTAGCTATAGCTTGGGCCTGGTGCTAGTTGCTCTTTGCCAGGCTACAAGGCTACTAGATATTGTATCTTGTTGCTGCTGTTACCGTACTGGTCCTGACCTAGCTAGCTACCTAGGCCCTAGTACTTTCCTAGTCGACAACCAGCCTACTACCAGTGCTACCACCCACCGGGCTTGGTACTGCTGCACTCAATCTGCCCATCTACCCGCTCCTCCTGCTCTCCTCTCTCTGCTCTCCTCTGCCAATCGAATTCACTGCCCAACAAAACTTTTGATATTTGTTATTTCTCACCACAGTAAATGCACGTGACTGGCCAGGGGAACCTTCTCGAGAGCGACAATCATCTCTACCTAGCTCTTACCTGCCTACCTGCTTACCTAGGTGACAACCTATCTATCTATCTATTGAGCGCTTCTCCATCTGACCTCCTTGAGTCTCAAGCTTCTATCCAGCGCTCTTATTCTGCTTTCGCTTCTGCTATACTTTGTCTCAATCGCAGCCCAGAATGCTCACAGAAGGGCTCCTGGCAGCTCAATCAGTAGATGTAGCAGACAATCGCATCGAGATCTTTCTTCGACAAGTCACCCGCTCAGCTTCAGTTCCTCGTACAGGGAGCGACCATAGCCATCGGTCAACACTTCACTTTGCTTCTCCGACGCGATCACAGCGTCAAAAGGCCGTAGAGGACGCAGCGCAGATGGAGTCGCAAACAGCAACGCCAGAAACACAAGTGCTCGCCCTGCAGACAAAGACAGCCTCAGCACAACCAGCCGCTCCTACACAGAGAACTGTCGATGCGGATGAACCAAGACAAGAACCGGAGCGCAAGCAAACGGCGCTTTCCGAATCAGACAGCTTCCTCGAGCCCTTTTACAATACCGACGCACTCGCCAACTGCAAACTCATCCTGCCTGATGCGCCACATACGCAAGATCCCAACACCTCTGACACACCCGAAGAACGTGCAGTAAGACTACAGGGCGAGCCACCAGAACCCTTTCAGCGACGCGGGCGTGCGAAACCACGTAAACGCGATCGACAAGGCCGCATGCTCAGCAAATCGCCGCCGCCAGCAGCAACAAAGGACAAGTCCAAGAAACGAGGGCGTGAACAGACGGCCAGATCGGTCTTGGCTAAAAAAACGACATTACCTCTGTTTCGTTCAGCAAGCAAGTTTGTCAATACAGGACGACGCCTGACGGTAAGCTTCGTTTGTCCTCTTCAATTCGCAACGCTAACGGGATAGCTTGAACAGAAGCAGACAAGCATGTCGCGTTATGCAAAAGCAGGCGGTAAGCTGAGTAATCTTGGAGAGACCTAACGCTGACAGATCCAATCTAGTGCCGGATCTCACATTTGCACGCATGGAACACTTTGCAGATAAGGAAATCCGACCGCCACCGCCTGCACCTGTTCAAGAGCCTTCAAACCGACATGCGCCAAGGCCACGTTCCATGACGTCCCTCTCCTGGCCGCCAACACCACCGCCTGTGCATGCGCCACGTCCTGCCGTTGTCGAACAAGTCACTGATACTGCTGTGGAGGCATCGTTTGTCGCCACGCTTGCCCAAGTCGGCTCGATGCGACCCGATCGACCTTTGTCCACCGAGACAGTCCACGTCGCACCCGTTGCTAGGCCTCCCATTCCTTACGGCGACGCATTTGCAGAAAGTCTGCCAGCAGCACCTGCTTTGTTCATGCAGACGCATGCCACAACACCCACCATGACTTTGCCGCAACCGATGCGTCTGCATTCACCCGCTTCGACTGTTTTGCCAAACATCTACACGCATCGTCACTGTGCGCCTCAGGTAGACGCCCGACCTCCTCTTCAGGCGTATCGTCCATACGCGTCGGGCTTGAACCCTTGGCAGCCCGCACCGTACGCTGAAAGCGAATATATGGATGCATATGCAACTGTGGATGATGAGGAAGAGGAGACCATGATGGATTGGCAAGAGCCGTTGAGGCAGGAAAGACCGATGCCGTCAACGGCCTACTCGGACGCACATGTCGGCTTTGGGCGTCCATTTCGACGCGGCTAGGTGACGTATGATCCGCATTTTACGATGATCGAGAGCGTAGTGTTTCTTCTTTATCACTTTTTTCACCTTAGCGAACAAGCATAGCATTTTTTCTTTTCGTTGCTTTAAGCGCCCAAACGCGCGAGTCCTTTGCGCAACTCTGAGATGGCCGTCTCGATATCGTCATAATTAAGGGCACTGATAGCGAATTTGGCATGTTTTTGGGCAGCATCAATATCCGCCTGTTCCACCAGCATTTTCGGGATGACGGGCGGTACAGAGGCAGCCGGCACGGTTTTGAAAGGCACAGGTGGCTGAACGGGCAGTGTTGTCGTGGGCACAATGAGTGCAGGTGAAGAGGCGCGCGGGATGGGTGCTGATGGTGCATCTGGCAAAAATTGAGGCCGGCTGTCTTCTGGTTTATCTTCGACTGTTGGAAAGTAAGGGTTGCTCGGTGCAGAAGCTTGCACAGTTGTCACAATAGGCGACGGAAATGCCTCTTGTCCTGCATCTGCCGTGTTCAAAGCTTCCTTTCCAGTAGTCATGCTCGTACCTTGCAACAAGGCATCCAGTTCAGCTTGCTCCGCTGCCGTCGGTGCCGTATCGCCTTCGTCGCCAGCGCCAACGTCCGATTCAACGACTTTAGGACGTGCATTGGGATCACGGCCTGCAGCCAGTGCCGCTTGAATACGCATCGCTTGTACTTTTGCATACTTGCGACGATCGGCGACCTCTTTGTCCACTTGACCAAAACAGCTGCATACCTCCAAGAACCCAGCTGCTGCCAAGAAAGTACGCGCGGTGGTGGCGGTTGCCTTGAAGGCTTTGGCCTCGCGATCGGCGTTATTAAAGACTTTGAGGGCAAAAGCTGTGACGGTCTCCGTGCCGACTTTTTCATCTTGAATGGCTTGGACGGATGTATATTTCAGCCGCATCGTTTCAAGCAAGTCGAGGACACCGGCTAGATAGGCATCGACCTCTTTTGAACGATTCTTTTGCAAGACCGTCTTTTGCACAATGTAGTAACGAGACCAGTAGGCGACAGCGGGTTCTACTGGGTCGAGCTCGGTGGCGCGATGGGCAATGGCGCGGAGACTTTTGAGCTCTTCTGGGAAGGACATGATACGATCAGAGCATAGAGCTTTAGTAGCTTAGCAGCGGTATCAAGTCTACACTGAGCCTATAGACCTAGGTATGTAGTAGTAGCTTGATGTCTATGTTTGTGTTCACTCTGACGACAGCAACCTCTTGGCACTTGCGACACAACACATTCATCTATTCGGTCTCTGCACTTCTCGGCTCATCCTCTACTCTAATCGTCTCTACAGATCCAGGCCCTTTTCTCTTCCTTTTCATATGAAGCTGCACACACTTGCGCTGCTGGCAGCGGCAGCCACCTGTGCCCAACGTCAAGCGATACCCCAGACATCCCCGCGCGACTATCAGAATCGCATTTACTACGCCCTCGAAGTAAAGCCCGATGCAGACCTAGCGCAGGTCCTGTCTCATCTCGGCGCAACGCTCGAACAGCCCTTTGGCACCTTGCCAAATCATTACCTCGTGTCGGCGCCGAAACAGACCGGCGGCTTGCGGCTACATAAACGTGACGGTCGGACGCCGTATCTCGTTGAACAAGTACCCCGGCAAAGAATAAAACGGGCCGCCTTACCGCCGCCGGGGAGTCCTGCTGTTGATCAGTCAAAAGTCGGGCAAGACGAGAATGCCGCGCTTGTTCGTTTCATCACCGATGTTCAAGACCGACGCGAGATTCATGACCCGATTGTACATGAACAATGGTATCTCTTTAATCGACGCGATGCCGGCAAGGACATTAATGTGACGGGCGTTTGGGACCAAGGGATTCTTGGCAAAGGCGCCGTGGTCGCGCTCATTGATGATGGCATCGACATGGACTCGAAGGATCTGGCGGATAATTACTACGCTGCTGGTTCTTATGATTTTAATGACCACAATGAGCGGCCGTCACCCAAGCTGTATGATGACTACCACGGAACGCGATGCGCGGGTGAGATTGCAGCGGTACGGAATGATGTCTGCGGCGTCGGGATTGCCTATGAAGCCAAGGTCTCTGGTCTTAGAATTCTCTCTGGTGTCATCACCGACAGCGACGAGGCCATCTCGCTCAACTATGACATGGAAAACAACTGGATCTACTCGTGCTCGTGGGGCCCGACCGATGACGGTAAGACTATGGAAGGTCCGCATGACTTGATCAAACGCGCCATGGTCCATGGCGTCCAAGAAGGTCGCGGCGGCAAAGGCAGCATTTTCGTCTTTGCAAGCGGCAACGGTGCCATGTGGGGTGATAACTGCAACTTTGATGGTTACACCAACAGTATCTTTAGCATCACGATTGGCGGCATCGATCGCATGGATCAACATCCATCGTATTCGGAACTTTGCGCCGCACAACTTGCCGTCACGTATTCGTCTGGTGCAGGTTCATACATTCACACGACGGATGTCCAAGACAAGTGTGCTACATCGCATGGCGGCACTTCTGCTGCGGCACCCATTGGCGCGGGTATCTTTGCACTCGTGCTCGGCTTGCGGCCCGACTTGACCTGGCGCGACCTACAATATCTATGCATGCAAACCGCTGTACCAATGGATCTGGCAGATGCCGACTGGGAAGACACACCGGCTGGGTATCGCTTCAACCACAAGTATGGCTATGGCAAACTCGATGCTTGGGCGATTGTTGAAAAGGCCAAAGATTGGAAATTGGTCAAGCCTCAGTCCTGGCTTGAAACACCCGTCGTGGCCGTCAATACGCCACTCGGTGATGCTGAACACAAGGAAATAAAAGCGACGTTCGAGGTGACGCAAGCGATGCTTGACAAGGCCAACCTCGAACGGGTCGAGCATGTCACCGTCACAGTCAATATTCAGCATGGGCGACGTGGTGATGTTACGGTTGATTTGTACTCACCGCATGGCGTCCGATCTGGCTTGGCGACGATGCGTTCACGCGATGAGGATGGTGGTGGCTTTGTCGATTGGACATTCATGACGGTTAAGCACTGGGGTGAGTCTGGACTTGGGCCCTGGCAACTTGTCGTTGGTGACCATGAGGATAATTCACAGTCGGGTGAATTCATCAATTGGCAAATGACGCTCTGGGGTGAGAGTCAAGATGCCACGCATGTCAAAAAGCTGCCGATACCCGGTGAGACGCGCACGGAAGAAGAGACACCGGTCGAGACGGTGCCGGCGGCAGTGGAAGTGAGTTCAGCGCCAACTTTGCCGAAAGTGGCGCAACCCACCACGACACCTGATCATGCCGTTCCGGATCGGCCGCAGGTGGAAAAGCCTACAGAGTCCGAAACGGATGAAAGCAGTGCGCCTGAAAATGACGAACAAGAAAGTGAGCCTATGCCAACGACTATTGTACAGCCATTCCCAGACGATGCAGACGACGGCAAAAAGGGTTACCGCTGGAACTCAAAAAAGGCCATTTGGCTGTATATTGGCGCCGGCGCCAGTCTGCTCTTTGTGCTTCTCCTCTCGTTCTTTTGGTGGCTCTATGCGCGTCGCAGTGGAAACATCTCACGTGAGGATTATGAATTTAAAGAGTTGGTGGGTGGCGGCGCTGGAGCTGGAGCTGGCCAGGCTGGCGAGTTGTATGATGCATTTGCCGTCAATGACTCGGATGATGAGTCGATTGATGATTTAGATGAGCTAGATCCGCTCTCTGGTAGACAGGCGCGGTAGTCTTCTCTCTGCCTCTTACGAACTACCTAGGTAGGTAGCAGTACTCATTTTTGTCATCTGAATAACTCTTCACGTGATTCTGACCCGCTTGGCAGCTCAACGGGTTCACTGGACTTCTGACGTGGATTAGGTCGCATCATCCCTGTCCATATTAGACACCCGCCTGAGGTGCAGATGCGGATCCTGGAGCTAGGCTTCTGGCTAGCAACTCTCTCGGCAGTAGCGGAAGCTGCCAAAGAACCTGTCGTCAAAAGGACAGGCTTTGATGCCTTGCCGCAGCGGTATACCTACTTTGAGGACAGTTCCGTCATCCTCTACCACAATGAACGGCATGGTCAATTACTACGATCCGATGACGATGGCGCCAATTGGGCGCCCGTCAAGACAGTCCCGGAAAAGTTTGTGGCAGCCTTGCTGATGCACCCCTTCAGTCACAAAGTGGCCTTTGTTATGGGACCCGACACGGTGCATTACAAGACAACGGACCGTGGCGCGACCTGGCAAGAGTTCAAGACACCGAGACCGCCGTCGGGCGTTCAAGCAACCTTGTCATTCAATGCAAAGAAGCATGGGCATATTCTGTACGCTGGCGAAGAGTGTGATGGCAAAGGTAGCTTCTGGGGCCGTCAATGCCATGACCTCACCTACTATACGACCGATCTGTTTGATTCAGAGCCGAAACTGATGCGCGAGAATGTACGCGACTGCATGTTTGCGCGATCCACGAAAAACTTCAAGGAAGGCGCCAAGGATGCCGTGCTCTGTATCGAAGAAGACAAGAAGGACAAGCAAAAGTATCCGCTCAATTTGAGACTAGTTTCTTCGCACGACTGGTTCAAGACGGAGACGTACGTTTCGAGCGACAATGGTCCCATTCGAGGCGTCATTGGCCTTGGTTCAGTCCAGACTTTCTTGGTGGCGGCAACGCGCAAGCCGAGAACGGAGGAAACGGTGCTCTACGTCTCTGATGACGGAGAATTATGGGATGTGGCTGAATTTCCTCATGACCACGATGGCTTGAAGGAAGACGCCTACACTATTCTTGAGTCGCGGCCCTATGGTCTGCAAGTCGATGTCGTGCCTTCTGGCATGGTCGCCAACTTTTTCGGCTCGCTTTACATGTCCAACTCGAATGGCACCTACCTTACCAAGAGCATCGACTACACTAATCAGAATGATCTCGGCATTGTTGATTTTGAAAACGTAGACAACGTCGAGGGCATTGTGCTAACCAACATTGTTGCAAATCACGCCGAAGTCAGCAAGGATCGCAAGGTCCATAAAAAGCTTCAATCGCGCATCTCATTCGACGATGGCCGAACATGGCAGCCCCTCAAAGTGACTGATGACGACAAGTGCAAGGAGACGACGGAAAACTGCTCGCTGCATCTCTATTCGGCCGCTTCGCCACACAATGCCGGTCGCATTTTCAGTAGCTCCGTACCTGGTCTTCTGATGGGCGTCGGCAGTGTCGGTGCACAGCTCTTGCCGTACGACGAGTGTGACTTGTACATTTCAGAAGACGCCGGTGCCACCTGGCGACTGACCAAGAAGGAAGCACACAAGTACGAATGGGGTGACCAAGGCAGTGTGCTTGTCGCTGTATTTGACGAGGACGCCACCGACAAGCTGTTCTACTCCTTCAATCGCGGCAAGGATTGGGAGACGGTGGATCTTGGTATCAAGGTCCGAGCGCGCATCTTGACGACCACGCCAGACTCAACGACGGAAAAGTTTACACTCGTTGCTAGCCGTGGAAAAGGTGAAGATGACGAAGAAAACGCATACGTTTTTTCGATCGATTTCAGTGGCATCCGCAGCAATAAGTGTAAGCTCGACAAGCAAAACGAAAAGAAGAGCGATTTCGAAAAATGGTATGCGCGTTATGACGCCGAAGGTGCACCGGCCTGCTTGATGGGCCACAAGCAATTCTTTTGGCGCAAAAAAGCAGATCGCGATTGCTTTGTTGGTGACAACTATGATGAGCCGGAAGCCGTGGAAGAGAATTGTCCTTGTACAGATGCTGATTACGAGTGCGACTACAATTTCCATGTGGCGGACGGTAAATGTGTGCCTGTCAGCGCCAGTCTCATTCGTCCAAAGGGCGCTTGCAAAGACGGCGAAAAGACGTACAAGGGCTCTTCGGGCTACCGGCTTATTCCTGGCAACACGTGCGACCAAAAGAAGGGCGAAGCAAAGGACAAGAGTATTGAGCGTGATTGTGACGAGCAAAGTGCACCGGGCGAGGATGCACCGCCAGCGGATGGTGAAATCAAGACGACCATCAGCGACTTTGATGGGCATGTGACGCAGTACTACTACTTGGAACGCGCCGAGGGTGCTTCTGGTACGGATGAAACCATCATCATGATCAACGACCACGAACATCTGTACAAGTCGCATGACGGTGGCAAGAGCTGGGAACAGATCCTCAAGGGCGCTGAGATTGTCTTTAGCGAGCGACACCGCTACTTTAAAGACTGGGTCTTTTTCCTCACGTCGGACAAGCAAGGCTTTTTAACAAAAGACCGTGCCAAAACCTTCAAGCCGATCGAATTCCCTTCGGCGCCGAATCGCTTTGGCAACCCGATCCTTGACTTTCACTCGGAAAAGCCAGGCTGGCTCTTGTTTGGCGGCGTCACTGATTGCAAGTCATCTGATTGTCCCCCAGCCACATATTATACGGAAGACGCCGGCGAAACTTGGCACTTGATGTTGGAAGCAACCACTGACTGTCGCTACATTGGCGCAACCAAGGTGGAAGCGGACGCCAACCTCATTTATTGTGCCGTTCACAAACCGCATGAGAAGCAGCACCTCGTGTCCAGCGTTGATTATTTCAAGACATCGACCCAGCTGTTTGAATACGTCGTCGGCTTTACCGTGTTTGAAGAGTTCCTTGTTGTGGCCGAGGTGACGGATGACGAGAAGCTACAAATGCACACCTCGGTCGATGGCGAAATTTTTGCCGTTGCCAAGTTCCCGCCCATGCTGACGGCCAGCCATCGTCAAGCATTCACGGTGCTTGATTCGACAACTAAGGCTATCTTCTTGCACGTCACCTTGCATGAGCAGCGTGGACGCGAGTGGGGTTCTTTGCTCAAGTCAAACTCAAACGGCACATATTACGTCACTTCGGTCGACTATGTCAATCGCGATGAAGGTGGCTATGTCGACTTTGAAAAGCTGCGTGGTCTCGAGGGTGTCGCCATTGTCAATACGGTCGGCAACCACGAGGCGGTCCAAGCCAAAGGTGTTCAGAAAGAATTGCGTACGCAAATCACGCACAATGATGGCGGCGCTTGGAACTACCTGGCACCCCCCAAGGTGGACTCGGACGGCAAGAGCTTTGCTTGTTCTGGAAGTCTTGACAGTTGTTCACTCAACTTGCACGGCTATACCGAGCGGGTAGATGCACGCGACACCTATTCGTCTGGCTCGGCTGTCGGTTTATTGCTCGCTGTGGGTGCCGTTGGCTCGGCTCTGCCAAGTTACTGGGACAGCAACACGTTTATGAGTCCTGACGGCGGTATTACTTGGCGCGAGGTGCACAAGGGGCCTTATCAGTGGGAATTTGGCGACCAAGGCAGCATTGTGGTTGTTGTCAAGGATGGAACGGCTACAGACAGGGTCCTCTATTCCACTGACGACGGCATGAAATGGAAGGAACACATCTTTTCAGGCGCAAAGATGCTCATTCACGACATTTCGACCGTGCCTAGCGATACGAGCCGGCGCTTTTTACTCTTTGCGAAACCTGAAGGTGAAGACGACAAGATGCAGACAATCGCACTCGACTTTGCCGGCCTGACGGATCGCAAGTGTGTGTTGGACGAAGACGACAAGGATCATGACGACTTTTACCTATGGACACCCTCGCACCCGAGCAATGAGGATCGTTGCTTGTTTGGTCACGTTGCCGAGTACCATCGCAAGGACCCGTCCAAGACATGCTACATTGGCGAGAAGATCCCTGCGCTTCACAAAGTGTTGCAGAACTGTACTTGTGGCCATTATGACTTTGAGTGCGATTACAACTACCAGCGTGCGTCAGACGGCACCTGTCAACTCATCCCAGGCCTCACACCGCCAGACCACGCTCAAGTTTGCAAGCAAGAAGGCGTCGTTTCTTGGATGGAGCCCACAGGCTACCGCAAGATTCCCATGACGACCTGTCAAGGTGGCAAGGCCTTTGATGCCGGCATCGAGCATCCCTGTGCCGGCCACGAGGACGAGTTCCGCAAGACACGCAAAGGACTGCATGGCTTCTGGCTCTTCATCTTTGTCACGCTACCGTTTGGGCTTGCAGGCGCGATCGGCTATATGGTCTGGGACAAGCTCGGTACGCGTCAACTCGGACAGATTCGACTCGGCGATGAGACGCTCGGCGAGAGTGTTGGCAGGATGGATGCAAACGACTTGCTCGAGTACCCAATCATTGCCATTTCGGCTGTCGTGGCGGTCATTTCAGCGATACCGGTCATGGTGCAGTTGACATGGCAGGCTGTTGCAAGTCGATTGGGATATGGCCGATCGAGGCCGTTTGCGTCACGCGGGTCGTTTGCGCGCGGCGGCTATGATTCACTTGCGCGCGAGGATGCTGGATTGGTGTCGGACGAGGATGATGTCTGAGCAGCGCTTTTTAGAATCTTTTGTGCATGGTACAAGTTATCACGTAATGCAGTTTAATTTGGATGGAAACGCTATGAACGAAATGCCGTTATGTACATGTGTGAGCTGCTGTGTGCGGTACTTGAAGGGTCATTGCTCTTTCGCCCGTTGGACTTGTGAAGGCGCATTCGGCAAGACGACATCAGAAAAGTCGTCCTGCTTGACAGCTGTGATGGAATAGGTATCTAAAGTCAGCGACAGCTCATGCAATGCAGGTGGATGACGTACAGACAGAGGCGATGAACCCAACGAGCGCAAAGCCAATGACGGCGTTGCCAATCTTGTAAGGACTGCGCGCACGTTTCAGCGCATCCGAGACACCGAAGCCGCGCGGATTATGATACGAATGCGTTCCCTGTGCCATTGTTCAAGCTGCGATATTGATTGTCGCGTCTCAGAGTTCAATGGATGGCGCATCGAGCGATGCACTTTGCGTGGTGGTGTGGCGCGCGGAAGCGTGGGAAAATGAGACGACGCACAAGGACAACATGAACAAGCGCAACGTCAAACAACGACAACGTGTCGAAAGAAGACTTGGCGCATCGAGAGCACGGTCGTGACATTGTAGCTCGCATTTGAATCAGATCGAGTGGTGGACCTGAAGCACGCGGCTTCGAGAAGAGAAGAAGAGAAGAGGCAAGAAGCCTGCAACGTGATCAGTCTTGATTTTGTATCTTGGCATCGATTTCCTTCAGCTCGCTTCTGAAGAGATCCTCCACCATCATCCAAATGAGCGCTGTCGAGTCACGACTCAAGCAGCTCCAACAAGCCAAAGATCTTGTGGACAATGATGCGTCCTTTTTCCCGCAAATAGTACTCGGTTTACTGCCGCTCACGAATGACCCCGAGGTGGTAGTTCGGCGCTGGGTGGCAGATTTCTTATTACTCGCCTTTTCGAATCTACAACTTGAGCCAAATGCGAAGCTAGACTTGGCATTGCGATGTCTCGAAAGTTTATGTACGCTCGTGGTACAAGAGAAGGATGTGCCAACACTCAAGAGTGTGATGCAAACGGCGACGATTGCGTATCCGCTTCTCTTTCGACATGTGTATGTAGTTCCTGCTTCAGCCTTGTCTGGGCCTTGTCTCTCTTGCGTCTCGAGATTGATGGAGAAGAGAGACGCGCTTGGACAAGGCGCATGCGCGAGCGACCAATGTGCTGACCATTGCCTATAGAGCTTTGAATCCGCAAGCTGCCGACGTTTGGAAACGTCTTTCGGCGCTCAAGTCTGGCTTGATTGCCTACTGGGATGGACCCCATGAAGGTCTCCGCGTCTGTTGCTTCAAATTTGCCCAGCGCGTGATTGCTACCCAAACGGCCGGCGCCAAGGATCCGCGTTTAGCAGACAAGTTGGATGTTTCGTTGCTGCTTGTTCAGCCGCAGCATCCGCTTATGAAGGAAACGGAATTGACGGCTGAGGCACAGGGGTTGCTTGACCGCATGTGCTTCACGTTGACGGATCGACCGACGTATGTTGCTATTGCTATTGTTCAGGGGCAGCTTGCTGATCACTATAGATTGCCAGGCATCTTGACGGCTTGCATCAACTGTCTTTGTGTACTGGTCAAGACACGCCCGAGCGCTGCCAACAAGATCATCAGTGCTTTACTCGCCCTCGACACGTCCAGCCTTGTGCCGCAAGATGGCACAATGAAGGCAAAGTTGCAAGCCAAGTTTATCGACAAGACAATCCGCATCGCATTGACTCACATGCTCAAGTGCGTTTATCGCCAGCAAGCACGTACAAGGCTAACTATAGACACAATGCCGCAGGCCTACTCGGCAATCGCGTCCAAGCCTACCTCGTCGGCAGCCAACGTCGCGAAGAAGAACTCGGGAAAAAACGTGCCGCCGGCGATATCGCATCACATCCACTCTCCAAACGTCTCAAGATTGGCGATGCCGTCGACGGTCGCGGCACACCGACGCCTAATATTCTCGCAATCCCGCCGCTGCCTGAGGGGCTCGTTTCGCTCGCCACAGTGTTCAACTTGGCGAATGACAATGCGCTTGCTGCTTTTGACGTACATCAGCTCCCGACACACCTCGTCAATAATATTGTGCTTGCTTCGCTTGCAGCGGTGGATGCAGAGAAACTGGCTGCGGCGGTACAGACGACGCGTGATCGCTATGCAGCCGTTCAACAGCGTGCAAGTAATCTGACAAGCAGCGCTCCCGGACAGGTGGCCGTCTCTCAGGCACCTGTCTTTGCGCAAGCTTTCAAGATGCCAGAGCCACCGGCACAGACGCCAGCGACGATGCAAGCACTCTGTCAATCCCTATGTAGCCGTGTCTTGGCTGGTCGCGCGTCCCTTGAGCAAGGTCCCAAATTGTTGGCACCTGGTGGACAAGGTCGACCGACTGGGTTGATGAAACGAATGGGTGCCGTTTGGGATAAGGAGACGTGGTTGTATATGACTATTCGACTCGCGAGTCGCGGACTCGGTCGTGCTGGGCTTGAGCCGACTGAACCTGTCAAGACCGAGGCGATCGTGACGGTCGGTGATGCAGCGGATGTGGCGGATGCAGCGCGTGAATTGGTCTACGCGCATGTCATGCAGGATTTTCGTGCGCGATTGGATGTCTGTACCGCTTGGTTGACTGAGGAATGGTATCATGCGCGCGTCACCTCAACCAGTAACGATCAGGACAGGGATAAGGACCCAGCAGGTCTATATGAGCGCTGGACGATTCGTGTCCTCGAAGGGATTCTGCCCTTTATCCAAGCCAAAGACCGCTTGTTTATGCGATTTCTTTCAGATTTGCCGCATTTGACGGAACGCATGGTGGGTATGCTGCGCGTTCTCTGTCTCGATCCAGATCGGTCGGCGTTGGGGTATACAACAATGCAGTACTTGATTATGCTGCGACCGCCCGTACGCGAGATGTGTCTGGATGTGGTTGAGCGGCTGCACATGGAAGACAGTAAGTGCTCTCACTACCTCTCCTTGCCATGACAAGACAAGAACTAACGTGCAGAATCCGAGGTGGCCCAGCAGATGAAGATTTTGACACGATGGCGGCCGGCGGCGGTGGATTTACCGGCTGTGAAGCAGGAGGATCTAGCAGCAACCGCAGGCGGTACTGCTGCTGTTGCTACGCGTGCATAAGTAGCTAGCCTATTCCGCTATCTCGAGGTTCCTCGTCAGCTCCAGGGCTGTACCTTTCCTTGCATCAGCTGTAGCTATAGCAACCATAGAATGTAGGTCGCGGTTTGTCCCAACTGAATTTCAAATTTGACCCATTTCAGGTCAGCCACCCGCCACGGAATCGATCAATTGCACAGTCAAGCGCTCAAGCAACCGATCAGTCGCATCGACAAGCCAAGAACACGCTTTCTAAAACCTAGACTTTGATCGCGCATTGTCTCCGAACATAATTCAATGCTCTCGCACCCCGTCCGGCCGACGACCGCGACAGGGCCCGCTCCAACAACGCTCAACACGCACAATGCCAACACGAACGGCCATAGCAACAGCGCCCATGGCCATCCACGCGGCGGCAACGATGCCGAGACGCATCATCTTCTGCGTGATGAGGCACGGTTTGAAGCTGAACGGTTACGACGCGAAATTAGTCAAAATACAACAGAATTGCAACGACTCGAGCAGTTGAGCCAGCAGGTGCGGCAAGGTGGGTACAAGCCGAGTGTTACGCCGCCGCTGGTTCAGGGCGTGCTTGCCAATGGCCTTTCGGCTTCGAACGGCGGGACTGGCCTAACGACGCGATTACCGAGTCAGGGAAGTCTCAAAGCGCCCGGTTCCGCAGGCCAACGCTCGACCAGCACAGGGAAATTGATTGAACATTTACAGCATGAGCTCGGTAGTCTCAAATTGACCGCTGAATCCTTTCGTCGTCAATTTGAGAGTGAAAAAGCCGCACGTGAGGCACTCAAGGTCCGTCATGACGATCTCGAGGGGACGTTATCGATGGCGCGGGTTGAGAGTCGGTCACATGCTTTGAGTCTTGCGAGGAGTGACAAGGCGATGCAGGCGGCGCTCGAAGGTCAAAAGCTACTTGCTGCACAATTGCAAGAAAATGAAGCGGCACGGAAGGCGCTTGAGCAGGCGCGCGAGGCGGATGTCACGGCGGCAGTCACTTTGCGACAAGACCTTGCAAGGGAAACGGCGGCACGGGAACGGTCTGAGGGCGCGTATGCCGTCTTGGCGCAAGAACATGCGCAATTCAAGGGACAGAGCCAGACGCAATTGCAGGCGCTTCAAGCGCAATGGCAAGAGCTCAGGCGCGATTTACTGGGCGATGGCCAGACGATCAAGGAAGTACAGTCTGCGCAAGAGGCGCTCAAGCAACTTCAGGCGCGTCAGACGCAGGAGGCGGTCAACTTGGACGCGCTTCATCAAGCACTCAACGAGGCGAGACAGGAAGAGAGTCTTGCACTGCAAAAGACCGTCGAAAGCTTGCGGGCGGATGTGGCGCGGCTTGAGCAAGAGGCTGAGACGCGGTCTTCTGTGGTGATGGGTGTGGAAGAGCAGTGGATGTTGTTGAAGCAGAAGCTGCCAAGGCCCGGATGAGCTCTTTTCGCTATGCTTTCTATGAACAGTGATGAACATGGCAATAGATTGTATTAGATATACGCAGCATGACCATTACTTGAGTATCTAGGTAGGGTCTATTGATACCAAAAGGCAGGAAGTACGAGGTAAGGACCTAGGTAGGCAGGTATCAGGTTATGAGGTTGAGCACATGCAAGACTCGCAACTCGGTAAAACGCACAAGACCAAGGACAAGGCAAGGTGCATCAGGAGAATAGAGAAGAGAAGGAGAGAGAGCAGATCAGTAGACTGTCGAGAGAACAGATGCAACGGACAAACTATACACCTTCGCGTCCAGGCACAGGCTCGCCACTCGACCTCTCCTACAGCACACCCGAACGCCGCCCGCAATCAAGCACGAATACACCCTTGCCAAACGATAAGATGTCTAATTCTCTCGAAGATCTTATCCCGCTCGTCAACAAGGTATGTCATGCTTCCTTTTTTGCTTCAAGAGCGCAGTTGGCTGACGCGTAGGACAGCTGCAGGATCTCGTATTCAACACGATCGGATCTGATACGATTGACTTGCCGCAGGTGGTTGTCGTCGGCAGTCAATCGAGTGGCAAGTCGTCTGTCCTTGAAAACATTGGTCCGTCTCTTCGCTCTATGGATGTACGAATGGATGCTAATGCGCAGTCGGTCGAGACTTTCTACCACGCGGCACAGGGATCGTCACGCGTCGACCGTTGATTCTTCAGCTTGTCAATACGGCGCCTTCACAGAATAGTTCGGCAATATCACCGACGCGTCGTACCTTTTCCGGCATGCAGAGTCCAGCAGTAGGCAATACGCCTGCGGCAGGACTCGTCGGTGACGAATGGGCCGAGTTTCTACATCTTCCGACGCGTCGCTTTCAAGACTTTAACCAAGTCCGGACTGAAATTGAGCAAGAGACGTCGCGGATCGCTGGTTTGAATAAAGGCATCAATCGTCAACCAATTCATCTCAAGATTTATTCGCCGCAGGTTTTGAATCTGACGCTTGTGGATCTGCCTGGCTTGACCAAGATTCCCATTGGCGACCAGCCGAGTGATATCGAGCGGCAGGTACTCGCCTTGATTCGCGAGTATATTGCAAAACCTAATAGCATCATCCTCGCCGTCTCGCCTGCCAATGTCGACCTCGTCAATTCAGAGGGACTCAAGCTCGCTCGACAGGTGGATCCACAAGGCAGACGGACGATTGGTGTCTTGACCAAACTCGACCTCATGGACCACGGCACCAACGCGCTCGACATTTTGTCAGGTCGCGTCTACCCGCTCAAACTCGGCTTTATCGGCTGCGTCAACCGCAGTCAGCAAGATATCCAAGCTGGCAAGCCGCTGTCTGATGCATTGAGTGCTGAGCGGGAATTCTTCGAGTCGCATCCAGCCTATCGCAATATTGGCAACAAGTGTGGTACCGCCGTCTTGGCCAAGACCTTGAATACGATTCTCATGCAGCATATTCGTGAGAAACTACCGGACATCAAGGCACGTCTCAACACGTTGATTGGCTCTACGCAGCATGAATTGCAAACGCTTGGCGGTCCCATGATGGGCAAAGCGCACCGTGGTTCCACCATCCTACAACTCATGACACGGTTTGCCACACGCTTTGTGGCGTCGATTGATGGCACTTCGTCTGAAATCTCGACAAAGGAGTTGAGCGGCGGTGCCCGTGTCTATCACATCTTTCATGCAGTCTATGGCAATGCCCTCTCACAGATTGATCCGACGCTGAATTTGACCACGACGGATATCCGGACGGCGATTCGGAACGCTACAGGACCCAGAGCCATCTTGTTTGTACCCGAGTTGGCCTTTGACTTGCTCGTCAAACCACAAATTCAACTGCTAGAACCGCCAAGTCAACGGTGCGTTGAGCTTGTCTATGAAGAACTCATGAAAATTTGCCATGCCTGTGGTGGACCGGAACTCGCACGCTATCCAAAACTACAGATGCGGCTGATTGAGGTCGTCTCGGACCTGTTGCGTGAACGGCTCAAGCCAACGGCAGACTATGTCGAGAGTTTGATTGCCATCCAGCGCGCCTATATCAATACGAATCATCCCAATTTTTTGGGTGGCGAGGCGGCCGTATCCTCTGTGCTCAAACAAAAGAATGAGAAGGAGCAGGCGCGTGTGCAACAGCAACAACAGCAGCAACTCGATCTGTCACAGTCGCATGGACAGTCACAGGCAGCAGGCGCAGGTATGCTGAATACACCGCAAACGGACCGGACAAAGCGGGATTCGATGGTCAAACATGGCCGTCCGCATGACGCGTATCGACTTCGAACAGGATCCCCTGCGCCTGGCGAGATGGGCCAAGACGCCTCGCTCTATTCTGAACATTCGACACGCGGACATACACGCACCTCGAGCGCTGTCCAACATCAAGCAGGTGCGTCTGGTACCGGTGCAAAGGATGGGTTTTTGACGTACTTTTTCGGCAGTAAGGAGCAAGATGCGCAACAGGCCGGTGCCGCTTCCGTGACGCAGACGGGGGCACAGCCAGGCGTGCGCTCGCAACTACAAGAGGTGGTACCGCATGATGGATTTCGCATGACGGGTTTGTCACGCCAGGCAGAGGAGATTGCCAGCAGCATGACGGCTGATATGCTCGAGCCGCAATTGACGGAACGTGAACAGATGGAGACTGACCTCATTCGCAACCTCATCTCGAGCTACTTTCACATTGTCCGCGAAACAGTGCAAGATCAAGTACCGAAGGCGGTGATGCATCTGCTCGTGAATCATACCAAGGCTGCGATTCAAAACCGCCTTGTGGCCGAGTTGTATCGCGAGGAGATGTTTGATATGTTATTGTTTGAGGATGAGGGGATTGCACAGGAGCGTGATAAGTGTGCCAAGTTGCTGGGTGTGTACTCTGAGGCGAGCAAGATTATCCAGGAGGTGCTCTAGTCTTGCTTAGCTAGCTCAGCTTAGCTTAGCTCTAGTATGCATAGGATTGATCCATACCTAGTCCCTGCTGTAGATAGATAGCTAACTAGGCAGCTTTACCGACGACACTCCTCAACCGCATCCACGAGAAAGAACCCAACAAAAGAGAACGATCCAAAGAAATCGAAGTGCGACTCTCGTGCACTCCCTCAGCCCTTCACAAGCAGATTGTTCATTGCGCGCCATTCAACGCCTCTCTCAGGCTGCACTCCTTTTGCCCGACGCGACCACGCCCCGAAACACCTTGCGCGCCAGCCCATTTCCAACAAGGCGCGCCCGCATCTTGCGCTCTGCCTCATCGTCTAGATAGTCGCGCCATTCTACAGCCGACTCCAGTCGATCAGGGGCTTCTTCTTACTGCGCGACGTGGGGGGAAATTATCAAAGGCGAGCAAAAAGACGTGCTCCTTGACGCGGTCCTACGACATTGACCCATCAACATCTTTCTCCTGACTCCAATCTTACACAGCAATCTTGTTGCTTGATCCTGCATCAAGTCGCAGCAGCCTTCTTGACTTGCTCATCCATTGGGAAATTGTTGAGAGACTGAAAGCCCCGAAAGGCTAGTCTTAGTCATCGAGCGCCTCTGTCGCTACCTGCAATCAGCAAAGGGTTCTTGACTGCTCTCTTGCCCCAGGCTTCTCTTTCGACCCTGTAGGCTGATTCAGACGCTACCACTTAAGCTTCAAGTCTGACGCGCGACACAATCAAGTAGACCTACCAAGATGAGTGCATCAGCAGGCTATGAAGAGACGTTTCTGCCAAACTACCAGACAAGTCATGTAGAAGACCTCTCGCCAACACGCGCGGCGGTCGACTCTGAGACACCAGGCGAGTGCCATTCAAAGAGATTGAAGCAATGACTAACAAGACAGAATCCTCTAGATCCTCGTCACCCTCACTCAACCTTCTCGTACCGGCCGACGACATTGCCATCAAGGTCGACCCCGATCGCCACGTCGACTACCTTTCGCACGAATGGTCTGAAAACGACATCTGGGTCTCCTGGCGTCACGTTACAAAACAAAAAGCCTTTTTACAATCCGGTGTCCGGCTCGAGAATGCGTCTTGGCGAACATGGGCCAAATCACGCAATAACCTCAAGACCATCTCACCAGAGACCCTGAATTGGCTCAAGGATTGCGATGTCACTTGGCTCTATGGACCTCTGCACAGAGGCACACAATTCGCTTCAGCGCCGCAACAACCCAACAATGTCACAAACCCACTCTTGACACCCAATGGCCGCCCACAACGGCGTGGTAGCGAAGAATGGCTGCCGAGCTCAAGACTTGATCAGGTAGAGTTACCCTTTGCGGCACAAAAAGCCGTGCAACGGCAAGCGAAACCCATCTTGAAGAAGCGGTCTAATTCGGAAATGATGCTGGCGCGGCACAATCTTGTCAAGGTGGATCCCGTGGCAGCGGCCCTGGCGGTCTTGCGACAAGAGGCGGAGGATGCCGAGGCGGAGGATGCCGAGGAGGAGGATACGGAGAATGACGCGACACCTGTTGATGCAACAACGAGGACGACCACGCCGGCGCCTGCAACACGACCGGTCGCGACGCGCACCTATTCCGCACAGTCAGCCTTGCGCTCAGCACGCAAACAGCATTTCCGCAAAGAAACAGGCGGCGACCTCGTTGCAGCAACCAAACGGCGGATCCACTTTAATGAATCGGTTGAGCAATGCATCTCAATCATCAAGCCAGATCCTGAAGATGAGGATTATCATTCAGAGTCAAGCGATGATATGCCTGTCATGCGCATCTCGGCGCCGAGACCACCGATCAATATTGCGAAATTGCCGAGTACGACGCTCAAGATGCCAGCGGCGAACATGCACATGCCGACCAATGGACACACAGCGGGCTATGGGCCACCAACGAGTATCTTCAACGAAGACGACCTCTCAGAAGATGAAGAAGCCGTGCAAGCAAGACCTGGGCCGAGTCGACCTGTTCTACCCAATTCAGTGCGATCGAGTCGGTCGAATTCGAACGAGAGTGCCATTCTGCCAAATTATGATGGCGATCAGGAGGATGAGCCGCCTTCGCCGGGTATTCTAGGTCGAGCGGCCGAGGTAGTGACGAGTGCGCGTGATTTGGTCAGCGTCATCTGGAGTGCATCTGGCTGGCGGCGGAACACCGAGACTTGATCTCCATTATCTTGTCTTTTCAACTGGAACTTGAACTTGAGCAGGATCTGTTTGCGGATGGCCCGATCCTATTCCTATCCACTAGACGGCGCGCTTTGTCCCTCTTTGTCTCTTTCCTTCTTCATGTGTCGGTCATTCGTTCATTGCGGCACAACAGCAAGCGCTGCGCGTCCATCGCTAGAGACGCAGACGATCCTTATCATCACTGCAGCGCACTCACTCGGATGTCGCAAATGACCCACTTCATTCTGCCGTCATGGCCATGTATCTTTTCTCCTTTCTTCATTCGCTTTCGTCATAGCTTTTTCGATACACTGATTGGGTCGTCCTTGCACAAGATCCTACAAGCTGTTCTACGTTGTAGTACAAGTACAAGTTTGAGCCTCGCAAGACTTGTCATGACTTTGTCGGCTTCAGCTTTGACGCACCTTTTGCGACCACTGCTGCTGTTGTAACGGACGCCGCCGCCCGCTCACATCGTCGCTCATGCTTCAAACTCGCCATCTCGATACGCATCGCTGCCGCACTCGTTCTAAACACCTCTGCCTCTGCCTTGGCCAACTGCGCCCGTGTCTGCAACAAACTAATCGTCGCTTGCTGCTGTTTCAGAACACTGCGCAACGACGCTTGCTGTTGTTGAGCGGCGGAAAACAGTCGACCTTGGCGTTCGGCGTAGCGTGTCAAACTGCTTGAAAGACGTTCTGAGAGTTGCGGCTGCAGCGTTGCAATCAGGGCCAGCAGGGCTTTCGTCTCCTTGTGTTGAATAAGTGGGTTTGGCCCAGCGCTTTGCTTGGACTTGGTTGGACTGACCGAGCTGGCACGAAGAGCAGGCAGTGAGCGATGACCCGTCTTGGCAGGCGTCGGAAGCTGTTGCAGCGCTGGCCGTTTGGGCGTCACGGGCGCACTGTCTAGCTCTGCTTCGGCCGCTGTACGCTTGCGCGCTGGGCCTGCTGTCGTGTTTAATCGCTCCACGATACGATCAGCTTGCGGTGTCATGGGGACAACCCTCTGCGGCGCCTCTGCCGGCTGCTTGGGCTGCTCCATATCGCCATAGTCTGAGTCAGACCAGGAGAGTTCCGCTTCTGAAGGCTCCGACATGGTGCTTTTGTGCAGAATCAGATAAAGATAAGGATACGCAAGGACCTGCCTTGAGCTTCTCTTTTGTATAGATTATATAGGGATAAACTCTGTACTTGAGGATGGCCGGCACCGCTCGAAGTGTGTGTTTGTCTTCTTGCAATTGTTTGTTGGGGTCACATTTTATGTCGTGGCGCAACCAACGGTCCACATCATCGTGGCGATCGGACAGACCTCTCTTTCAATTCATCAAGAACTAGGTAGGTAGCTTGTAAAGACTGCTGCAAGCATATGCTTCGTTTCATCTCAGCTTAGACAAGCTATTCTGTTCAACAAGTATGAGCTACAATGAAGCAATCCCGATGGACATGCATGCTTCCTTTCATGGCGAGCAAGACGACCGGCAACAGCTGTTACAAGACGAGCTAGATGACTTTATGCCACGCAAGCTGCCGCCGCCAAGAAACTCCAAGGCGGCACTGATGGCTATGGGATCAGCTGGTAGCGTGATTCTCATCTTGTTCTTCCTGCTCATTATTCATCTGCTCTTTGGACGGTCCTCCGAGGCAGCTGGCACATTCAAACCGCCAGCATTCGGTGATATCGGCTGTGACTTTCCAAACGAATTGGTCAGTCCGACGCTGACTGAAAACTTGACCTTGCACAACAATGTCCTCGAGATTCGCGCCTCGGGCCGTGGCATTGGCGACATCATCTTCACAACCGAACCAGAAAAAGACCTGGCCTATGTCAACATGGACGTCTTTCTTCAAGGAAAGTACAAGAGCGATCTGCAGCAAGTCTACACGCGCGCAAAAGCAGGTCTGTTTGAGTTGCAGACGCCAGAGACGGCAACACAAGGCTGTATTCGCTATACGCTCCACATTCAGCTGCCTCGAACGCTGACGAAATTGATTGTCGAGACGGAAGCCCTGACCCATGTATCGTTTGCCGACATTGCACTCGATTCACATCTTGAAACAGTCTCGATTCATATGACAGGGGACGCAGACCGAAACCTCGTCATCCTACCCGAGGCGCACATTAATCATCTGGCGGTCGAGGTAGGCCACGGCTATGTCACGGGTACTGTGTTACTCTACGATACGCTCGATTTTCGATTAAATCAAGCGCAGGCGGATATGGAGGTCGTTGCCATGCAAGCTGAGAACAAAGACGTAGACCAACGCACGCTGACGTTGCGCACTGCGACGGAAGGAAGCATCAAGGTTCTCATTCGCAATCCCAATGACATGCCACTGGCGAGCGCCTTCCATGGCCTACGCACAGGCCCGTTCGTACTAGGCCTTCCCGACAGCTTTGCTGGGCCCATCCGTATCGAAGCGGAGACGTTGTCGACGAGCCATGCCGGCATGACTGTCGGGTCTGATGGCGTGGCGGTCAATCGAGGTCAAGATGGACAATCGTCACTGCTTGTGGATGCTCCTCTTGCAGATGTGTCTCTTGACTTTGCCGTGTAATCCATCGTCCGCTGAGACTGTCAAACACGAGTCGCGATGCAAGCCTTGTCTGGCTTTGCTTCTCGGTTTCAGTCTGCCAAAACGCAGCAGCTATTCGGCGCGTATGGATGGAATTGACGACGCGAGTGTGATCCCAGATGATGCGACCTTTGCAACACCCCTGTTCAAGATATGTCACATGAGGCTGTCTGCGAACAAACTCCTGCACAGACTCCTGAATGGCTGGCTCTTATTTGTCCCTTCACATGGCGCTCTTGCAAACAAGTTGCGGTGATCTGCAATCGGAGAGTCAGATCTCGATCTCAGACCCTATCTCACTGGCTGGCTTCGAGCTGCATTCTCCTCCAGGTCGCTGATCACACCCTCGGCCAGTAAAAGCCCAGATCGAGAAGCTCCACAGCCTACAGACGTGTGTCAGCTCAGGGGAATGTTGCCGCCTCGGAGGCTTGAAATTCCCATGTCGTATGCTTCCCCTGATTGCATCATAAGCGCATGCTCCAGGATCATCATGCTGCCTGCAAAATCCGCACAGATTCCGATATGAAGCCACGCTGGCGCAAGCCAACTTTATTCAACTTTGCAACCATCTTGGTTCGCATCAAAAATCACTCGCCACCGCCATGGCCTGGACAGCCCTCACGGTACTGCTCGCTAGTGCGTGGATCAGCGGCGCAACAGGTGACGCCAAAAAGTCTGATTGTGAGCTTTTCACCGGCGAAAAAGTGGTCAACGAGAACACCTTGACGTTTGACTATTACAATTACATTCCAACGGCCGATGTTCCTGCTGATATCTCGGTAACGCCGAAAGTTTTGGTGGATTATAAACGAAGCCACTTACCTCCTCAACTCTGGTGCAAACAACTTTCCGGCTCGCCTGCCAAGATAATCACGTGGGTGTGCGTTCAAGATCAGCTCGTTTGGGCTCAACACGACTGCGTTGACCTTCAATGCAGCGTCCAAATGGTGACGGATGGGGGCCTATTCAAGGGGTTCCTTCATGATTGTTCAGTAACGGTCGACGCAAAGAATTACGTTGATGACAATGATCCAGCAAAATGTCCAGATTACGCTATTCCGACAGGTCCGCTTCCTTCGCGCATGGAGATGGCCTACACCGGTTTCCCTAATCAACCTTCTGGCGTATTGCAGCTCAACACGCCGTTTCTTCAAACATACAGATGCGCTTTCCGCAAGTCAGCTGGCCCGTACAAATCGAGCGGCTATTCTCAGCTCACGTGCGCCAACAGTGCAAGTGCCGTGCCAGCGTGTGTTAAGAAGAGCTGCAGAGTCAAGGTGGTCGACCGCAGTGCTCTGGCTGTTGGAACCAAACCCGACAACCCTGATCGACAACTTCAACTCGACTGCAACCATCCTACTGCAGATCCTGATTTCAGCCAGGTCGCTACGGGCATCGGTGTCCCCATGCAGATGGACTCGGCCATCGGCAATGGCATCAAAAAGTCCTTCTCATGCTTATCACCATGGCTTGTCTCTGTCGACCAACCCAATGTGGATCCGACCCCTTATCTCGAGTACTACCATTTTGGCAAAGGATATCTCTATGCGTCAGACGGAGAGAAGGCCGACCAAAAACAAATCAAGGATTATCATGGGCCAAAGCGATTCTTGAAAGCCGAGGTTGATAACATTTCAACGATGTTTTTTTGCACCCCCGGCTACGAGCACTCGCTCAACGAGGTCAAAGATGATCAAAAGCCCGACGTTTGGTGGTGTGTCTATGATGCACGCGAGTGGCCTCCCTGCGTTGACCAGGTCTGCACCTTTTCCAAAGCAATGGTGAATGATGTCCTGTCGTTTGTCCCCATGTGTGGGCTTTTGACCAAGGACTTGGTCGTCAACCAACTCTCTCGGGATTGCGATTATGATTATCACTTTACACCAGGGTCCCTTCCACGCAACGCTTGGACGACGATCGACTACTTGGAATTCGTGTCGATAGATAATTTTGCTATGGCACGTGCTGATGTGGAGTTTGATGACACGGTCAACGCTTTGGAACCCACTTTCTGTCAGTACCGTCCGGAACTTGGTCTCCAGAACCATGCACCTCATCGAAGGCTTGTTTGTTGGAAAAAAGATCAACTGGACGGTAATTGTCACTTTGGGCACATGTGCACAGTCAAAAGGTCTACTCAGGCTATCGAAGGACTCAAATCTCATTTTGACATGTCCTGCAGCGCTAACAGATGAAAGATTGTTCACCGATAAGTGTCTGCTCCATTTTAAACAGCCAAGGCATGCAACGTTGAGTCGCGCTTATAGATGATTCCTGTCTCATGTCCGTAGCCTTGTAATGTTCCTTTTCGCCGGCTACCTAGGTACGTACCAGGCACGTGCTAAATTTGCAGATCTCGGGAGTTCTTGAAGGGTACATAGGTACCAAGGCAGAGCCGACTCTACGAGAAGAAGCTTGACAGAATCGTTCGCGATGTTGCCGTTTTGGCAATCTTGCTCAGCATGAACAATGTCAGTCTCTTGACAGCACTGTACATGCGAGCCTTCCTCTCTCGCCGCTGAATCTCAAGCATGAAATGGTAAACAACAGCAATCGCGCGTTGCGACAACTCTTTGTCGTCATGGAGGCTGCGGCTCAAGGCGCAATCAAAGCTCCCGATCTGTTGCCGCTCAATCTCAGTCTCGATGTCACATTGAAGGTGCAGTCCTGAGCCAAGACGTGCAGCATCTTGCGAGCTCCGAGCGCCTCTCCTGACAACAAACCCCAAGCTCTTTTCAGTTTGCCGTTTCTTGGCTCAACTAGATGAATCATTCCTTATCAGCAGCTGCAATCGACTGTCACTTCATGACACTAGCGTCATTGTGATCTCACAGGCTCCAGTATGCCGTTTCGATCCGGACACGGGCAGCAGTCTTCCTCCAGATCATGATTGCTGCGATATTCAATGACAAAGCGGACAAATCGTCGGCAGATTTCAAGGTCACTTGATGTCAGGGGTAATATATACGACCTCGGAGCGCCTCGGATCAGTCGTTGCTTCCCCCTCACTGGCTCAATGTCGCAAATCAGCTCAAGAGACACGCATCTGCTGAAAGCAAAAAAAAGCCGCTCCACCGCATGACTTTTCTCATCTGCAATCTCACCCTCTGCACTTGACTGCACGCCAAGCTATATGAGCTGGACGGTCTCTGTAGGCGCCCTGCTCGCCGCAGCAGCATGTATCAGAGCCGTTCTCAGCACGGACGACGACAAGCCCAAGTTCCCCGGTTGTGCGCTCTTCAATGGCGACAAGGCAATTACCAATATTTTGAAAACGTTTGACTACCACGACTTTCTTCCTGATGCCACATCTGCCGAAGACTACAACAAGCAACCGAAGACCTTGATGGACTACAAACAAGCCCACTTGCCTCCTCAGCTCTGGTGCAAGCAACTTTCAGACTTGCAGCTTGGCACCATCACCTGGGTGTGCGTTCGGGATCAGCTCCGCTGGGCCGGAAAGGACTGCATCTCACAGCAGTGCAGCATTCAAATGGTGACGGAAGGTGGCAAATTCAAGGGGTTCACTTACGATTGTTCAGTCACGACCGACACACAGAATTACATTGATCATGATCCAACGAAATGTCCAGACTTTTTTGTCCCGACAGGTCTACTCACTCCGCGTATGAAGATGGCTTACAATGGGATTCCAGGCCATGCGGGTGGCATGTTGGACCTCACCACGCCGTCACTTGAAAGGTTCAGATGCGTTTTTGCCAAGCCAGATGCCGCGGACAAATCCAGCGGTTATTCGCAGCTCATGTGTGCTGACAAGGTCAGCAGTCTGACGATATTTGCCAAGGGATGCATCAAGAACAGCTGCAGAGTCGTGGTGACCGGCCCACCTCCTGCGAGTAAGCTTGGAACTCAACCCGACAAGGCCGATCGCCAAATTCAACTAGACTGCAACCATCCTACTTCAGATCCTGATTTCCGTCATCCAGAGGACACTCCGATGCTCGTAAGGAAACAAACAACGTCGGAGATTGGCGACGGTACGTATGACTTCTTCTCATGTGTGTGGCCATGGATTGTCTCTGTCCCCAACGGTCATCTCGACCCAATGCCCAAGATTGAGTACTATCATTATGGCGCTGGTTGGATTGACGACAAGAATATTGAAAAAGGCAAGCAGCAATTCAATATCATTTGGAACTTTCACGGGCCCAAGCGTTACCTCAGTGCAACCTTTGACGATCTGACGACGACACTTTATTGTAACCCCGGCTTTGAGTTCTTGGACGACACAAAGGAAAAGGTCAAAAATAAAAAGCCTTACGTATGGTGGTGTGTCTATGATTTACGAGAGTGGCCTTCCTGCATCGATCGGAGCTGCATTTTCCGCAAGACAAAAGTGGACGGCGAACCATCATTCATTGCCGAGTGTGGCATTCAGCATAAAGATATGACTACCAGTCTGCTCGCCCGTGAATGTGGAGTAGAATTTGTCCCTAAGGTGCCTCCAAACATGACTTGGACGGCGGTTGAGTACCTTCGCTATGACTCTGTTCAAGTGTCCCAGGACGAGAACGCAGCTCGCCATTGGCCAAAGCTTATCACTGCACAAGCGACTGAGCCAAAGGACGTCAAGGAATTGGCCGAACTTTATTGTTCCATCCATCCTGAAATGGGCCTGCCAGCTGATACACCGCACCGAAGATTCGCCTGCTACAACAAAGACTTTGTGCTTCAAACTTGCTTGAAGGACAAGTCGTGCCGCTTCAGCGCAAAGCCCGATGGGGCTTTCAATATCGGCCAACACTTTGAGATGACCTGTGGCGCGACCGTTATCTAGGCATCCCTTTGATTTTCAGTCCTTTGTGTGCTCCTGATTTTTAACTAGCCGGCAGCTTCGCCATTCTCATAGTCATTCGATTGTCTCTGCAAGACCTAAATGAAGCGAGTAGGTACCTGCCTACCTAGGTAGCGCTTGATGTCCATCTCTTGCAAGCCCTGGAGGTGATCTGAATAGTCACGTGTCTATCTAACAGGATGCGACGCGACAGACAGATGACACGGCCGACCTACTTAAGATCCGAGCGTCCCCCCTGATTGCAAACTAGAGTCGGCAACATCGATCGCAATGAGTGAGCAGATACTGCTGCTAGACAGCTCCCTGCGGAACTGGGTCCTGCTGCCCATTCTGCTCGTCATGGTCCTCGTCGGACTCTTGCGACACAACATCACCATCCTGCTCGGGTCAACGCCCAAACTGCTCGAGCGCCGGGCGATACGCGAGCAACGGGCTCTGGCACGTGCCGCCCTACTACGGTCGAATGGTCATCATTTGCCGGCCGAAGCTTTTGCGCAACGCCGAGCGTTTCTCATTGACGCCTTCAACAAGGACGTCTTTCTCAAAGATCCATCTGCCAAAGGTCAACCTGCGGCCAATCCCATGACAGATCCCTCAGCGATGGACGGTATGATGACGATGATGAAGGGCAGTATGGCGAATATGGTTCCACAGATGGGTCTCATGGCGTGGATCAACTTTTTCTTTTCAGGCTTTATTCTACGTATGGCTTTGCTCTGCTTGAGGTGTGCTAACAACCAGTCAAGCTGCCCTTTCCCTTGACGCTTCGATTTAAACAAATGCTGCAGAGTGGTGTCATGACGCAAGACTTGGATGTGACGTGGGTCTCGTCGTTGTCCTGGTACTTCCTCAACCTGTTTGGCTTGCAGTCCATCTATGCGTTGCTCCTGGGTGACGACAATGCCGCCGGCAGTGTCAATGATATGAACCATATGGGTGGCCCAGGCGCAATGCAGGGGTTCGGTCCGGGCCAAGATCCGAGCAAGATGTTTGCCGCCGAGGTTGAAAATCTCGAAGTGACGTCGCCGGCGTATATCAATCAAAACGTCGCCGAACGTATTCTCAAGCGGTATGCACAATGACTCTCCAAGCAAACGTAGTAGCGATTCATTCTATACATGTCTACTGCGTGTACCATAAATGCCGCGTGTCGACCGCCTGTTTGCGCACGATGCGCTTCTTGTCGTCAAGTGCTACACCGAGCGCCTTGAGCGTCTTCTGTCGGAACGGCTGGAGCTTGTCTACGCGAATCTCCTTCATAAGGGATGCAAGCAGCTGAAGACTTGCCACGCGGATTGCCTGTTGTTAGAGTTGAACTCTTGATTCGTGTCAGGACATACCACTGTATTTGTGTCTGATGGACGCGAGGCGGCCAAGAGACTGGTAACGAGCGTCGACAAGTGTTGTGCAACAACCTCTTTCGCTTCTGGGAAAATTTGATGAATCGTCTTGATGGCAGCAAGCTTCATCTCGCTCTGCTTCAGCTCAATACATTGCAGCAGGATGGGCAGAATCGTAACAAGATCGCCCAAAAAAATTTCATGCGGCACGTTGGCCAAGATGGCAGACAAGCACAAGAGAAAGCGCGTGCGCCGCGTTGCATCTGACTGACCAACTTGTTCCAACAACCGCGGCACGGCCATGGCGTAAAACTTTTGCTTGTGGAGCTTTTTGACTTGCAGGTGGTTTTCCTTGCTGACAAACGCGTCATCTTCGATCAAGACACTAAATCGGTCTGCCACATGCTGGCCCTGTCTCTCGTCGCCCAGCAAGGCAATAATATGGGTGATGCAGTTTTGTGCTTGCTTGTGTGACTTGAGGACAAGTGCTTTCGTGACCCACAAGAGGATATCGATATTGGCTGGACCGGCAAAGCCTGGCTGGGCCAAGAAATGCTGTACGGCGGCACCGACATCGGCTTCGGCGCTTGTTTTATTGAGAACAAGACAGGCGAGTCGATAGCAGGCGAGGTTTTGAAATGCACTCTTGCATTGTGCCGTGAGATTGATGATGCCGACGAGGAAATCGAGATCAAACGCGTTGATGAGTTCAATCTCGCGACGCAAGCCAGCGTAACCGGCCACAAAGAGGGAAAGACTGTTGCGAATCGCGTCGCCCGTATCTGCTGGCTCGAGGGGACGGAATGAAGCATCGATGTGCGGGACGTACTCATTCAACCCGCCACTCATGAAAATGGCGAAAAAGTTGGCTGCAATGTCGCGCTGCTTTTCGAGCGGACAGGCACGCACAATGAGGTTGATGATGCCAGCCGTAACAACCAGGACTTGCGGTTCGGCTAGAGCATGATGGGCAGTATCTTTGGGTGTAATGGTGCGTTGCAATAGGTACGGCACGACGCGCTCAAAGTGGACCGAGACGTCTTTGCCGTCTGCAACAAAACGCTTGAGACCTGCATACAATGTCGACATGACGAGCTGCGTGAGTTGGACAATGTTGGACAAGCTGCTGCCGAGCCATTCGTCGAGCCGACTGTAGAGTCGAATGACGAGCGTGTCAAAGATGCTTCGGTCAACGGCGAGCTCGTAAAGCGCGTACAGCAGACGTTGCAGCGTCGCTTTGCTCGTATTGGCTTGCACATCCATAGGAAACTTGGCCAAGATGGCTGGAAAGGTCAGTTCGAGAATGAGCTGGGGTCGTGTGGTTGAAAAGCCGGCAAGCGCAGAGAGGGCTTGATCAGAGAGTTCACCCGTCTCATCGAGCAAGACGTCATTCAGGTAGCGAATAATGGTGCCGCGCTCCTTTTCATTACAAAGGCCTTCGACTTGAGCAAACTCGACGAGCGTCTTGAGGGCGGCGAGTCGCAGTTCAATAGCTGCGGCCTGCGCACCGAGTAGCGTACCCGTCAGCACGGCCAACAGATCATCTTTGAGGAATGTCAAGCACGACTCTTTTGCACCGATGGGCGTTTTCAGCGATCCCTCTACTTGCTCGGCAGCTTCGACCAAACTTTTGAGCACATCGAGCAGTTTTTCCTTGCGGTTCAGGTCGGTCGTTTCTTGATACAAGGCAAGCCAACCAGCTAAAGTTGACTGCGTCGTGACACCCAACGAGAGCGGCGATGCCACGCCGACCGCTTTGAGAATCTTGCCACAGGGTTTGCCAGACTTGAGTTCGGCCTGTCGAAGTTGATCGATCGCATCCTTCATGATGGGTTGCAGCCAACGAGCGAGGGGTCCTTGCTTGGGCATCTCGGTGAGACCACGGCCGAGGCAATCCGTCATGTCAGTCAATGCCGCGAGGGCCAGCGCTTCGAGTTCTGGATCTTCGGCGTTTGTAATCTCAAACTTGAGGGCGGCCCAGAGTTGTGCTGTGTAGGCGTCGAGGGTGCGGGCCGTGTAGACACCGCAACAGGCCGACAGGGTCATGAGGGTATCGCGCTTGACCGAGGCGGCAATGGCATTGAGCTTTTCGAGCAATTCTGGAATGAGATAGGGCGCGAATTGGTGAGTTGCGCAGAGACAATCACGTAGTCGTTGTTTGAGATCTTCGGTCGTGATGGCGGTGGGATCATCAGGCGGAGGTCGAAATGTAATCGGATAGTAGCAGTAGACGACGTCAAACAGATCCGAGACTTGATTGACAATATCGAATTCTTGCAAAACAACGCGCATGATAGAAAAGGCGAGCATGAGATTGCGCGGATCCTTTTCACCAGAGAGAGTTGTGATGAGTCCACTCAGAAAGACGGCACCCATGGCACGCAGGTCTTTGCGTCTGGTTGCCACGAGATGGTCAAGAATAAGGAAGAAGCCGTGCCGTACGCGCTGCGGCAGGTTAGGCGATGCTTCAATCACGGGGAACAGTGCTTTGCACAAAACTTGCGCATCCTCGCCCGAGAAGCGCGACATTTTAGCGAGCGACAAGAGAGCGGCGAGCGTTGCCTCGAGGGAGACGTCATCGTCGAGCTTGTCGCAGAAGAACTGCAGCATGACGGTAATGTGCTGGCCAGAAAGCGTAGATGAAGGGATAGCAGCAAGCAATTGGCTTAGTAGCCGCATGCTGGTGGATCGCACAGTTGCGTCCGTCTGGGTGAGGTAATCACCGAGGCCTGTCACGACATTGAGAAATGTGATGGAGCCCGTCTCTATGCCTTGAGCTAGCTCGAGAGTAATTTCTTGTCTCTCCTCTTCAGTTGAAGATGCACGTAGGTAGCTACGCGTCAAGCCTTCGAGGTTCATCTCTTCAGCACGTATAACTTTATAAAGGCTCGTCGAGTAGTCGTCAAGGTGATGGATGCGACAAACAAATTTATTTTCACCACTACGAGCAGCAAGGACAATCGCGCGTACAAGCCAGCACATCTATAACGGCAGGTCTCAGATACGTTTCATTGTGAAGCAGAAGTACAAGGCAGCTTGTGTTATAAAAGACCTACCCCGGACGCGTTTATTGGCACCAGGCCCAAGCCACTGCGCTTCGTTCACCACATCCCACGCAATCGCATCATGGCCGCCCGCTCGCTGTACGCGCCTGTCTCAAACCACAATCTTGACTAACCTCAGCTGCCGCGTGATTTCCGCCGCCAAGATTGCCGAACCCTTTCAGCAAGAAATCAAAGCCAATGTCGCGCGCCTAGGCTTCTCGCCCGTCTTGCGCGCCTTTCTCGCCAATAGCGACCCAAGCGCCAAAGAGTATGCCGACTGGACGGCCAAGACGGCCCAAAATCTGGGTATCACGTTTGACTTGCAGCAGATTCGACGCGAAGAGCTTGAGGCTGCTATTTTGGATGCCAACAAGAATAAAAAAGTGCATGGCATCATGAATTACTGGCCAGTGTTTGATAATGTCAAGGAGGATACACGCGTTCAGCAGCAGGTGGATCCGCTCAAGGATGTCGAAGGCTTCTCGCCCGTCTTTATCCGCAACCTGTATGACAATGTGCGCTTCTTTGATCCACCGGCCAACCTCATCAAGTCGATTTTGCCAGCAACGCCACTGGCGCTCGTCAAGGCCTTGGAGCATCTGGCCGTCTACAACCCGCTGCTTGAAGAAGGGTCGCGTCTCTATGGCAAGACCATTACCATTGTCAACCGCAGCGAAATTGTCGGCCGACCCCTGGCAGCTTTATGCGCCAATGACGGTGCTACCGTCTATTCTGTTGATGTCACGGGTATTCGCAAGTATACGCGCGACCGACTCAAGCTCGAGCGTCACCGATTTGAAGAAGTGTCTATGACGGTTGAACAAGCGGCCCAGCTCTCGGATGTCGTCATCTGCGGCGTGCCTTCGCCCAACTACAAGTTTCCCTCGGCCAGCCTCAAAGATGGCGCGATTGCCATTAATTTCTCATCGGCCAAGAACTTTGACAAGGATTCAGTCAAGGAACATGCGTCCATCTATGTGCCAAGTATTGGCAAGGTGACGATTCTGATGCTGTTGCGTAATCTGCTCCGACTCGCCCAGAATCAGCACAATCTCGAGGCTGTTTCGCGTGACAGCCTCTCTGCACGTACGGCCTCGGATGTTCGTGCATCTCTCTAGACTTTTTCCTTTTGCGTCGGCGAGCATTCATCGATAGACTTCTTTCTATTTCTCCTGGACTAGCTCTATAGCTAGCCCATACTTCAATAGCTCGCTTCAACACTCCCGTACCTTTCACATGTCTTTTTCAAACTCCACAATTGAAATTTTGCTCGTCCGACCAGACCTACTTGTCCACCCGGAGCTCGGCTTCCATCGCATATCTTTGCAAGAGCCGCGGAAAGATCATTATAGAGAGTCATGGATGCACTCAATCGGATACTGCTTAATCCGAAATATCATGACTTGCTCGCCATCCTCAAGGGCATGCGCAACGGTACGGCTCCACTTTCCATGGCCGACTCGCTTGCTGACCTGGAGGCGCCGTCTATGGGGCCAAGATTAGAGCGCCGCATGCCGCCGTCATGACCTTCCTCTTCAAGACTGGAACGTAAGCGAACAAGGCTCGACTGACAAAGCTGACAACAGCCTCCGGGAACGCCTCGTGGCCATCTTTAAAGCCACCCAGCAACATTCTCAGAACCTTGCCGTCTATGTGACCATCTACAAGACAACCATGTATGTCATGCGACAGCTCAACGGCAAAGAACGCGGCATGGACTCGTTCTTGGCAGGTCTGCTCGGCGGCTATGTCGTCTTTGGTGAAAACAACAACATCAATCAGCAAATGTGCCTCTACGTCTTTAGTCGTATTCTCCTCGGTGCCGCCAACTCTTTTGCCAATGCGCCCTCGACGCGCGATCCATCACGGCCACGGCTGGCGAATCTCGAGGTGCGTGAGAAGGCATGGCCCGTTTTTGCATCCCTTTGTTGGGCCAGTGTCATGTGGCTCTGGCGACACTATCCTGATGAATTGCAGCCTTCGTTGCGCAACAGCATGAACTATCTCTATCTTCAGAGCGATCACTGGACCGAGGCGCGCAACTTTTTCTGGCATAATCAGTAGATACTGTACGCTGCTTGTATGACACGGGGATGGTGTAGAAAGTGGAAGGCATGGCATGGCCTGAAGATGGCTGGTTAGGTAGGAAGATATACATATAGTAGATGTCGTTGGATGCATACGTGACTGCTTCAGTTGCGACATGTTTCTGGTCATGATGCTCAACGCGACCACGCGCTCTAGCTCAGCTCATCATTCTCAAGTTGTGATTCATGAAGCAGCTTGAGACGCAGAGCACGCCGATTGAGAGGCTATTGGCGCCGCTTGTCTCGCCAAGCAACGCACATCTCATCATCCCAGCGCTGCTCGTCGTAGGCTACCTCGCACGTCTCTGCATCGGCTATGGCGCCTTCTCGGGTCCGTCCTATTCATTTCCAACGTGTCCACTAATCACCTAGGCCAGGGTACACCGCCCATGTATGGCGACTTTGAAGCACAGCGGCATTGGCTCGAATTGACGCAGCATCTGCCCATGGCGCGTTGGTACCATTATGATTTACCGTACTGGGGTCTCGACTATCCACCACTGACGGCGTTTCATTCGTTTGTGCTTGGCAAAATGTATGCTCTCCGCTCTATGACAACGCTAACCGTAGTGGATCACTCTTTGATGCATCGTGGTTTGCGCTCGACCTATCGCGCGGCAAGGAGACTGCCGGCTTGAAGCTGTTTATGCGACACTCAGTCATTGCCTCTGAAGCAATCACCTACGTGCCCGCCCTCTTGCTCTTTTCGACACTCGACAAGAACGCAACCCTCAAGCGCGTCTCTTCGGTCTTGTTTTTGCTCTTGCAGCCGGCTGTGCTTCTGATTGACCATGGTCATTTTCAGTATAATACCGTCATGCTCGGCTTTATGACTGCATCGCTCTACTTTATGATGATTGGACGCGTCAATTTTGCTGCAGGCGCATACGTCGCGTGTCTTGCATTCAAACAGATGGGCTTGTACTACGCGCCCGTTGTGTTTGCGTATTTGCTCAGCGTCACCTATCGCGACCCGCGTCGTTTCTTGATGCTTGCTGCAACGACAATCGCTGCCTTTTCGCTTTTCTTTGGTCCGTTTTGGTGGGTGGATGGCGTTGCAGGCGTCCAGCAAGTCGTCGTGCGCATGTTTCCGTTTGCCAGGGGTTTGTTTGAAGACAAAGTGGCGAACCTCTGGTGTGCCGTCAATGTCGTCTACAAGCTGAAAGCCGTCGACGGCGCGATTCTACAGCAAACAAGTCTGCTTCTGACCATTGCGGGTGTCTTGCCAGCTAGCATCCGCGTCTTTCTCAAGCCACAGCCAAAAGTGTTGCTGCTCGCCTCTGCTAGCTGTGCCTGGGCCTTTTTCCTCTTTTCCTTTCAAGTACATGAAAAGTCAGTCTTGCTACCATTGCTGCCAACGACGCTGCTCCTCTTTAGCTCATCGCAATATCGTGCTTGGGTAGGCTATGCCAATATGGTTGCTACCTTTACGCTCTGGCCTCTGCTCAAAAAAGACCAACTTATGCTGCAATATGCTGTGCTCAGCCTGCTCTGGATCTGGCTCGGCGGCTTCTTGTCTATGCAACAACCAATGCTCATCCGCGCGATGCATACAGCAACCTATGCGGCTATGCTAGCGTGTCACTTGCTTGAGCCGTTCATCACGATCTCCAGCCTTCCTGATTTGTGGTCCGTCATCAATGCCCTTATTGGCTTCTGCGCCTTTTCGCTCATCTACCTCTGGACGGTCTATGCCCTCTGGCTCTCCTAGACTGCTGACTGTAAGTTGTTGTTATGGTTGTCGGCCCGATCCCTCCACTTTTTTTTTATTTTCGAAATTTAATTCTCCGATCTGATGGCGTCATGGGGCAAACGACCAACCAAGACAAAGTCGACAAGACAAACCCACCCGTGATGCAAGACTCCTCTTAGCTCCATACGTGTCCAAGTCGAACAGCAGTCTTTACCAGATCAAAGGCAAACACTCAGTCTCAAACTTGCTTCACCGGCCCGCTTTGCGCCGCGCCAAATTCAGGGACCAGGTACAACAACACCTCGGAACATTGCCCGCACCTATCAATCACATACACAAAAGCGCGCCCTATTTGTTTGTTTGCGACAGAGGGGAAACGCTTGGAATAAAGAGAAGCGCGAGCAGCAAGCGCCCCTTGTTTTCTAGACTTGAAAGCAATTGCTCGCCCAAGGAAAGATTCGAATTCATCCGAACGAGCTCAAAGTTTTTTCACGCGGCATCTTTTCATCATAGCAAGCTATGACTGCACCTGGCATCAATCCTCTCAAGCTCTTTGTTGGCGGCCTCAGCTGGGGCACCGTCGATGCCACGCTCTATGAAGAATTTGGCCGCTTCGGCGCAATCGATGAGGTAAGCTCTTTTCTTCTTTCACCATTTGACAAAGCTGACAGCAAGGCGATTGTCGTGAGAGACAAGTTGACGGGTAAATCACGCGGCTTTGGCTTTGTCCGTTTCCAACAAGCAGAAGACGCCCAGCGCGCCAAGGAAGTTACCGATGGTCAACCACTCGATGGCCGCGTCGTCCGTGTCGATTTCGCAAGCGAAAAACGGCGTGTGCCTGGCGGCGGTGTTGGTGCAGAGGGCGGTGCGCACTTTTATGGCGGACCAGGCATGTTGGGCTATGGCGGCATGCTCGACATGAGTGGCCAACCAGTTGGGTACATGCAACAATCGCCCTACCTGCAAGATCCTGCGGCAATGGCTTTGCAGCCACTTTACCCACAGCAATTGTATCCAGGAGCCGGCGCCTTGTATGGCTATGCGCCTCATGCGCTTCAGCAACATCATCAACATCATCAACAGCAGCAGCAGCAACAATTCCTCGCCATGCAACAGCAGCAGCAACAGCAATTCCAGCGCAATCAAATGCAGCAACAGCATCTCTACAGCGGCGCCAACAGTTTTCAGGGTCAGCAATCTCTTTCTTCACCAAGCCAAGGCCCAGCGCAGCATGAGTCAAGTAGCCCGGGTGTCGATGGCCAGGCTAGTTTTGAGGCAAGCTCGCTCTAGTAAGGTGACCTTGCTCATCAGCACGATTCTCTCGCGCCTGTACTTTTATGCAACGTCTGGCGATTTGCTGCCGCCACAGCCGTAGACTTATACCTCTACTATTTACTCCTTCCTCCCAATTTCGCCCTGCTACCATGATTGAGATACTGATGAGCCTGTTTCTGCATGGGTCAAATCTACCCGAGGCTCAGTCGAAAGCTGTCGCCTATTGCTATCCTCAATCAAACCCTGTCATGCGGAATTTGGACGCTTATTCTTTGAGGCCCATCTGACAGCCACGCTATGCTATGCACGGAACGCAGGCTGAAAGTCCCTGAGCCCGCAGTGCAGCTTCGAAGCCTCAACTTCCGCAGCACTCGCTTTTTGTCTTGAGTCTCATTGTACAGCACCACTTCAAGAGGTTTTGTCGCTCCAAGCAGTTCTGTGCAACGCTGTGGCGCGATCCTACCCATCTCGAGCATCCAATCGCCAAAAACACCTGCTTGAGACGAGGTAAACGCACGAGCCGCAAGTCAAGTGGATCAAAAGCAGTTTGAGCGCCTCTCGCAATGATCATGTAGCAAGCCTGCCAACGCTAGGGAGCGGGCATGCTCTCCAAGAAATAATGAGCGGCTGTGATCTAGCACAGCGTACCGTTTTGGGTCACTTAGTTGGTTGAAGCGCATGCAGCTGCAGATGGTCTTGTATCAACAAGAGATCCCATTTGTATGCATGCTCTGCTTCTGGCCCTTTAAGCAACGAACTTGCACAGACCTGTGGACACAGCCTTTTAGCTGCGGCATGCAGCAGAGCGTATTGCACGCGAGCACAAAGGGAAGCAAGTTCACAA
The DNA here is from genome assembly GCA_003717175.1 of Protomyces macrosporus. Classification (NCBI taxonomy): domain Eukaryota; kingdom Fungi; phylum Ascomycota; class Taphrinomycetes; order Taphrinales; family Protomycetaceae; genus Protomyces; species Protomyces macrosporus. The sequence continues at coordinate 45,059 of QXDT01000028.1, read as the reverse complement.
AATGATCAGATGACACACAAGCATGCTGCAAAAGAGGAAGTTTTTGCATTTGAAGTCTATATATGAGCAAAGTATGGATAATCAAAGCGATCGTAGAATAATCTAAAGGGCACGCGCATCGGCAGCGGTCTTTTCGTTCGAATTGATGGAACGTTTGCTGTTCTCAAGATCCTCGTTATACGACTCTGAGCCGGGCTCGCTTTCGCCAGACAACTCCTCAAGCGTCTTCCGAGCCGTCTCTGGAATCAAAAAGGTGAGCGGGATACCCAAAAACATAAACAAGGCAAAGATCTGGAGGACGTGGTTAAGCCAAGGCGAGGGGTTGCTGGTGGTGGCACCTCGGGTACGCAGGGGACCGATGAGGGCCTGAGCAACAATGGCACCGACTTTGCCGGATGCGGCCGAGATACCATGCGAGGTTGAACGGTAGCGGGTCGGGAACACTTCACCAGGGACGATAAAGGTGGTGGTGTTGGGACCAAAGTTGAAGAAGAGGTCTGGACGGTTAGTCAAATGCGCATTGGCGTCGGAAAACTTACTGCAAAACACGTATAGCGCAAACTTGCCCTTTGTGCTGATGTGGTTGTAGCCAAAGCCGAGCACGACAAAGAGGGCCGTTAGGATGGTGAAACCCATGAGCTGGATCTTCTTGCGTCCGAATGTGTCGATGGTCAAGACAGAGAGCCAGTAGCCAGGAATGAGACCAGCACAGGACAGAATGATATTTCCAACGGCTTGGTTGTAGAGCGTGTTGTAGACAAACTTGTTTTGGGGTGTCGCGTAGCCAATGGCGCTGAGGACAATGGACGTGTTGAGACCGAGACCATAGAAAGCGACGTCGAGCACAAACCACGAACCGGCAGTTCCGAGAAGCACCTTGCCATTCTTCCAGTGGCTGTAGTGACGGATAAAGTCGCGGAAAGAAGCCTTGGGTGGGGCGAGCGGATTGTGCTCATTCTTGTTGCGAACACGGACAATTTCTTCCTCCTGTGTAAGCTTGGCAGCACCAATCTTGCCAGACACGTATTGTACGGCGTTCTTTGCAGCGACATCGTCTTCGCCCTCCACGTCGAGCGAGTAGCGGATAGTCTCGGGAATTGTCAGTCGGAAATAAAGAGCAAAGACGGCGGGCACAGCGCCAAATCCGTAGACAATACGCCAAGACTTGTCGAGAGCGACTTGGCAGCGTGCGTCGCAGATGGCACCACCAGATTGAATGGATTCCTTAAAGCCAAGAGTACAACAGAGCGCGACGATACCGCATGTAAGTTGCCCCTGAATATGTTAGCCAAGGAACTCATAATCATGAGCCGTACCCAACCCTGGTTAGCAAAGACGGCAGCCATCATGGCGCCTCGCCATTTGACGTTTGCAAATTCAGATGTGATGATGGCACTCAGAGGGTAATCGCCTCCAACACCGGTACCCAAAAGCACACGCCAAAAGATGAAAATGCCAACAATCTCAGTGGCACGTCCACCCGCAGTCAAAGAAAGTCCAAGCGTCGCAACGATGATCACCATCAGCTCGATACCATACTGAAATTAGCCGAAGAAAAAAAAAACTTGAGAATCTCAAAACATACCATTTTCTTTCGACCCAACTTGTCGGCAAGCGCGCCAAAACCGACCTGTCCGATGACGGTTCCAGCGCTGGTGGAAATTTTGATGGCCGTGTCTGATGAAGCCGGGATGCGGCCACCGAAATACACATATGAGATGAAAATATTTGCGAAGTTAACCTGGAATCAGCGCTGCAGCTTTGAAGAAAGCTGGAAACATACTGCAAAGATGTCATAGCTTCCTAGAGTCAATTTCTTGATCACAGAGCTTCGTACTGGCTAGAAACTCTTTTTGCGCGGCGAAGTGTCTTGTTTGCGTCGAACAGGGGGCGATTGTATCGCATGTCGGCCGCGACGCGCAAGCTTCAGCCAGTACCCGGAAAATGACTTACGCATCAGTAAAGAAGCCAACGCCTGCGACGACAATCATGCGGACGTGATGCCATGAGAAGGGAGCCTGGTCGACGGCTGCAAGAGCTTCACGTCGCTTTTGCAAGTTGGAGGCCATGGTAGAGCGACTTGTTCTTCCGTTGTGATAGGTCTCAACGATGAGCGGGCTCGTAGACTCTTATACGCTTGACTCCCTGGATCAGGCTCAATGTCGGTCTTGGAAACAGAGGCCGCCGTCTTATTGTTCTTCGCCGCCTGTTTTCACCCCTGTTGCTCATCTACTCGGCTCAGATGCTCCTTCAGATCGCGCCGAGTTTTGTCCAGCCAATCAAACATCGGGATTGGCCCTCGTGTTGAATGTGACTGGATGGGGTTAGGGTCTTACACGAGAACGCACCGGCAAAACTAGCCTGGGTCGCAAGCAACAAGCCCTGATGAAGCGCACTGTTCGGCCAAGTCGGTCGTTCCTGCCAACTTCCTGGCGGCCTTGGGCCGGCGCGTGCCAAGCTCTCGGGTACAGGGCTCCAAATTTCCAAAGATGTTTTGCTCTGTAGCCTGTAGCTTTCAGGCTCGTATTTGCTGGTGCGCCGCTACTCGAGAAAGGTTTTGGAAGGCAACTTGAGGCGTCCGGATTTATTTTGAGCTCGGGCGCGACGACTGCAGGAGCCATGGCCATGCGCACTGCGAGTCTGCGACTTTGCAGCATAGTCCGCTTGCACATGCAAGCATTGTATACCGAGCGTGTCATGCGAGAATCATGATGCGCGCTGAGTTGCTGACTGGTCCAGCTCGTCAATGAATAGGCGTCACAGGGCCTTCTTTCGCCAGTGACACGGTCGGCATGGCTGCTCGCTCCGATGGTCTACTAGCTAGCTGTCTTTGGCTGATGACGCGTGGATCAAAGTTGCGTAGCATTTGACGGGCCGAAGTCTGTCTAAAGCCTGTGCTGCTGCTCCAGTGAGCTTGAGACGCCGGCAGCTTGGCAGATCTCAATAAACCCGTTTCCTACCCATGCTGCCCATGATTCGGCAGGACTCAGGCTGATCGTGACTGGAGCGCCACCCTTGAGATATGTGGACGAGCTGCTGCCCTGGCTTTGATCTTGCCGACAGGGGGGGTTCACGATTGCAAAATCATCGATGCTGCGGCAGGTCAACTGATGGCTCCATGGGACCAGCCCCTGCATGTCGGTAATGGTGTCACAGCGAGCGCAGATTAGTTTGAGTAGGTACTTGTACATGTAGTAGTGGTGTTTCACATGCTATGGCACAGTCACCGCTTCTAAGTTGATCCAAAGCACTGCTTCGGTCTGCTCCAAGATGCAGCAGCGCGCAACACCCGCTCCTTCTCGCTCATCATCATAGCTATTTGTCGAGCCCGCTGGATGACCATGGCTGTACGTTATTTCTGCGTTGGCGTCTGTCTCATCGTCATCGATACGCAGTCGCCATGATGCCAAAGGCTTGAGCACTATCCCAGGCGTTGTGAGTCTCGTTGGGATTTCGAAACAGGAACGGCGAAGAAAGGCACATGACTGCGGATTGATCGTCGTGCTAAATCCGTCGAAAAGGATCCGGCCACGGAGCGAGACAATCACGCGCATTTACATCGCGACATTGGATGCTGACGCAAGATACTTGTAATGCAGACGAGAATAATTGTCTTGATTTGAGGCAGCGACGGCTTGAATGCCTGAAGACCTGCACGCCAAAGACCTAGACCGCGAGCAGCGAGATAAGACGCACACCATTGGTCCATGCAGCTGTGTTTCAAGGTCAATTTCCCTGTCACGCTTGAGACTGGCCTTGTCGACCGATATACGCATATTGGATGACATACTGATAGCTGCCTCCTGTACGAGAGACTGCAGCAAGAGTGAAACCGTCGGCGCGACCGTCGGAAAGTGACGCCATGTCACTTTGTGTCAACGAATACACTGAGACTGTGGTCGTTGGTCACGGCGTTTGTACATTCCAGGTTGATTGTGCCTCGATCAAGATCAAGAATCGCCCAGAGTACACGATGAAGCCGACAGGGAAGACCGGAGTTGAACGCCACGACAGCAGGTCCCAGCAAAGTTCACCGTCTGCAGATGATGCACTTGGCGTTGGTGCTACCCGAGCTCAAAAATGAAATATAGCTACATCTAAAAGAACCTAAGCAAAGTGCGGCGCATTGAGCACAATAGCCATAATGAGACCAGCGATCGTACCAGCGATCGGGATCGTCATGATCCACGAAAAGACGAGAAGACCGACCCGCTGCCAGTTGACGGCCTTGAATGTACCGTTGCAGAGACCCACACCCACTGTCGCGCCCGTGATGCACATGGACGTAGAAACTGGGAGCGAAAATTGCGAAAACACAAGCACCGTGACGGCAGCACCCATCTCCATGGACGAGCCACGCGAGGGCGAGTGATAGGTGATCTTATTTCCCATAACCTTCATGATGTTGTATCCATAAGTGATGAGACCGAGGGAGATGGTTGCCGAGAGGACAGCAAGTTGCCAGATGGGCACGGGTGCTTTTGCCTTGGCGGCATCACCTGTGCTCCACGCTCCGTAAATGACTGCCCAAGGACCGACCGAGTTTCCGATATCGTTGGCGCCGTGAGCAAACGAAGCAGTGCAAGCGGTGATGATCTGGACGAATGAGTAGGTGTGCTCGACCTCGTTCGGGTACTTTTGTGCGGCGGCGTAGACGCGCTCCATGCGCTTACCTTCAGGTGTACCGGCGATACCAGTCTGGGCGGCGTGAATGTCGTAGTGCAGACCGTAGAGGGCACCGCAGACAATCATGGCCGGGATGCGCTTGGCGAGGATGACCATGTTGTGACGCTCGTAAATTTCACCAGCACCCATCTTGTTGTCGCGGAGAGTGCGCATGGCCCAACCGATAGGACCGCGCTTGAGGCAGAGCTTGGCGTTGAGCTTGGCTTCACCAGCAGCGACTTGCTCGGCGTAGGTGAGGGTACGCTCACCAGTCTCGGAGGCGTAGTTGTGAACAGCGTGAACCTGGGTCGAGGGAGCGCCCTTGCCGGCAACCTCAATGTCGCCGTTGGCCTCGTTGAATGAGTCGCCAGAAGACATGGACTTGGCGTCGTCCTGAACGACGGCATAGTTGGGAACATCAGCCTGGTCAGAAGGCTGGACGACACCGCGCTTATAGAGGAGCGGGCCGAGGATAAACATCCACCACTTGACGGAAGCATCCTTCTTGATGACCTTGGCGTGGACGTACGGCACGAAAAAGATGGCCGAGAGTACAGCAAGGGCGGCACCGGTACCGACCGTGACACCGGCAATGTATGCAGGCGGCTTCTTGTTGAGACCGAGCTTGGGCGATCCCTTGTAGACAATGGAGAGTGTGCAGATGGTACCGGCGACGAGGAAGAAGAAAGGAGCCGTAAAGACGGCCCAAGGCACCGGGTTCTTGCGCATGTGCACCGTCACCTTGATGAGCATAAAGATGGTAGCACCGAAACCAGCAGCAATGGCGGGAGCCATACCGAGACCGGCAAAAATGGCACCGAGACCCTTGCCCTTGTTCCAGCCCCATTGCACCTTGTCGGCACCGACGGTAGCGACACCGACACCGGCGACGGCAGAGATGAGAGAGTAGGTGGACGAGACGTGAGCTGAGTGGCGTGTGCACCACATGACCCAAATGGAGGCACCAGCCAGGGCGCATGTAAATGCGAGCATCTGAACACCAGCATCACCACGGAAAGCCTATTGTTAGTGAAAGTAACCAAAAATGAATGTGCATACAGAGTTGGGAATAATGCCGTTCTTGACGGTATCGGCCGTACGGGCACCGACGAGAATGGCACCCATCATTTCAAAGATGGTACCAAAGATCATGGCCTGGCGGTAAGAGATGGACCGTGACGAAACACTGGTGGCCCAGGCATTGGCGACATCGTTGGCACCGTTGTTGAAGGCATCCAACATGGCAAAGAAGGTGCCGATGGCAAACACATAGGTGTAGTGATCAAGCTTCGGCATGGTGTGTGTGCAAGAAGAAATCGACTTGTTGCAATGCTATAGAATTATGAAAAGGGGACACAGGCTGACTTATGTACGGCCGTCGCTTGTATGCACCATGCATGCACAGCCCCTTCTAGCTACTGCCTCGGTCGGCATCCTTGGACTTTTTTCTTCGTAGTTTGGCAGTTGCCAATTTTTTTGCGGTTGTGGTGCGGCACCGGCGAGACAGACAACTTTTTGCGAGTTGTGCAGCAGCCAGTCAGAATGCCCGGATGGGTGCACGTTCATGGATGGGGTTAGGGTCGTGATCCGCATCGCTTCTTCGCAGAGTCCAGACCAGACCACGAGGCCAGCCGCAAAGTGTCGACGACATGGTGATACCGAGCCGCCGGCTTCTTGCAATTGACAAAAGTGACAGACCCACACACAGACAATCACAGTCTGACAGAGTCGCCACACTCGGATCGACCCATGCCCTAGGATTCTACGAAGTGTTTACTGATTTGTGCATGTGTCGTCTGGGAGTCGTCCTACAGGCTGCCACCTGCCAGATTGTCGTCGGCAATGCTGCTACATCAAAGGTGGGCAGCAGTCTCGGCCTTGGCGGAGCAGTCTCCGATAAGATTAAGATATGGCAACTGAGTTCGAGCAAAGATCGCCTATTCACAGTGGACAGTCTACTCAACATGGCTTGATTCTGTCGACACTCGGGTAGCTGGCTCGTCGAAAGGTTACCGGGTACCTTGAGTTGTGCAAGCTTTCGCGGGTCTCGGCCAGCTGCTGCTCAGCTACTGCTAGCACAGCTACTCTCGACCTTTCGGACAGCTGTAAGGCTATCAGACTGTATCAGCGGGTGTCACGCTCACTTGCCTGCCGCCGAGTGAATGCGGTCGAGCCCGAGCAAGAGACCAAAAGACTAGTAAGACTGTAAGAGTACCGGTCTTCAAGCTTGTGGCGGAAAGGCGGGCACACGACCAGAATTTGAATGAGTCGTTCCAATCCAATCGTCCATGCTCGTGTTCAAACTTTGCGGCCTTGAATCCGAACTCGACCTGGTCCGCTGACCGCTGTAGCTGAGGCTAGCTGAGGCTGCTCAGCTGACCCACACGGGCCAAAGGGCCGGAGCCATACAGGCCACTCTAGTCTGATTACCAGGTACGTATATTGCAATGACTCTGCAAGTGAGTACTTACAGTGCCATCCTAAAGCTCAATACAGACTGAAGGATTACAGTAGAGGATGAAGCTTTCGATAGCGAGTTGAATAGTGATTCAGTCATCGATACCCTTGTCGAGGCTGCCAAGTCCTGATCGCAGAACTCGAAGAAGCACAATCCACCGGCTCGAGTTGCAGAAGCTTCAGCCTGTTGATATTAATGACAAGCAAGCAAGCGACGCGCGCTCGCTGGAGCTCGAGCCTCTGAGCTGAACCTAGACCGAATTCATCGCGCCGTCAGAAGCACCAATGAATTTATGATTGTCGACACATGCGTGCGCGATCATCTCCTGAAGCATGCTCGTTGCTCTGGCCTGGCTTAGCTGGCACGCACGCATGTGTCTGATATTGGCTATCGCCTCGAGCCTCGCTTACGTACACGGGCCATCGCCGACTCGATGCTGTCGAGCTCGTTGTCTGATCGCCGCGTGTGTTGCTAATCGAATATCGTGCCCTGCTCACATAACGCTGCAATGCTTCAATAGAGAATCCCAACGCATGCCAGGCCACTTGTAGAGCGTACCAGGCCGTTAGGTTGAAATGCATGCAGGTCACGGCGAAAGCTGGCTCGTCGTCATTAAAGAGCGACTGTCAATCTGAACTTTGCAGAAGGATCAAACATGCTGCACATGAGCATAATGATCTGAAGCGCAAGCTAAAGCTGGTCAAGCAGCTTCAATAGCAATAGCAAGACACCTAGGCTGGTAGGTAGCTTGCTGACTCTCACAATCTCACTTCCATGAGCGTCTTTCAGATGGCCCAACCTTCTCACGCCGCGTCTCTCCTTTTGTTTGTGGAGCCGGCGAATGGACAGCGTGTCAAGACTACACCGTGTAGACTATAGCTGCCACTAGAACAACCAGCTTACAGATTGATTCGTCATCGTCAAGCAATGAAGCTGCTCTTGATTGCGCTCGTCAGTAGCGCTTCTGCACTGTATGGCAAATCCTCGCCCGTCATTCAGCTGAGTGCACAAAACTTTGACGCCAAAGTCAAGGGCTCTTCCAAAGTCACGGTGGTCGAATTCTTTGCGCCATGGTGCGGCCATTGCAAGAACCTTGCGCCAACGTATGAAAAGGTGGCCGCTGGACTCAAGGGTATGGTCAATGTAGTTGCAGTCGACTGCGACAATGACAGCAACAAGGCGCTTTGCGGTGAATACAAGATTCAGGGATTCCCAACCATCAAGATGATGGTGCCAGAAAAGAATGCAAAGGGTGCCAACAGTATCAAGGTGCAAGACTATCAAGGCGAGCGCACAGTCGGTGCCATCTCTGAGCATGCCGTCAAGTTGATGCCCTCGCGCGTGCGCAAGCTCAAGGCTGGTGAGATCAAGAGTTATCTGAAACAAGAAAACACAACAGCCAAGGCGCTTCTCTTCACCAAAAAGGGAGTCGTCTCTTCGACATTGAAAGCGCTTTCAACCTCATTCCAAGACCTTAGCTTTGCTCAGATTCGGGATGAAAATAAAGAGGCCGTCAAGCTCTTTGGCATCGGCTCTTTTCCACAACTGCTCGTCTTGCCCGGTGGCGAGGCTGAGGCAATCCATTATGAAGGCGAGCTCAAGTTTGAGCCGCTGCGTTCGTTTTTGACCGCTTTTGCTGAAGCAAGCTCTGATTCTGAGGCGGAAGACACTGCATCGCGCCAAGCGGAAGAAGCGGCCAAGAAGAAGGCTGCCGCCGATGCTGCCTTTTTGCACTTTGACAATTTAGAGACGGCCAAGGATTTGACCACGAAGTGTCTGACGGGCGAACACAAAAAGCCTTGCGTCTTGCTGCCTGCCCCTCGTCTCGCCAATCTCGACTTCAAAGTCAAGCAACGCGAATTCAGGTTTGCTGAGTTTAACAAAGAGGCCACCTCGGCGCTTTCGAAGCTATCTATTCCGGCAGACAAGGTGCTTTTCGTCAATGGCAAAAAGGGTTGGTACATTGCCGGCGACGGCGTCGATTCAAAGGAAGCCTTGCAAGACTGGGTGGATCGCATCAAGGCTGGCGAGTTGGCAAGCGCAAAGCAGAAATACAGCTTGGCAAAAGAAGAGGCCAAAGAGGATCTTTAGACTATCTAGAATGCGAAGAGCCTTGATGCGGCGTTCCCTGCCATGCGTCTGACAAAGCCCGAGCTTGTTTGTGAGGCAATCGAATTAGCCCATTTCTTTTTCGCATCCTTGTCGCAGCGTGTATAGGCCATGGCATTCGCTCCGCTCAAGACAATGGCAATCACCACGAGCGTCAGCCAGACAAACTCAAACTTGACAATCGCGATAAAGGCGAGGCCAACCCAAGCGACAGGTGTGCCGTAGAGAACGCCCCAAAAGACGCGATGGTCTGTTGCATTCTCCTCGACCGAGTTGTCGGCCGACTCAAATACCCAAATGGAGGCACCTTGCTCGTCCGTCTCGTTCCACCACCGCAGACCCACCAGCAATCTCCCGGCAACATTCTTGACGGTCCAAAAGTCAAAGGCCAAGAGCAGAATGATGAGAATAAAGATGAGGATAAAGTTGCTTGTGAAAATGAGGCCGAGAATGTAGGTGAGGACGGCCCCTGTGCGGAAAGCGAGAAAGAAGAGGAGCGCGACTGGATGCGCCGATAGTTGAAAAATGTGACGCGACTGTTGTGCGTCTGTACTACTCCCTGAAGTCACAGGTGCTGGCAAAGACATGTTGCTGGTCGGGGTCGCGTCTTGGTGGTTGCAAATGCGATGATGCGGCGCAACGGGATTTGATTTTCAAGTAGAAGCACATCGAGATCATCCCACAAGCCTCGACCACCACACAAAGCGACTTGGATTGTATGCAAAGACGGCAGCTGCATGTCTGAGGCCATCAAAGAGCAGCATCAACATCTCTTGCCAGCGGGCCCGAGAAAAGTCGAGCGATCCAATTCGTACAATGAGCGCTACATTCTGCCGCTGACCGACTATCCGATTCACACGACCTACGAAGATGTCGACGAAGAACTGGCCATGCAGGCTCGCATGGCATCTATACGAGACTTTGGTCAGCGCAATCAAGGTTTGCTCTTGATTGCCTTATCGCAATTCTTCTTTTCGTCCATGAATGTCTGGGCCAAGCTCTTGACAGATGTACGGCCGCCTGCCGTGCCAGTCTCGACCTTTCAGCTCATCTTTGTCCGCATGAGCTTGACTTACATCTTTGCAGTTATCTACATGGTTTCGCAAAAGGTACCAGATTGGGCATTCGGTCCGAAAGAGGTCCGCGGACTGCTCGTCTTGCGCAGCTGCGTCGGCTTTCTAGGACTTTTCTCCATCTACTTTTCACTCAGATATTTGCCCTTGTCAGATGCTACAGTACTCACATTTCTAGTGCCCTGCTGTACGCTCGTCATGGGCTACTTTTTCCTGGGCGAAGGCTTTTCGAAAAAGGAGGCGATTGCCGGATTTATCGCCTTGTGCGGCGTTGTCTTTATCGCTCGGCCGACGGGTCTCTTTGGAGGCGGTGCTGCAGATGTACCTGGCGAGACGACTAATGCAGAACGTCTCACTGCCGTTCTCGTCTCACTCCTCGGCGTGCTGGGCGCTTCAGGCGCCTATGTGACGATCCGAAGAATAGGCAAGCGCGCACACGCCCTCATTTCCGTGTCCATGTTTTCGCTGTGCTCATGCCTCGTCAGTCTTATTGGCTTGATTGTCACAAGGCAGTCGGTTGTCATTCCGCGTGGCAAGGGTATGCTGTACCTATTTCTGATGGGCGCCGCTGGCTTTGTGGCTCAATTCTTGCTGACGATGGGACTGCAACGGGAAAAGGCTGGACGTGGTTCAAGCGCACTCTACCTGCAATTGCTATTTGCAGTCATTTGGGAAAAGGTCATCTTTGACACAACGCCCGACTTGTGGAGTGCGGTCGGCATCTCGCTCATCTTGGCGAGTACCTTGTATGTTGCCTTGTCCAGCCAGGCTAAGATTGCGCCAGAGCCAGTAGCTGTGGCGCAATCCGAGGACGTGCGTAGGCTTTCGAGTAGTAGTCGGGACAGTCTCGGCACTATTCGCAGCAGTGAATCATTAGAGCGCGGTCGTACATAGATGAACACTACCTAGGTATCATTGTGTAATACAGCTGGGCAGGGCAACGCTTACCTGCAGCTGAGTGTGCTGTGGTTGTGTCATCTGAATACCAGCCACAATCTCAGCCACGCCTCATTTTTTCTGTTGCGACAATCAGCGACCTAGTCTATAGCTACTGTACAGCGATAGGAGAGCTTCGGAGTAGAGTGGGATGGTCAAATCATTTACGCGGTACGATCTCGAGCATGTATTTGGCGTTGTTGCCTCGGCACAATCCAACACAGTCTTTCTCTCCGACCCCGAAAGCGGCGCGGCATCAGGGCGCGCCGTCGTGGCGGCACTCGAGCGGGTGATTGTCTGGGATGTTAAAAAGGGACAAAAGCTCGTTTCCTGGATTGATCCAGATTGCAAAGCTGAAGTGACGCAAATTGCGCAGTCACCTGCCGATGCAGACGTCTTTGCGGTGGGCTACAGCGATGGTAGCATTCGTCTTTGGGCGTCCGAATCGGGCCTGCTCATTGTCACATTGAATGGCCATCGCTCTGCTGTGACGTGTCTGTGCTTTGATACAGACGGTATGCGCCTGGCCTCAGGCTCACGCGACACCAATATCGTTCTCTGGGATGTCATTGCCGAAGTCGGCGTCTCTCGCCTTAAAGGACATCGCGACCAAATTACCGCTCTCCAATTTCTGCAAGTCGAAGGCGCAAGTCATCTCTTGTCTACGAGCAAAGATGCATTTCTTAAAGTATGGGATCTGACAACGTCGCATGCGGTCGAAACACACACAGCGCATCGTGGCGAGACATGGGCCATGGCACTCAACAACGATGCAAGTTTATTGGCGACAGCAGGCAATGACGGGGAACTAAAGCTGTGGTCCATCAATTCGCTTGCCAAGCCGACACAAAATGAAAAAGTTCTGAGCTGCAGTGGCTCGGTTGTGCGGCAATCACACGCGAGGCCAGTCACTCTCGCCTTTCACCCTAGCAACGCATACCTGGCCATCCAAGGCGCAGACAAGGCTGTCGAGATTTTGCGTATGCGATCTGAGGAAGAGCTCGAAAAACTACTCAAGCGCCGCAAAAAGCGGATAGCAGGCAAGGACAAATCTGAGCAAGCCGTGGCAGAAGTCAAGTTTGAAGACCGACAGTTGTCCTACGTTACCCTTCGCCTGGGTCACAAAGTGCGATCTGTGGCCTGGGCAGCCTCTCCGAATGCCCTCACACTTCTCTGTGCCCTGCACAATAATTCTCTCGAAGTCTACTCAATCCCGAAGGCCGAGACACTCTCTGGAAAGCATGAGGTGCCAGACTACACACGCCTCTACGCACTGGAACTCCCTGGCCACCAAGCTGAGGTCCGGGCCATGGCGCTCTCTTCTGGTAACGATGTCTTAGCAACAGGGTCCGACGGATGCGTCAAGCTATGGAACATCAATACCGGTACCTGTATACGAACAATGGACTGTGGATACTGCCTCGCGCTCACCTTCATCCTCTCCGACAAGTACATTGTTGTGGCGACCAAAGAAGGCAAGCTTCAACTATTTGAGATTGCCAGCTCAAATCTTGTTGAAACACTCGATGCGCATGAAGGCGCCGTTTGGTCACTGCAGATGCACCCAGACGGACGCACCCTCGTCACTGGCTCGGCCGACAAGGCCGTCAAGTTTTGGCGATTCGAGACGCAGCTCATCGATGTCGTCGGCACAAAGCGGCAATCGCAACGGCTGACCTTGAAGCATGCCCGAACGCTTAAGCTGACAGACGACGTTCTTGCCGTGCGCTTCTCGCCTGATGCCAAGTTGCTGGCTGTCGCGTTGCTCGACGCCACAGTCAAGGTCTTCTTTGCAGATACACTCAAATTCTTTCTATCGCTCTACGGTCACAAGCTTCCCGTGCTCAACATGGACATTTCATCCGACAGCAAGATGCTCGTTACTTGTTCAGCCGACAAGAATGTCAAGCTCTGGGGCCTCGACTTTGGCGACTGCCACAAGAGCATCTTTGCTCACAACGACGCCATTCTTCAAATCGTCTTTGAGCGAGAAGGTCACAATTTTTTCACATCGGGCAGAGACAAAATGGTCAAGTACTGGGACGGTGACCGGTTTGAGAATATTTTGCGTCTGGATGGCCACCATGGCGAGGTGGCGGCTTTGGCCGTCAGCGGCGACAGCGAGTTTGTCGTTTCTTCTGGCCATGACCGCAGTATTCGCGTGTGGCGGCAGTTGGATGACCCCGTCTTTTTGGAGGAAGAGCGCGAGAAAGAAATGGAAGAGATTTACGAAGATCAGCTTGCTGATTCCTTGCAGCGGACCGAGATGAATGCTACAGGCGATGATGTCGAAGAGACAGGTCGAGCTGGTCAGGCAACGACGGAAACATTGACGGCTGGTGAGAAAATTATTGAGGCGCTCGAGATTTGCGAGGCTGACCGCGCACTCATGCTCGAATATGCACGGCAAAAGGTGCATCGTCCCAGCATGACGGTGCCGCAACGCAATCCAGTGTTGCATGTGCTCAACGTGTCTGCAGAACGCTATTTGCTGGATGTGTGTCAAGCGATCAAATCAAGTCACTTGGAAGATGCACTCCTCATCTTGCCCTTTGAAAAGATCTCCATGTTTCTCGTCTTTTTGGATTACTGGGCACAGCACGCTTGGAACATGCCACTGACCACCAAGATTCTCATGAATCTCGTTCGCACGCACCATGCTCAGATTGTTGCAAACCAGCTCATGCGACCCATGCTGGATGCTGTCAGGACGCATCTACGGCAGGCGCTGCAACGGCAAAAGGATCTCATGGGCTTCAATCTCGCGGCGCTGGGCTTCCTGCAACGTGATCATGTCGCAAGTACCCAGACGGACTTTGAGGAGCCAGTTGAGCAAAGCACGAAGCGCGCCTTTGCCGTGATTAATTAGAGAGCGTAGCATAAGCATTCATTTGTTGCGAATGAGCCTTGCGGCACTCGTTGTTGACATAGGTCCTGAGGTACCAACTCGTTTTGCCTGTAATTGTTTCTTCAATGCGCGTCGATGTAGCATCCAGGGGAGAAAACTTGCGCAACTTGTGAATTGTGACCAGTCCACCGTTTGCGACACTCTCATACAGATGCAGTTGTTGGCGTTGCGATATGATCTGTGTGCCGAGGATCTCCGGCCGAGTAATGAAGCCAAAGATCTTGACCGACTCGATCAGCTTGAAACACCAGCGTATGCAGCATTCATCATCATCTCGCGCTTCAGCTTGATGCGTGCTAAGCTTTACGTAGCTGAGGTCGTCTCGCAGCAGGACTTTGTCGCAATCGACAATTTCGATAGAGGCCGTCGTCGGCGAGAGCTTCATCATCCGCAGAAAGCCCTCTTCTGTCGATAGCTTTGTGAAGAGTTCATCTAGCGGGCTCTCCACAGTCACAGCGTACTGACTCGTGAATGACATTAGAAACAAACAAGGTGGTGTCGTTGCAAGTGCTTCAGTTGCTGTCAAGTGGAAAGATCATCAAGGGATATCTACGAACCATGAGCACTACCATCCCTGAGTACCTGGAGGACCTTTAACACCCTGGGGACCTCCATCAATGTCTGAAGGAGTCATCCAGCCGCCATAGAAATCTATCTTTAGTCTTGGCAGCAATGAAAGTGTGACAGACCTCCTGGCTGCGGCACCACCTTTTCGCCATCGACAAAGCATTCAAAGGGATCAGCATAAAAGCTGAGATAGCCTTTGATGGCCTCGAATCGGCTGCTAGGCGCATTGTAAGCCCAGCATCTACTTTCAATCAAACGTGTCGGTGTGTTGACATCGTAGTACGCAGCTGTCCCCTTCCACTCGCAGAAGGTCCGTTTCTGATTCTGACGGAGGGCAGACATCTTGATGGCACTCGGCGGAATATAGTAAGTAGGCGGATGATGCGTCTCGAGCACCCAGAATGCGCCAGTTGGGCAATTAGCAATGACGGCGCCATCAAGCTTGACGACGAGATGACGCTGGCATAGTTCTAACGCAGGTGGTCTTGGAAAGGCATGGACATTGAGCTTTGTGCCTTTGCGAGCAGCGAATGACATTTGACTAGCTAGCTGATCACAATGGCTAGGTAGCTACCTAGATAGTAAGATACCTATCGTCAGGCAGCGATGAATGCTGAGGTAATCCTGTCATCTGAATACTCCAACACATGGATCGATGTCGTTGTGACTGCTTTTCTGTTTTCGAGCAACAACACCCATCATCTCACTGAATCGCTCGATGCCCGCAACTGCCCAGCACACGCTAGTACCCTAGTGTAGAGAGAAAGAACAACTCAGGAAACAGCTCAACAAACGCGACAACTACACAATCAGCAACCATGGGTCGTATGCACAGCAAAGGAAAGGGAATGAGCTCATCGGCTCTTCCCTACTCACGGACGCCCCCCTCGTGGTGCAAGGCCGACGCATCCGAGGTCTCGGAGCAAATCTTCAAGTACGCCCGTAAGGGTATGACACCCTCGCAGATCGGTGTCGTCCTTCGTGACTCCCACGGTGTGCCTCAGGTGCGTTTCGTTACAGGAAACAAGATTCTCAGAATTCTCAAGTCGAACGGTAAGTTTTCATGAAGAGACGGATGGCTGATGGCGGGGCTGTCTTGTTTTGCAGAATGGTAATGCTGTACAAGCCTTGATTGGTTCTAGCCGTGCTCCTGCTTTCACAGACAGTGCCTCCCTCAGCTATACCTCTCTTCTCTATGCCTCTGTTCGGTCATGTGCTGACAGAGTGATCCAGGTCTCGCTCCCGACATCCCAGAGGATCTTTACCACCTCGTCAAGAAGGCCGTTCAGGTCCGCAAGCACCTCGAGCGTAACCGCAAGGACAAGGACTCCAAGTTCCGTCTCATTTTGATCGAGTCGCGTATCCACCGTCTCGCTCGTTACTACCGTCGCGTGTCGGTCCTTCCGCCTACCTGGAAGTACGAGTCGGCCACGGCTTCAACTCTCATTGCTTAGACTTGTCCCGTCCACATTCACGGCGGCATCTTCATAGCTCTTCATGCATCACTTTTTGTCTATGTACTTGAATGCCGTGCTTGACTGAATCATCCATCATCACCTGTCCTGCCTGCTGGCCAAGCTCTACAATGCAAAGTCAGAGACCGGCTTGGTCTTGTTCTCTGCGAGCATTTGCCATTTTCTAAAGCGTAGCCAGGCACTCTCAAATTCGCTCGGCACCCGGCTCCCAGAGCTCGGTGACGCCATGCGCCAGTAATGCGCCAATTCAAGATATTGCCCGAGTACCAGCAACGGCTGATCAGGTCTAGCGTTAGCACAGCATTGCGCAGCGTAGAAGACATACTTATGGACTGCGAGCCATTTCATGCCATGTAGCAGCCAGTCTGCGACACGTTCTTGTAGATATTCGCGTACGGGCGCCTTGGACACCTCGTCCGCCAGCGAGTCGGCGCCGCCATTCACCACCGACGCTGCGCGTGACACAGGAACCGAGACATTCTTGCTCACTGAACCCGTCGTGGAAGTAGTCGCCGCTTGTGATTCTGTTGGGTTATTAAGTGACTTTGCTGCAGAATCCTCGGGAGCTGCGGCGTCGGCTGGATTGGCAATGGCAGTGGGCACGTCTGTCGTGGCAACCGGAGCGTCTGCAGGCTTTGCAGGTTCGCTCTCTTGTGCTGGTAAGGCGCCAGCTTGCTCAGCAGCTGCAGCTGATGGTCCTTCGTCTTGCTCACTCGCCTGAGCCTCGACCTTGTCCGCTGGAGTGTCCACTGGAGCTTCGGTCTTTTCTGCAGTCACCGCGTCATTGCTGTCGATGGGCGCATCCGCCATGACGGTGTCCTCGGGCATTTCCTTGCCTGGAGCTGACATCGTAGTCTCAGGAGCATTGTCTGTCGACTGAGGTTGAGCTGCACTCTCGGGAGCTTGTACTTCCTCAGACATGCTAGCAGATGCTTTGACCTCGGAAGGTTGCGTCAAGCGCGAAAGTGGGTGTGCGCGTTGGTGGTCGCGACAAGAAGCATTCAGATGGACAGAAAGGGCAATCTACGACAAGGACTACAAGGATGGTAGGCAGTAAAGAACTGGGCCTTGCTGAGAAAGCTAGTCTGCAATGATGACAGAGGCAACACCCATACCAGTCTGCTGTTAGCGTTTGATACTTGGGAGGGGGTTTGACTTACACCGACGCACATCGAGGTGACAAGCACCTTCTTACCAGATTTTTGCAACTCGGCAACACCGGTTGCAATCTGTCTAGCGCCAGTAGCACCCAAAGGATGACCCAAAGCACAGGCACCGCCGTTGACATTGACTTTTTCCATTGGCAGGTTGAGCACGCGGCAACAGTAGAGTGCCTGCGACGAAAAGGCCTCGTTGACCTCAAAGAGATCGACGTCAGCCACAGTCAAGCCAGCAAGCTTGAGCGCCTTGGGAATAGCCAAAGCAGGGCCAATGCCCATAACATCCGGGTCGCAGCCAATGGCTGTGGCGCAGACGAAGCGAGCCAGAATAGGCAAGTTGAGCTCGAGCGCTTTCGAACGCTTCATCATCAAGACACCAGCGCAGCCGTCGGTAACTACCGTTAGTTCAGTCGATCTGGTCAGAGATGCTTACTCTGACTCGAGTTGCCTCCCGTAGAGGCACCGCCGGCAGGTCCGGCAAACTTGGAAAAGGCAGGCTTGAGCTTGGCGAGCGATTCCTTGGTTGTGCCATAGCGGATACCGTCGTCTTGCGTCACAGTGACCGTCTTTTCCTCGCCCGTCTTGGCATCCTTCACCTTGACCGTCACTGGCACAATCTCGGCATCGAATCGGCCAGACTTTTGCGCCGCTTCAGCCTTTTGGAAACTGGCGGCGGCAAAGGCGTCCTGGTCAGCACGGCTGACATTGTAACGCGCAGCCACGTTTTCGGAAGTCCAGCCCATCGGCATCAAGCAGTCCTTTGCCTGAGTGTTGTTGAGAATCACATCACTGATGACCGGGTCTGCACGCGGAGCGGCCGACATGCTCTCGGCGCCGAGCGCAAGGCCCACCTCAATCTCGTTTGAGCGAATGGCATTGGCAATCGTCTGCGTTGCAACAAGGCCGGAGGAGCACCATCGGTTCAAGGTGTGCAGCGAAGTCGACGATGGAAATCCGGCAGCGAGCGCAGCAGCACGAGCGGCATAAGCCACGTTGCTTCCGCCCGAGACATTGCCGACGCAGATATCATCGACGATCGCTGGGTCAATGCCGGATTTGCTTGCGAACTCTTGCAGGATGGCGAGAATGAGCATATCCACCGGAGTGTCCTTGAAGGAACCCTTGAAGCCCTTGCAGAGGGGCGTGCGGACGGCCTTGATGATGACGACATCGTCGGCTGAGCCTGTGATGTGGGAAGCAATCTGACGAAGTCTGTTGGACATGCTGGCTCTTCTTTGAACAACAGGCAAGTAGTGGTGTTTGGTAAAAGGTAGAGAAGTCGAGAGCGGGGCCCGTTTGTGGAGTTGTCGCAGTCTGTCGGCGAATCTGGCTCCGCGTCCGAGGCAGTGTGAAAGGCTTCGGCAGAGGCCGACCAGATGCGCTACCTAGCTATTCTGGCAGAGATAATTGCAACAATAATTACAAGTAGCTAATTGATGAAGCTTATGGCACCTCATTCACCTTGATTTTGCGCGTCTTGCGTAGCCAGTCGAGCACATCGACAGCTAAAAGATTCTTCGTGACCGTCAACTCTACCAAGTCCGGGTGGCACTTGGCGAGGGTCAGAACGGCCGCGGACCCAATCCTATTGCAGCCGCCGAGATCGAGCTTGACTAATTGACCAGTATCCTGGGAGAGATACTGTAGCACGTCATCATCCATCAGCCTGGCATTCCGTAGCGTCAAGACTCGGATGCGAGGCAGATGGCTAAGGATTTGAATCAGCTCATCCGAGTCAGCGCGACTGTCGGTCAAATCCAGCTCCTGCAACGTCTCACCAAACGCTTGCCAGCATGGATCTTGAGAAAGGATAGGCATATTGGGAGGCTGAATGATGGATCGTATCACTCTGCAGTGCAAGCTCTTCAGAACCGGGAACCCGCCGTCCAATGCTCGTGGGAATGGGTCTCGCACATTCCAGGTGTAGTGCACGAGTCCGTTTGGCAATGCTGGACGGAACATTGGCTCAAGAGGAAGGTCATCTTGACCTGCGATGAAGCCATCGAAATCAAGCGTTGTGACGGTGTTAGGCCATACGCCAATATCACCTCTGTGGCCCATGATGACACAATCCCCCGTCAAACGCAACATTTGCAGCTTGGGCATCATGCTGAGCGTGTGGTCGCCGCGCGTGAAGATGGTTGTATCGAGTCGCTGTCGGCGACTGCGAAAGTCGAGATGCAGATGCAACAGTTGCCGACACTGCAATGCATTGAACGATTCGACCTCGCTGGAGGATGACACTGGGGCTGACAAGCTCTGCAGATTTGGCAGCGCACTGGCGACGCCTGCGATATTCAGAAACGTACCTGGCTTTTGAGAACTTTGTCTATCGATGGAAAAGAAGAGAGATTCCAGCTGCTTCATCATGCGCAGACCTGGCATGGCATCTGTCGGAAAAGGGCAACGCAGTGTCGTCAAATGAGGACCGAGCTGTCGCTGGTGAATCAACCTGCTGATGGAAACGTCGACCAGGAGAGCCTTGAGTGTAGCGCGTGCCCTCGTGACACACGTGTTTAACGATTTTGTGCTTGGCTGCTTTCTCAGCGTCGAAAAGTCAAGAATCTGCCAAAAGTAGGGTGTCCGGGTGATTGCTCGGCGCCAAGCTTTACTCACTCGGCAAGCTCTGACACGATCAGACAAAGAGCACCAGGAAAAGGTTTGCCAGAGAAGCTCAGGTGGCAAGGCGGTAAACGGGTCTAGGCCAGTCCGCTTGCCATGAAGCCGTTCTTCGACAGTCTTTTTCATCTGCAGGAGCACCTTTCGCAGAGGGTTCGTGTCACTTGTATTGGTCATCCCTCGTGCATAGTAGCGTAAAGCAGACTCGTCCTTGTCTTGAAGCTGGTAAATTTTGCCCACTCGCAGATAGCCCTCAGGTTAGCGCAGTTCTGGCTACCTTCGACTTGCTTTAATGTCGTGTTTATCAAGCTGCAACATGCGTTTCGCATCGTCAAGTGCCTCTGGAAGCTTGCCAAGTGCCTCAAAGCACATGGCTCGACGATCGTGAGCAGCTAGATTTGGGCTTGAGGTTGAAATGTTGATAATCTAAGCGTAATCAGCAGAGGATTGCTGATATCTGGAGCACAGTACTTTAGTATACAGACCAAGCGCCTGTTCCCATTGCTTTGCTTTGCAGAGCCGGGCAGCCTGTTGCTCTAGACTTTCCATGAGCAGCTTATTGAGCTAGCAAGAGTCTATCTGCTATAGCTCTAGTTCTTAAACCGCTGCCAGGTCAGCTATAGTTTTATCTAGAAGTAGAAGGTTAAGACGTGATTGTGCTGGTCCGTGCTGGAGTCACGTGCATTTGTCCTCCAAGCGACAGAGACTGCCCAGGTGTGTAGGAACCTAGGCAAGAAGCAGTGTCATCACGCACCTCAAATCAATCAAAAGGACATCCGCACAGACAGCTCGAGTCACTGAGGGCGTGCTTCAACGGAAACAGGCGGCAACAGCTAAGATCTTTCTTTACCTAGCACGAAGCAGTGTTCTTTGACCAGCTTGGAGGCGACAGCGAAGCACCCGTCTAGCAGGAAACCCGCCCATCACTAGACTCGACAGCAGACAAGAGAGCTAGCCCGCCACACGATAGAACTTCGCGACAGCTTCTTCATTCCACCAGTCGACACTGTGCCGGCAAGATGACTGACGAAGGGCCCACCCACAATTGGAAATTCGCGCAGTACGGGCTTCATCACGACGCGTCCCGATTGCTGACTCGTCTAGATGTTTTGGCGATAAAGGCGATATCGAAGACGTGACCGAAGGTGAGTCTTTCGCATCACAGCAGCTTGAACTAACGTCCCAGCCGATATCATCAGCACGGTAGAGTTTGACAGCACGGGAGACTATTTAGCTTCAGGCGACAAGGGCGGACGGGTCGTTCTCTTTGAACGAAACCACTCTGTGAGGCAACTTTCAATCATCTCCAGGCTGACAAGGACCAGAAGAAGGGCTGTGAATACAAGTTCTATACCGAGTTTCAATCGCATGAACCAGAGTTTGACTATCTCAAATCGCTCGAGATTGAAGAAAAGATCAACAAGATCAAATGGTGCCGGCGACAAAACTCGGCGCATTTTCTCTTGAGCACAAACGGTAGGTGGGCCCGGCAAGTGACAAGACTAACCAAGCAGACAAGACCATCAAGTTGTGGAAGGTATTTGAAAAATCCATCAAAGTTGTTGCAGAAAACAACCTGAGTGATGGCTACGCGCAGCCAAACATGTTTCGTGCAGAGTCTTTGCGGTTGCCTCGCATGACACATCACGACAATGTGGTCGCTTCCGTTCCTCGCCGCACCTATGCCAATGCACACCAATATCACATCAACTCCATTAGTGTCAACTCGGACGGCGAAACGTACATCTCGGCCGATGACCTGCGCATCAACCTCTGGAACCTTGGCATTCAAGACCAATCATTCAACATTGTCGACATCAAACCCGTCAACATGGAGGAACTCACCGAGGTGATCACGGCCGCCGAATTTCACCCTTCGCACTGCAATCAGTTCATGTACAGCAGCAGCAAAGGGACAATCAAGCTCGCCGACATGCGCGAGTCTGCTCTTTGCGACCAACACGCAAAGTGTAAGAGGCTCGTCTTCGCGAAGCAAGCTGACGATAGTGTTTGAGGAAGAAGAGGATATCGTCAACAAGTCCTTCTTTTCTGAAATCATCTCTTCCATCTCCGACGTGCGCTTCTCCAAAGATGGCCGATACATCCTCTCACGGGATTACCTCACCCTCAAAATTTGGGATGTCAACATGGAGAAGAAGCCCGTCAAGACAATCAATATGCACGACCCGCTCAAAAACAAGCTCTGCGATCTTTACGAAAACGATTGCATCTTTGACAAGTTCGAGTGCACATTCAGCGGCGATGGCAAGCACGCGCTGTCGGGCAGTTACAACAACAATTTCATGATTTACCCTACAGATCCGAGCGAGTCGGCGACAGAACAGCCTGTGCTGTTACAAGCAGACAAGAGCGCATTCAAAGCAAAGAAGGGAAGCGACAGGAAGAACAAGGCTGGACGAGGATTCAGCCCTGCTCCCAAGACCTCTGCTGCCGTCTTGGATGCCGACAAAATGGACTTCTCTAAAAAGATTCTGCATTCAAGCTGGCATCCTCGCGAAGACTCGATTGCCATTGCCGCCACCAACAACGTATCACCCTTGCCTTCCATGGATCGAGCTAACCATTCAGTTGTTTGTTTTTTCAACCTTGTAAATAGCGTCGACTGCCGAGGCTAGACAGTGGTGGCGGCCTCGCCTTTGACACATATTGTTGCGCGCCGGATAGGATAGACTTGAATCTGTTCTTGTGCCAATATGTGTAGCAAGAAGCTAGTAGTGAAGATAATATGAACGTTTGCCCGTTGACTCGTCTGATGTGGCTACCGTGAATGACCTTCGACATGTAAGCGTCTAGCATGTATGACTCAGAGTTCACGCTTTACTGCTAGCTCGTTTGATGAATTGCATGTCTGTCTATTAAATAGTGTCATTATTTAGGATACTGTAAACGATCTTTCCGGTCTTTATGATCTTTTGGCTGTCTTTGGTCATGCGCATCCGGATGGGTCCGCTTCAGGGAGCGCTGAGCTCTCGCCAGGGCTGCAACGGGATCATGGGCGAGAGCAAGACAATCGTTAATATCGGTGCCTCCTTTGAGGAATGGTGGAACAATATCTCGACACGCTGCGTCGCGCTTCCGATGCTTGGCTTTTGGTTTGCTTGGGGAACCTGCATGTTGCACGGGCTGATGATCCGGCGTTGGCGAGCTAGCAACATAGATGGGCGCTGCTAGGCTACTGCCGAGGCCTGGAGCCCCCTCTTTAGTCTTCTTTCTGCCTGAATCCGCCTCTTTGATCTTCTGTCTCGTGGTGGTAGAGGGCCCAACTGACGGCAGGCGTTGCACAGCATCTTTGCTCAATTTTTGAACATGACCAGGGCGTTGGTGACTGAGGTCTTTGGCTTTGCTTGCACGGGTAGCCTTCGCATAACTGGGAGGAGAGGGAAGCCGGGGGCTTGAGGCTGGTTCCGGCAGGTCCAATGGTGGCCTTCCTTTGGCGACATGCGGGCGGCGAGCGTCAGGACTCTCGAAGGGCCGAGCCACCGAAATGACTAGGGGAGTCGCTCGCGGCACTGCGACGGGTGCCCCAGCAACGTACGGTACTGTCTTTACCACTTGTTTAGCTTGTGCATCATGTGCAGATGGTGTGCTGACCCTTGCAGCGACATCAGTGCGTGGGAGGACTTTGTCTCGCGGCACTGCAACGGGTGGCCCGGCAACGTATGGTGCTGCCTGTCCCACTGGTTTAGCTGGTGCATCATGTGCAAATGGCGTGCAGACCCTGCCAGTGACAGCATTGCGTGGGAGGACGTTGTCTGCTTGTCGGTCCAGGGCGCGACCCACAGCCGCCGCTTGTTGCTGGCGTTCAGCAACAGGCATCCATTGCTTCCCTTTTTTCTTGGCAAGTTCCACAAGATTTGCCGCTACCTGATTGTCGTTACGACCTCGGCGGATATTATCTCGGCGTTCTTGCTGATCTCTCTGCGCGAGTTCCTCTGCAGTTGGCTCGCGTGGAAGAGGTTGCCAGACCGGCAGTGGTGGTGGTGGTACTGGAGCTACGGGGACGGGCGGTATAAGCCGTGCAGCTGGCAGAATTGGCGCAGGTTGGATTGCGTCTCCAAAATCAAAGTGATCTCGCGTAAGCTTCAATTCCCTCGCGGCCGCTGCTTCTCGTTGAATAGCCCTTTCCTGTGCTGCGTTGACTTCAGTGACCTTCAAGTTAGCTTGTATATGCTTGATCTGACAGGTTCGTACATGACGATCATTGGTCTTGTCAAACAATGGACAGCCAGCGTCGGAAAAGTGTGGATAGCCAGGAACGATTTGCCGGCAGAGGTAGCAAGATTTTGCATTGCACTTACGGCAAGTGATCAGGTTGCACCCGCTCTCCTTGAGAAAACGCCTGTTTATCAGCACTGAACACGTTTAGCGAGTGCCTTACGCTTGGCAGCCCGGACACGCGCGTACAAGTGCGTCAGTCATTTCTTCCGCCACACGATGTTGGAGAGCAGCAACATTTTTCGAGGCAGCTTCTTTGCAAGAACTGCCAGGATGAGGCTTCTTTTGACAGGCTAGACAAGACACCTGCCCGCAAGCGTCATTGGGACAATGAAAGTCCACGTCGGCTTCGTCAACGATGCGCATCTCACCGCATGAGGGACACCCGTGCAAATCTGGCGCCCCTGCTTTAAGGACCATGGCGAGCGCCTCGAGCTTATCGAGAGTCTGCACATCTCCTGGCTCGAGGAATTTGAGCCGTTCTTGACGACAAAATTCGGCTTTACAGCCGGACTGGTCTCCACAATGCATTGCTGTATAGTCGTCGGCGCCGATCGCATGTGCTGCCAACTGGCCGAAGCACTCGGAGCAGAAGAGATGGCCTTCATTACATTGCGCAAGCTCTGTAAGTCTTGTGTCTGAGAAGCAAATGGCGCATTCGAGTGCCGATGACTGCGATAGCGGGTCAGACATGAAATACCGTATTCAGGCTCAGATTGCTCCTTAAGAGAAGTCGCCCGACTGTCTAGATTGCGTGGCGATGAGACTATTTGCCGTCAATACGCAACGGCCTATGGGACTGACTGAAGCTCCTGCAGCCGATGCTGAATGGAGCGTAACGTTGACCGGGTTGGCACCTTTTGCATGCGCATGAGCCAAAAGAGGCGTCTCGCAACAGCAAGCGGTCAAGGAACCGGCAGATACCGCGTTGTCGACCAAGCTTGAGAGCGCTTGAGAGCGTAAGTGCCTGTCCGTACGACTCGAGTCCGCGAATACGTCTGTGTTGTCGCGTACGTGTCTGTTTATATATCTACATTTGAGTCGGTCATTGCGCTTGAAGGTTGGAAGTAACTTCAAGTAAGTGAGCTCAGCAATGATTGGCCAGGCGAACCAACAAACAACCGCCGCCGCATCTGTTCACTCAGCCGCCACTAGCATCACTACTCACTAGCACGACCACTCCCTATAGCTACACCACAAACGAGCGCCTGTAATATAATCGCTAGACACTCTCACAATGGGTATCCTCGGAAAGATCAAAGACAAGATCGACAAAAAGGCAAACCACAAGGCGGCGCATGAAGAAAAGCTAGCACAGGACCCAGTCAAGCACACCAAAGTCGAGCCGTCCATCAATGTCCCCCTTGAAGAGGACGACATGTTCCACACGACGGGTCTTGTCACAGACGACCCTTTGAAGGACGTGCGCTACACGTCGAGTGGTTTGCGCTCCAAGACTGCACAGCCCGACACGCAAGGCTTGATTCAAGGAATGGAGCATCTCGCTGTCGCTGGACAGGAGCGTGACTCTCACGGCCTGCTCCGGGGCATGTCACCGGCGCTCTCTATCAAATGTGGGCCGCTCTTGCGCTACATCGATACCGACTACAAGGCCAGCCAACCCATGTGGCAAGGCTCGGTCATCATTGTTGCTATTGACGCCGAGTCTGATTATGCCGCGCGCCCGACGCTCAGGCTCAGCACTGGCCAAGAAGTTCCCGGCGAAGTCTTGCACACCCAATTTGGTTCGTCTTTTTGGCGATTCCCTCTCCAGATTGCTCTCGGCGACCAAGGCCAAAGTATTACGTACTCTATCAACGGTTCAGAGCAAATCGTAAGCTCTCTGTACCATCGCTGTCATCCGCATCACTAACAAACAGCCGTTCTCGGTGCCCTCCAAGCGTGAGACGATGCGCATCATGTTTCACAGTTGCAACGGCTTTTCGTCGTCTGTGGATCAAACCAAATTCTGCGGCCCGGACCCGCTATGGAGAGATGTCCTGCGCAGTCACAACGAGAAGCCCTTTCATGTGATGCTCGGCGGCGGCGACCAGATCTACTGTGACTTGGTCTCGCGACGATGTGCCCTTTTGAAAGAGTGGCTCAACATGACCGTCATGGAACACAAGACTGCCCGACCTTTCACTGAGGATATGCGCCACGAGCTCGAAGCCTTTTACTTTGAACACTACTGCTGGTGGTTTCGTCAGGGACAATTCGGCCGCGCAAACGGCATGATTCCCATGGTCAACATCTTCGATGATCACGGTCAGTAAATCGGCAACAACCCCAGTGCTAACAACAGACATTATCGATGGATTTGGGTCGTACCCCGATCATTTCATGCGCTCTCCAGTCTTTTCAGGCCTCGGCAACGTTGCATTCAAGTACTACATGCTTTTCCAACATCAGTCATTGCCTACGGAAGCAGAGAATGTGAACTCCGCTTGGTGTTATGGTGTCAATCGGGGCCCGTATATCCACGAGCATTCGCGTAACATTGTCGCAAATCTGGGCCCAAAGACAATCTTCTTTGGCTTTGACAATCGAACAGAGCGCACCAAGCATCAGATTGTCACGCCGGAAACCTATGACAAGATTTTCGACCGACTTGAGCGATCTGTGGTTGCAGGGCAAACGGAGCATTTGATTGTGCTTCTCGGCGTGCCTATTGCTTATCCTCGTCTTGTCTGGCTGGAGGAGCTGCTCACGTCCAAGGCGATGGATCCTCTGCGCGTCCTCGGCAAGACAGGCATCTTGAGCGGCTTCACTCAGAAATTCGACGAAGGAGGTTCGCAGCTCTTTTAATACGGTCTCAGCTAACATTGTAGTTGAGTTGCTAGACGATCTTAATGATCACTGGTGTGCAAAGCATCATAAACAGGAACGCAACGACTTTGTGCGTCGTCTCCAGGCACTCTCGAAGTTGCGCTCCGTTCGAATCACTTTGCTCGGTGGCGATGTCCACCTGGCCTCGATCGGCGAGTTTTATTCCAACACGGATCTCCACATTCCAAGGGAGCAGGATCATCGCTACATGCCAAACATCATTTCGTCGGCCATTGTGAACACGCCGCCTGCTGAGGCAGTCTCGAACGTTTTGTCGAAGCGCAATTGCGTGCACCATCTAGACAAGGAATGTGATGAGACGCAAATTCCGATTTTCACGCACGACGTGAATGACAAGAAGCTGAACAACCCTTGCTTGCTTCCCCGCCGCAACTGGTGCAGTATCTCTCACACTGGCGCAAACGGTGCTCTTGATGTCTCCCTCAATGTGGAGATTGACCAAAGCAACTATGACGGCAAGACGAAGCCCTATCTCTACACGGTTCCTACGTTGCGGCTCGCGGGCGGTGCCACGGCATCTCAGCCTCAGGTTGGCAACACTGTGCCGCAGTTTCAGACGCCTCATCCAGCTGCTGTTGGACAGGTCAACTCGGATGTTGCCCCTCCGTTGCGACACTAGTCTTGCGATGACACTTACAGTCATGGGCTCCAATTTTCAGTTGTAGTTGATTTTCTTTGTTTGTAGTACTAGAGTACTTGTGTTTGTCTCATCTAGTCGATAGCTATCCGCCTATCCGCCAAGCCAAGGCCTGTATCTAGATCCATAAGCATGCATGCCCAGGTGCAATGGTTGTTCTGGAACTTGCGCTATGATGTCATAATCACACATGAAATGCGCGGATCAACAAAGGCAACGGACCAGGCCCACCTGCCAGCTGACCCATTGGAGAGAAGTCGGGATTATACTGTACAAGCAGTGTCAAGCACGAGTATAAAGTACAGAGAGCTTCCTGCGGCATATCCACTTCCTTCCATTTGATTGAGAACACTTTCTAATCATTCAAATGTCTACCATGCAGACACAACCCGCCGTCCCTCGCGAGGCCGCCAATGGCGCAGCAGACCCAGCAGAGTCGCTCGACGCGCGCTTCAAGGCCTGGCGCGCCGTCGTCAAGAACCTAGAGGAGTACCTCAAGCATCTGGCCAAGCTACACGAGTCCTCGGCAAAGGACCACCACAAGCTAGCCAAGACGCTCGATGTGCCCTTCAAACAGCCCGAGCACTTTGAGCAGGCCGGCATCCAAGACATCTTTGCCGCTTTGCAGACCACAACCCAACGCTGGGGAACCGATCAAGAAGCCTATGCAAAGTCGGTTCACAGCACGCTTGTCTCGCAGGCAGACTCTCTGCAGGACGAAATCTCTTCCTTCGAGAAGCGTCTCAAAAAGGACGGCATCAAGGGCGCAAAGGGCATTTCCAAAATCCACAGCGACACGCAGAAGCACATTGAGCTTCTCGGCAAGCACACTTCGTCGTTCGAAACAAACCCAAGATCTGTCAAGCCCGATGCTGACCCTTACGTGCTTAAGCGTAACATTCTCAACAAGCTCAGCAATCAGGTAGGTGAAGAAAACGCGCACAACCAGACTGTCTTGGCACTGCAAAAGCAGTGTGCCGACTTCGAGGCCAAGATTGTCCGTAGTATCCAGGCCATGATTGCTGAAATTTGCCGCCAACACGCTGCCGAGGGGCAAGACTACCAGTCTGCCAGCAACAGCCTGCTCTCCACCTCGAACCAATTGTCACCCGACCACGAATGGAACGCCTTTGTTGCGCGCGACCACACCCTGCTCAGTCCAAACGTTTCGAAGCGCGAACTTTCAAACATTTCATTTGCAGGTTCTGACCACCCTGCTACGGCCCCTGTTCTCGAGGGCGACTTGTTGCGCAAAGGTACAGTGATCAAGAAGTACAACCCAGCATTTTACGTGCTCACCAAGGCCGGCTTCTTGCATGAATTCAAGAGCAAGAGCATTGAGCATGATGCGGAGCCCACGTGGACGCTCGACATCAAGGATGCCACTGTCGGCGCGCACTCGACACAAGTCAATGGCAAGAACAAGTTTGTTGTTTCAGGAAAGACCAAAGGTCTGCTCTCGTCCAAGCATGAATACGCATTCCAGGCTACGAGCTACGACGAGATGATGACTTGGTGGACCGCCCTGTGTAAGTTTGCAGCAAATGCCCCTACCCCAGAAACCGCCGAGAATCTGGATGACTCTGATAGCGAGGGCACGACTGCATCGACTGTGCCCCACACGACGGCCCAACACCCAGCGACGGCCATGGTGCCTGAACATGCGGCTGTGCCGGTCGGTACTCCCATCGCTGCTCAGCCTGTCGCTATGCAGCCCGCCGCTGTTCAGCCTGTCGCCGCAACGCAGGTCCCTACTCAGCAGTTTGCTCAGACAGCGCTCGACCCGAACGCGGCATACACTACCGCCGGCGCGCAGCGTTGATGATTTTCTCTGTAATTCATCACACCTCGCTTTTTAGCTAGCACATGAGACGTTCATACCCTACGAATAATCTTTCCTGCTTCTCAACTGCTTGAGCTTCTTTGAGTTAAGTGAGTCACAGCAATCGATTGCCTTAACGGGCTGAAAGTATTCCAGACATAACAGGAGGAGAACGTCAATTGCAACAAGCATGCAAAAGAGCTGACCAGCAAAGATGCCACACCCGTAATACTTATTGAGACGCTCCATGAGGGACAAGGCTGGCGAGGAGCTGATGTGATCATAGACATGTTCTGTCCGTGCGGCAATGTCAGTCCAAGAGTACATCTGCTTCACCTGATTGTGAAATTTTGCCGGCTGTACGCGTCCTTCTCTGATAACTCCAATCGCAGTGGATGTCGCCGTAACGAGATCGTCTTCTTCTGGTAACGCAAAGATGGTCATGTGCTCCGGCAGCACTTCCGGTACACCGCCGACACGCGTACAGACAATATACAGCCCACACGAGGCCGCTTCCACAATGACCGTTCCAAAGGCTTCCGTGAGAGATGGATGCAAGTAGATGTGCCCGCGTACCATGACATTGCGAACGTTTTCGTGTCGCACCGCACCTAGCATTTCAATGCGGTCTTGCAACATGTACGATTCACGCATCTGGATGAGGTCAATCATCTTTGGGCCGTCGCCAGCCAGAATAAATTTGACATCAGGATGTAAGGCACAGATGCGTGGTATGCAAGCCACCAAGAGATCTGCCCCTTTGTTGTAAAACAAGCGGCAGATGACGACAATCACAATTCCGTTTGACAGTGGAGGCGGAGATGCTGCAGGCGCAAAGTTGGAGGATATGACTGCATTCGGAATAACAGAGACCATGGTGGGATCCAGGGCTGCTCTCAAGACGGTGTTTTCCTTGCAGGTATGCGAGACACAAATGACATGATTGACATCTGATAGGGTGAATTTGAGCAGCTTGTTGGTCAAAATGGACGAAGCGTCGGCGAATCCGAATAGAGAGTGATCTGTAAAGCAAGTCCGGAGTCCCATGGTCCTGGCATGTAGGATTGCCTCGTGGCACAGGGAGGAAAGGGATGCATGACCATGCACAATCTGTGTTTGTTCTCGAATGACAATGTTGCGAAAGATGGGGAAAAAGCTGAATACTGTAGGCATAGTTGCTTCTCGATAGATGGTCAGAAAAGGTACATGGTACACCTTGAGACCATTGGTCAGATAGCGTACCCCAACTCGGCCATTGTAGCTACAAGTCAGCACGAGTATAGAAAGCAGTAGACTTGCGCATGCGTGATGACAACAACCTTGTGACCTCGGTCAATCAATCGTTGTGAGAGCTGGTAGATGTGCGATTCTACGCCACCCGGCTGTGGATAGAAAAAGTCGGAGACCATGGCGATGGAATACATCCGAGCATGTTCTGGTCACAGTGGACCTGTCTAAGTGTAGCGTAGTCAGCGACAGGCGCTGAGCTTAGACTCGGCAGCGAGAAGAACAGTGACTAGCAAGAAATGGACAGCTTCACAGACTTTATAAATTTTTATCGATTCCTATTAGCTTCTGTCGATTCGTTCAAGCTAGGCCACGCGCGTATGATTGCCACTCGAGATGTTTGTGTTTGCTGTCGAACTGACTGCACAAGAGCCACGCCACGGCTGCAGCTGAACGACAACTGCAGCAACATTCGAATCAGCTGACTGCACATGCTCAGAACCACATAGCTGACAGAGCTGAGGCCTTCTATTGTCATTTCTCATCTGCTCACGCTTCCAACGCTTGCTTTCCTGCCGGCATAGCTTTACACCACGTGACGCACAAGGAACTCTGTTCAAGCACCTGAGCATTCACTGCGAATCTCCTAGGCGACCCTTATCAAGGGCAGAATGTCTGACGCGTCACATGCAGCCAAAGACCTCAACAATCTCGCAAATCGTACATTGACAGACCTTCCTCCGCTGCCTGATGAGCCGATTCCAAGCAGCGCGCCCGATGATGGCTGGCAGGCAATACTGGACGAGGCAAGCCAGCGCTTTTATTATTTCAATAAGCTATCTGGGGAGACCACCTGGCGCAATCCGCGTGCGGCTGACGGCAATCAAGCTAAATTGACTTCTCGCGCGAAGGATGATGGGCCAAACTCAAGCTTGGCAGACGTCGCGTTTCAAGTGCAGTTCAACAAGCGCACCGGACGCTTCGTTCGCGACCCGGAGATGAACGTAGAGAGCTTCACCTCTGACGGTCGCGGAGAGCGTCAGCTCAAAGCGTTCTTCGATCCAGACACATTCAATCAGGAGGGAAAATCATTCAGAGCCGAACGTGCCCAAGCGCAACATACGAAAAAAGAGATGCAAGAATTTAAGCGACGCTACAAGGAGAAACGCGAGGAGAAAAAACGAGGTTGGCTGACAATGGAGTCTGACGATATCGATGAGCGGCGCAAACGAAAGCACTGAAGATGCATTTGAATTTACTGTACTTGTACTACTTGGTACAATTGCGTGGCATAAACATCGCGAAAAGTGGTCTTCCATGCAGTCAAACTAAAGTTGTCGGCGGCGCTGATGATAAATGTCTCTCGCCATTGACTGAATGTCGGCCTCTGTCGTGTCTTGCCGATTCAGTGTTTTGTCACGCGTGAATGTGACGACGTGGCGTATGGTGTCCATCAAGTTGGGCATGTCGATAGTGATCTCATCCGAAGGACGCGGCGTTGTTTTGTCGTGGGGCACGAGAAGAGGGTCAACCAATAGCTGTGGGATGGTGGGACGTTGTCTTTGGTCACGTGTCAAACAGCCGCGCAAGACTCTTAGCATATCAGCGCCAACGATAGGACCGAGCGCCCCATTCGTCGAGCCTTCTAACGCAGACGCCGGAGGAGCAGCCCTCGCCGGGAAATAGATGTGATGCCGCGGATCCTGGATGGCTGCGATTCTCAGATGAGAATTCCCCAGGTTGGCAAATGGCGTTCGGCCGTAGATCATCTGATAGAGAATGCAGCCGAGGCTCCACACATCACTGGGGCGTCCGAGCTTCATGAGTCTAGGACCTCCTCCACCCGTGTCCTCGAAAGCTTCTGGCGACATGTAATTGATTGTGCCGACCTGTTGATCACGATGAATGTTGATGGTATTGTTGCCGATTTCCTTGGCGATGCCAAAGTCAATCAGCTTAAGCACACCAGTGACCATAAGAAAATTGGCTGGCTTCAGATCAGAGTGAACAATATTTTCATCGTGCACAGCCTTGACAGCCTCCAACATCTGGCGCCAGTAGAAGCGGACAAAGTCAAAATTGACTTCGCAATTCGATCGTGCCTTCAGCATGTTTAGAAGGTCAATCTCGCCGACCTCCATAAGGACAAGCAGGCGACCTTTGGCGTCGTCAATCTCGTAATCGTGCATGGCAATGACATGAGCGGCCCCTGCCGACTTCTTCATGTGCCGCAGCAAGCTGACTTCCAGTTTGTAACTCTGTATCGTGGCAGGTTCGGCATCGTCGTAATCAACCCTTTTGATTGCAAAAATGTCTCCACTCGGGGCCATAACGCGATATACTTTGCTCGATCCTCCCTTTCCAATCAAACCGAGCTTTATAAATTCGCGTTTATGCATGGTGATGCGGCCTCCAGGTTTGAACTTCCTATTTCTTGACCCGTCTAAGTCAATACCGGGTGAAGAATCAACATCGGCATTAACAAGGTGTGGAGGTGGAGGGGCTGGACGAGCAGGAGTGACATTAAAGTTGAACTTAACAGGTCTTGATGCTGTTTGCGTGGCTGTCACGGCTTCTGCCGATGGCGGCGTCGTACAGCCGATCGGCAACTTCAAAGTGCCCTCATAATTGTGTGTAGTTGTTCCGCCGGCCGCGCCTGGTCTAGTCGCATTACTGAAGGCAGCCGGTGGATGGTCCGCGGGGGCGTCGTCAGAGACGATTACAGTCCGTAGCGCCACATGGACAGAAGTGTCCTGAGACAAGCTTGAATGACGACCACCATCCGTACTTCCCTCGTCATGAGCCTCTATCTTGAGGCTCTCGTTCGTGGAGCTCGATGTATCGGCTGAACTGACCTCGGGATCCACAGCAGAAGAAGCTGCTTTCACAGGGGACGGCACACGTTCTGCGCGTTTAGGCGGCCCTAAGCCTACACGGCCCATCGTTTTCCAGCGCACAGTGCTGTTGCGTAACTTGAAAGTCGACTCATTGGTAGGTGTGGGCGAGCGAAGGTCGGCAGCGTCATTGAAGGGTTTTCGAGCCGCGAGTGGTTGTCGCTGCCGATGGAGGTAGCCTGTGGTAGATGTGCCTATGCTGGGAAGCACTTGAGGGGCGATTTGATTTGTAGTTATGCTTGAAGGAAGAAGTTGTGCAACGGCATCTTGACTGGTTAGACTCCGGCCTGGCTTGCCAGGCGTCAGTGCCGCAAAAAGCGGATGTTCAAAGTTGAAGCTGCTGTCGCTGGAGATTGAAGCTTCGTCAACAGCAGCGTCTGCAAGTTCCAAGAGACTTTCACTCATGCGTGCATCAAAATGCGCATATGCTGCCGTGTCGCGGTGTGTGTTTTGGTTGTTGTGTTGTTGGCCTCTGAGTCGCGCAGCCAGCAATTCTGTCGCGCGCGTTTCGAGCATTGCAGGCGCGCGCCGCTTTCAAATCAAGATCACAACCACCACGAGAAATACGGAAGCTAGCTACGTCAGCATGAATGAATGGCGCCAAAGGGTAAAGGAAACGCTGTTCAGAAGCGCAGCAGCCTCAAAAAAGGCGGTCGTGGAAATGATCAGGCCGACCTCGTCTCAGCATTTGCAAAGCAGGCACAATCGCCCAAGAAAGTGAGACCGAAGGAGCAGACCGGTGTGCTGGAGTGCATGGATGCAATTGCATCTTCTGATGATGAACAGCAAATGAAACCGAGCAAACGAGCTAGATTTGAAGCCCAAGAAATCAAGGCCGAGGAGAAAGCTATCGCTATCGCCATAGATCCAGAAGGCGGCGAAGACGGTGCGGATGTATACGCAGAAAGAGAGCTGAAGCTGCCTCGACTTGCTGGTCTCGCGGTACATCCCAAAAAAGCTGAGCAAGTCCGATTGTGGCTCGAGCAAGCGACTTCCCAGGCTCAAGGAAAGCTTCTCGTCCTTGCTGGACCTTCTGGCGCCGGCAAATCGACATGCTTGCGCCTCTTGGCTGATCAGCTTGAGCTTCGTATCGTCGAATGGCAAAATCCCATGACGGACCCGAGGACCGATATGGACAGCCTTGCTGTCAAATTCGACCGCTTCCTCGCAACCGCCAATCGCTACGATGCGCTCAATCTTACTGCCGGCGCAGCACCAGATTCGCGCAAGAACATAGTTCTCATCGAAGACTTGCCCAATATCTTCTCTACCAATTCCTTCACCAATGACTTGCGCGCGGCTTTCAGGAGATCGTTATTACGCTACCTTTACGATTCAAGACGCGCGGCTCCGTTAGTCATCATTGTCACCGAGATGGAGGCCCGTATGCATGAAGATGATTCTCACGCGCCAGATATCGTCTCGGCAAACAGGTTACTAGGTGCTGAAGTCATGGAGGCACCTCGCACAGCGTCCGTTTCTTTCAATGCTGTTGCTGCGACGTTTTTGAAAAGGGCCTTGCTTGGAGCCACGGAACACGATCTACGATATCGATCCAGGTATGTGTCAAATGCAATCGTACACGAGCTTGTCACAAATGCGGGAGGAGACCTTCGGTGTGCGCTCAACTCTCTGGATGTCATCTACCCGTCGCTACCGCTGGCGAAGTCAAGAAAAACCAGACCGAAACTGAAGCGCAACGAAATTCCCGTGGCGACGGCGGCCGAGAACCATGCTTTGAAGCTCGTTTCGACGCGCGAATCAGCTCTGAACTATCGCCACGCCATTGGAAAGCTGCTGTACAACAAGCACATGCTCAATCCCCATGCCGATGAGCAATGGACTCATCGACTCCAACTCGATACGCTTCGGCGCGTCCCAGAAAATGATGCGAGCGTGATCATCGTGGAGGCGGCCGTCTCCAGCCAGGTTTTCCTCGCCGGCGTACATCGAAACTATCTTGGCTCTACCAATCATGTCTCCTTGTCATCTGCAGTGCTTGACGTGCTTTGCGACGCCGACGTCGCCAGTCACAGACAACATAAAGCAGGCGACATGGTGAAAGCACAAGCTGCAGTTATTGGAGTGCTTTCATTACAGGCGCTTTTGCCAGCTGATGCGGCACGCGTCGAGCCGCAACTATACTTTCCCGCAGAGTTCCAGATTCGCAAGGCTACTGACGAGATGAGACTCTTGATGGACAGCTACCAGTCATCCTTTTTGCTTGGCGTTCATGCACGTAATGCTGTTGGGCTTCAAGAGAGCTTTAGCTACGCGTCGCGCATTTCTGATGCCAAGCCGACTCGCGACCCTTCGAGCAATCTCAGGGAGTACCGTCGACTTATTGACTTCAGCCTTGACGGGCGAGTAGAGAATCGTGAAATGGATGATGCAGAAGTCGGCACGCAGGCAGTGGCCGATCTCGTGTCGGTTGAGCACAATCCGGGCCGTCTTGATGAATCAATGATTGTGGATGATGACATTGAGGAGCTCGACTGAGGATTCGCTTGGTACCCAACCCTAGCCCGCCTATTATCCGAGTTTTGATTTCAATGAGTAACCTTAGCGGATGTCATATCGTAAATTTCTTAAAGCATCCTGCTAAGGGACCCCAATCGATTGCATCCCGTGGCGAGACTGACTGATACAGGCTGCAAGCTTTTATGTGGTATACCTTGCAGCTTCCTTCAGTTGCCCAGGTGCCCAGGTGTTGAGCCGACCAGGACACGTGGGACAACAAGCAGCGAACTTTTAATTCAATTCGACACGCTTTGCACGCGGGTTATCCTGCATCATGGTTTACAGAGGCAGTCGCGCAGACTCGTCCAAAACGAGTGTATACACATCTTTGCAAGATAACAAGGCACGCCTTTGGAACAAGAATCAGAACGCGATTCTAACGCGCACGCGCAGCCCGACACGGTCGATATGCAACAAGTGAATCTAGACGCAATCAGACCATGGATATTCAAGCGAACGACGGAACTTCTTGATTATGAAGATGACATTGTCTGCGAGATCATCAATTCGTTTCTCGAAGGTGAGCGCTACGTAAGCTTGTACATCTATGATGTGTTGAGCTGACAGGAAGCCGTCGAGCGCAGCCCTTTCAGAAGCAATCTCCGGTCTGATGGGCACTGAGACTAGGAAATTTCTTCGAGAGCTCTGGACGCTTCTGAAAAGTGCACAGGAGAGTCCAGCAGGTATCCCAAGGGCTTTCGTCGAAGCAAAGAAGCGCGAACTGGAGCAGCGCAGATTGGAGGACAACGCCATGCACAAGCGATTTGACACAGCCAGCCAGGATCAGCAGGTATTCCTCACAGGCCAAATCGTCGCAAGTGAGTCCAAGTGATTAGATGCCAGGCATAAATGTCCATTGCTTGTCGCGTTCGGGCATTGGCCTTCTTTACCGCTGCTTCTGTCTTGGCGAATGCGCCGGTCGTAAATTTGAATGTCATACACTCTAGCCTATGCCGTTGTGCTGCGGCTCATATGATATACAGGTGCAGCGTTCGGGCACGCCTAGATTGGCTTTGCAGTCAGCAAGCGCTCTTGGCAGAGTCTCGAGGTATGCACGCCAGTAGCAGCACAAACTTTTGTGGAGCCGGTGTGGCTGGATCATGACAAATTCTTTGCAGACAGTTGCTGCAGCCATTCACGCAAGGTTGCACAGGACGTGCAGAAACCAAGTTACACAGAGCCCGGTGAAGTAGACAGCTTGCAATCTCTGGAGGCATGGTCTCTCGAAGCGTCGCATTTGCATCACTCGCAGTGCTTGTGCTCGCCTACGCAAGCTATTATAGCGTCCTCACCCGGATGCAGCACAAACGCGTGTGGATGACGCTGCTCACAAATGCAGCGTATCTCGAAGGTGCCCTAACCCTCGACTTCTCCATCAAGCAGACGCATTCAAAATATCCGCTCGTCGTCTTTCACCCTTCGACCTTGGACGAGGGAAGCCTGGCTCAGCTTCACAAGCGCAGTATCAAGACGAAGCAAGTGGACTTGCTGTTGCCAAAGACAAAGAAGGACTATGGCGTTGACGAACGATTCTATGATTGCTGGAGCAAGCTCCTACCGCACGGCATGGTCTCGTACGACCGTATTGTTGAGCTCGATGCCGACATGCTAGTAATGCAAAATATCGACGAACTGATGAAGATGAATCTACCTGCCGGCACAATGGCTGCGACTCACGCTTGTGTCTGCAATCCAAACAATATCACACACTATCCTCAAGATTGGACGCCAAGCAACTGTGCATACACCCGTCAGCATCAGTCACCTGCCACCGCGCATCAGCTTGATCATGCCGTCTCGGCCGACTTTGGGTTGTCCATTATGAACGGTGGCCTGCAGGTTGTCGATCCCAGTCAGAAGCATTTTAACGCCATTGTGGATATCATGGACGATGAATCTCTGACCTCGACCTTTGCCTTTGCCGATCAGTCCCTTTTGAGCCACTACTTTAAGGACAGATGGATTTCGTTGCCTTATGTGTACAATGCACTGAAAACGATGCGCCAGCATCATGCTCCCATCTGGCGAGACGATCAAGTCAAAGTTGTTCATTACATCCTGAGCAACAAGCCTTGGAACGACAAACTCGAAGAAAATTCGGCATTTGTGCCCAATCAGTGGTGGTGGAAGGCTCAACGTGAGCGGCTGCACTATGAGGCTGCCGAACAGGCGAGACAAGACATTGAAGAACTCATCTCAAAGCACAAGATTGTGATGTTTAGCAAATCTTACTGCGGTCACAGCCGCGCTGCAAAAACGTTGCTCCAGCAGCAAGGTATCAATCACGAAGTCTTGGAGCTCGATCGCCACTACAACGGCAATATGATGCAACAATATCTTGCCGCCAAGACTGGGCAGCATACCGTTCCTCAGACATTCAATCGAGGCAAGTTTATCGGTGGCAACTCTGATCTTCAGCGGCATATGCAAGCGGGCAAACTGGCCAAGGTTCTTGGTTAGCTGCATTGCCGTTGATTTTCGTGCGGCAGCGCGTCTGACTCGGCTCTCTAGGTCGCATTGAAAACTCGGGAACGGCAATCCATGCTGTCATTGAAGAATACATAGGGCGAAGGCTCGGACTGGTCCGTGGCAGAGGTGAAGTTCGTTCCGATGTTCGTTCCATTGATTCAGGAATGTATTGCTTGGTCAAGAAGCTTAAGAGGAGAGTGAATCCTGATACATATCATGTAAAAAGACAGACCGGCTCAATGTCCAGCAATTGATCGATATCGGTGATATTCTGGAAAAGCGTCACATCAACCTCGCGATGCTCACCTACCGTCCCAAAGTCTATGATAGTCCCTGCATTGAAGATGCCAACAACTGCTCCATCCGCTGGGTTGACCACGGCTGCACCAGAATCGCCGCGAGCCGAAAACCGGTCGCCGCGCTCGTCCCAAGCCGCGTGGCTCCGGAAAGGCAACGTGTAGGTGCCATCATGCGTCCTTATCGATATCACGGGAAGGTAATCATTGAGACTGGCGATTCGAATGCCGGACGTGCGTCCGCTTAGCGTTAGCTGATGACCACGCGCTAGCGAGTCCGGCTCTTGGAAGGACGCCGAGGGCCTGATCTCCCTGTAGATGTCATATTTGACTAATGTCAACGTGAGACGACCCGGGTTGGCAATTTTGATAAGTGCGACATCAGAATAGGTCGGCTCGGCTGCTGTGGGCAGATGATAGGGCCGGCCGATGTGCAAGACCCATTATCATCTGCCCACAGCAGCCGAGCCGACCTATTCTGATGTCGCGGACGAGTCTGTCGATTGTTTCATGTGCGATGGCGATGTTGTCTTCAGTGACGGTTATGACCTTGTTGCAGTTTCTATAATTGACCAAATTGGCTTCCTCCTGAGCGATCCACTCTCGTTGTCGGCGTGTCATTGTGGTAGCGTCCTCATCAGCAGGGCACATCACGTCAGCTGAGTCGCTCAAGACCACATGATAAGCTGTAAGTGCACAGAGCTCCTTCGTGTCACGCTTCTGAACATACACCCCGAGCGAGCCAGTAGAAGAGCTACCACGAGACGAGATACTGGCGCCCATGCCCATGTCTAGAAAGCGTCTCTGAGCACCTTGATGAAAGGGGGGTTCCAGGTCGGTCACACTCGGGTTGGCTTGTACACAAACCACAGACACGCCCCCACAGACCAGACCGAGCACCTCCTTTGCAGTCCCGTGATGCGGCGTACCGGAAATAATGGCTGGAGTACCACGAAGCCTAGCAAGCCCGACAATATACGGTCTGAACTTCTTTTCCTCCAAAATCGGGACGATGAGAAGCTCGATAGCCTCATCTGCATCCGCATAAGCCGCAGAGTGCACCAGTGTTGTGAGAAGAGGCTCTCGTTCCATGTAAGGCATATTGGACGTTGCTCCAGCTGAAGTGGACGCTCTGCTATTACTGATGCTTCTAATACGCTTTTCGGCCTCGAGCTCGACTTTGGCCGGGCTGCTCGCGCAGCGGCGGGCCTGGTCAGACCGTTGACTTTGAAAGAAGCTCGTTACGAGCGATTGGCCGCCATCCGAGGTGACCGGCCTGCTGGCTATGGCGCGCTAGTGAGTCAAAGGGAAGCTGTAGAGAATCCTTGGGTTTGTACAGGCAGATGTTGCAGCGCGATGGTCTTTTGCTTGCGAAGTCTATTTGCCTCTATTGCCTCGTGCGCAGAAGCAGATTCTTGTGATGTGTACGAAGGTAGGCCTAGGTAGGCAGATGGATGGATCGATCGATCGATGGACGAGTCAGCAGATAGGTGGACAAGTACCTAGGAGGCACCTATGCACTTTACCATGACTTTCAAGTAGATGCCTAGCCACAGAATTCACCACGCCAACTCAACGACTGAACAAGAGCAGCCAGCGATGCATCCGAATTGGGAATCGCCGAGGACGACTTTCGTGTCGACAACACTTTGCAACTATCGCTCATTACGCTTTGACAACGCGACGAGTTCTCGATCGAACTCAGCGACGAAGTCATCATCCTTCTGCTGACTCGGGCAGCATATTCGACCGCCGAAATCCTTGACGCTTGCGATCTAGCGGCGACTGTACTCCTTTACACTGCTTCCGCTGCCATCACCACAAGCACATCGCACCCAATCGGCAATAACCCCAAGGACATCGTTGCATTCAAGAACAGGCGAGAAATTCTGCAAAGCGACGGGCGTAGTTTCTAGTTGAAAGCTGAACAGCGCGGACTGGCAAACTTCTTGGCCGCGACACCTGGAACCTTGTGGAAGCGCCAACCGGCAATCTGTCATCGGCAACATTTGGTGACATAGACTCGAGCTCAATGCTGCTAGATCGATCGGTAGGCACGATTTGTTGCTCTGGGCGACCAGCAAAGATAGAACGTGGACTTTGAGCCACATCAGCGGCTGTCGCGAAGTTTACCACAATTCGCACACTGGTGGCACTTGCTGCCCACAAGGGTCTGATATTACGGGCTATGGATGTCGTCGGCGCCTACCTGAATGGCCATTCGGAAGAGAAGGTGTACATGGCGAAACTCACTGTTTATGCGACAGCCAATGAAAACGTTTGCCGACTGCGACGCACCCTTCAGGGTCACTGGCAATCTGGACGCGAATGGTGCATTGCCATGTTTGACTTTCTATTGACAGCTGGCTTCGAGCGAGGCGAGCAAGAGCAAGGCTTGTTTGGACTCAGAAGTAGAGCGATTCGGCTTGTACTGTACGCCGACGACCTGCTCATGATTGCTAAGTGTGACAAGGGCATGGCAGATTTCAAGTCAGCGCTCTCAAACAAATGGAACATGACAAACTTAGGCATTGCCACTCATGTCTGCGGCATGGAGATCGCAGCGTTACTCTGTCATTAGTGCGTTATTGTCGTGAGATCCTCAAACGCCATGACCTCGGAGCATGCAATGGTACGCACACGCCGATGCGAAGCGACTTTGCTCTGTGTAGTACTGTGCCGAATCCACACCTATCGGACAACGCGAGGAAACGGCGCGCGTGCCGTACATTGGCGTTGTTGGCAGCTTGACGTATCTCATGACCGCGACCCGACCAGATCTTGCTTATGCGATGGATGTCTTGACCAGATTTTGGCTGACCCGAGCTGCGATCACTGGCGCCCTGCGAAGAAACTACTTCGCTATGTACAGCATTCGACAAACATGCGCCTCACATACAAAAAGGCCAAGTTGGAACTCGACGTTTCCTCGGATCTACACTTGTAGATTACGCTGCAGATCCGAACAACAGCAATCAACCAGTGGCTATATCACAATGCTCGGTCCATGCTGTGTTTCTTGCATTAGCAGAAGGCAAGACGTCATCGCCGAGTCAACCACCGAGGCGGGGTATATTGGACTCGCCAATGCTGCGAGTGAATCAAGATCATCCTGCAGCATATGTGTCCCAATTTCGAGGCGAGCGAAGCAACTTTGGTGCTCATCTACATGGCGACAATCAGGGCGCAATTGCACTAGCCAAAGACGCCAAATTTTGAACATGCACGAAGCACATGAGGACCAAGTTCCATTTTCTGCGTGAATGTCTACGTCGGGCTCGCATGTCTATCAACTACGTCGGAACTGGAGACCTGATGGCAGACTTGACCACCGCTTGGACGACACAAGCTGTAGAAAATCGCCGCTGTGCTCGGTCTGCGAGGATCTTTGATCGACTTGAAGCAGACAGCCACGACCTAGGTGGAATGTCGCAGTGCTTCAAGCATCACGTGTGAG
This sequence comes from Protomyces macrosporus, assembly GCA_003717175.1. Taxonomy (NCBI): domain Eukaryota; kingdom Fungi; phylum Ascomycota; class Taphrinomycetes; order Taphrinales; family Protomycetaceae; genus Protomyces; species Protomyces macrosporus. The sequence goes on along the minus strand of QXDT01000028.1, from coordinate 2,681 downwards.
CTCGCGGATGTTGCGCCGGGTGGCTTCGGTGATACTCCTGAGGTTAGTAAGGGTCAATGCCAGCCTGTAGGGATAAGAATAGGGCTTCGCTCATTGAGTGACTAGACCCTCAAAAACCATTTCGTCACAGAATGGACCCAAACACCAAAGCACCTCATCAGACGTTTGCCTTCAATCTGAAGCTGCTTGATGACAACCCAAAAGCAACTCTCGCCGTCCTTACGGCTGTGCCGGCAGGTCACTCGGCGGATGGCTTGTACCAGGCTGGGACTCAGCACTTGCAATTTCAATCCAACACGGTACGCAACATCAAAGTGACCAGTCTGGTGGTGATACACAGCACGCACGGAAAGACAAAGTCAGCTGTACCCTTCAGCAAAATGCCTGATTCAATCCTTTCGGCGTCCAAGACGACCTCCTTTGCGCATCGTCAAAGAAAAAAGCTGCGCGCTTCTATGGGCGCCAAAGGTGCTCGTATTGGACCCCGGAAGGATTTCTTCAGGTATTTTGCTGAAAAATAACAGCCAACGTTTCCTTCTATGAGCACCGTGGATCCCCACCAGACTGGTCGCTTTGACGATGCGTACCGCATCGGATTCGAATTGCAAGTGCTGAATCCCAGTTTGGTGCATGCCATCCGCCGGGTGACCGGCTTGCACAGCCGTGAGAATGGCGTAAGTTGCTTTAAAGGTATCATCAAGCAGCTTCAGATTGAAGCGAAACGGCTGAGGAGGCGCTTTGGTTATTGGGTCCATACTAGAGCGAACCTGATGATATCGACCAGTTTAAGGCACCATGGCAATGGGAAGTGTGGTAGTGCGACCGACTATGGTGCCATTACCGCGTGCTTCGCAGCATTGTTTGTACTCGCTGATGCGCGTATGAGTCGGCGCTCGTCTCTCGATGTCTGCGATTTACAGGAACAACTCGAAACGCGCCGAACAACGCCATTCTGCATCCGCGTCATTTGTTGCTGTAGTTGTTGCTCATCGTTAAGTCCCGTCGCGTCATTTCATGCCATTCGCCTCGACGCGTCGGCTCGCGTCATGCATCGTACCGCACCTAGTCTGCTACGATACGTTTCTTGTTGACGAGGGCCGGCGAAGTATGTGCCCGAGATAGCGACAGCTTCTGTAAGGCGCGAGACAAACAACCGGTTCTCTAATCAATGGGGCTTGTCGACAGAGGCAGACCGCGGTCCGTGGAGGTATCCCGAAGATTGTCTCACCATAGACTGTTGTGATATGAAGCTCCTCAGCCACACCAGAGTGCGGAAGTTGTAATGATACGTTTCTTGAAGGTCTAGCAATTAAGTGGGCGAAGCCCTCTATTTATCCTTGCGGGCTGCCATAGACCCTTCCTGAACTCAGGGGTATGACAAATACCGCACGACGCAACATCCGCGAGCTCACACATGATGCCTCAAGCAACACAACACTCCACCTAGCTCGCGGCTGTCTGCTTCAAGTCGATCGAGGGTCGTCGCAGTCCTAGCATAGCAGCAAACTTTTGCAGCTTCTGTCGCCCAAGAGCTTTCGTCGTCAAGTCCGCAATCATGTCTCCAGTCGCGACGTAGTCAATGGACATACGGGCTCGGCGCAGACAATCACGCACAAAATGATACTTGGTCCGAATGTGCTTCGTGCGTGTGTGAAACTTGGCGTCTTGGGCTGAAGCAATTGCGCCCTGATTGTCGCCATGCAGATGAAACACCAAAGTTGCGTCGCTCGCCTTGAAATCAGGACACATGTGCTGCAGAATGACCTTGATCCACTCTACCTCTTTCGCGGCATTTGCGAGCCCAATGTACTCGGCCTCGGTGGTTGACTGGGCGATGACGTCTTGCTTTCTGCTACTCCAAGAGACGCAGCACGGACCGAGCAAGGTGACATAGCCACTGGTTGATTTGCTGTTGTCCGGGTCCGCAGCATAGTCCGAATTCGAATGGGCGTGAAGCTCCAAATTGCCCCTTTTGAATGTGAGACACATGTCTTTCGTATGCTGTACGTAGCGAAGGAGTTGCTATGCAGCGCGCCAGTGGTCGTAGCTCGGATTTGCCATGAACCGGGTCAAGACACCCATCGCATGAGCAAGATCTGGCCGGGTCGCGGTCATGAGATACATCAAGCTGCCAACAACCCCCATGTACGGCATGCGCGCCATTTCCTCGCGTTGCGCGTCGGTCGGATGAGATGCGGTGCTAGTGAGGGCAAAATCGCTCCGCACCGGCGTGTGTGTGCCATTGCAAGTTTCGAGGTCATAGCGTTTGAGAATCTCGCGGCAATAACGTCCTTGTGACGAAATAATGTTGCCATCGTCGAGATATGCAATCTCCATGCCGCAGAATTGAGTAGCGATGTCCAAGTCTGTCATATCCCATTTGCTCGAGAGCGCCGATTTGAAATCTGTCATGAGCAGGTCGTCGACGTACAGCACAAGCCGAATCGCTCCACCTCTGAGTACAAACAAGCCTTGCTCTTGCTTGCATCGCTCGAAGCCGTATTTCAAAAAAAAATCGGACATGACATTTTACCACTCGCGTTCAGATTGACGCAAGGGTTTTTAGGGTGTGCCGAAGTCGGCAGACGTTTCCGCTTAGGGTTTTTTAGGGTTTTTAGGGTTAGGGTTAGGGTTAGGGTTAGGGTTAGGGTTAGGGTTAGGGTTAGGGTTAGGGTTAGGGT